>JANAVB010009198.1:10142078-10467078 GCA_029216955.1 Iris pallida | reverse complement strand
ACAGAATTCTGCTCAGAAAAGATTCATTACCAATATGAATTCAAACTTTAAGAATCAAAGTATCAAAACCTAAGAATTAACATTCAAACTCAACCCAACATAATATCCCGATCCAACTCGATACCCAAAATCAAATATACACAACTAGAACTCGTGAAACTCGACAAACACGAAGGTATACATGTGTGTGACATGGTCGGGTACTCATAGGGTCGAACCCGTGTCCGTATCGTGTCCAGTCAGTGAGTATCGCACGGGTACGTTCTCACGCGAATAGAAACATGCTCGTGGGCACGTGCCACGCTCAATAGAACACCACACGCAACACGAGGAGCCTCGTACACCTGCACGTAGCTAGGCAGGGTCTAGGTCTAGGTGTACACCACACAGACACGTGTCCACGTCGTGTCCACGCATCACAGGACACCCGTATCCGTGCAGCTATAAGCGCGCGTGCGGGGCCTCATGGGCGCGTGTCGACGTCCGTAGCTCGTGACACAAGCCACGTCGTGCCATGAGCCACGTTGTGCCACGAGCCATGTCATGCCACGTGGTCGATTCCTTATGTAGAATAGGTCTATGGCTTCGTGTCCATGCTCCTGGAATGAGTCCTCGTCCCGTCGTGTCCGCGAACGAAGGCCGTGTCAGAGGCATTTTTTCGCGCACGTGCACAGTTCAACCGACCAATGCAGGTTGGATTTCTCTGCACATGCTCCACAAATGTCATGAAATTTTAGGAGCACATGGGCAGAGGTTGCCCCCAAGTGTTCATTAAATTTCATGCAAAATCGTGTCATATGCGTCGAGTTATGACACTCGAGCAGCAGAACACACATGGGGTGCACACGTGTTCGTATCCAATTTGGACACCAAAAATATGCCAAAATGGGATCTGTCTTCATGAAAGTTGTTTCAAATATACACAGCAAGAAATTCGCAAAAACGGAATCGAAAAAATACGAACTTTCGATTCTAAGAGGCATTTCATCGAATACGTGTTCTAATACACTGACACGTGTCCGATACACCTACAAACGGATACGAAATCCTGCCAAATTACATATACAGGTCCAGATGGATGCATCTACAAAAAAAATCAAAATTTATAGGTTTTAGAGGGGTTTACCTATTGAGAGTCAATATCTCAATAAAATAAGCCTCCAAACGCATCGACGCCGATTTTCTCCAGTCCAACGCCTCTGATTCCTTGCTAGCAAGTCTCCAACAAGTTTTTCTCCTCCCAAGGATCGCAACGCACTTCGTTTGGATGGATTTAGATGAGAATTGAGAAATTTGAACTTTTGGAAGAGGAGGCTATTTCTAGGGTTTTGAAACTTGGTGGCTACAAAGCTATGCACCTAAAGAGGGGGGTGCTGTTGTGGCCGGCCAGGGTATTGCTAGGGTTAGGTTAGGGTTTAGGATGGGCCACCAAGCAACTAAAGTCCATATAAAGCCCATTAGTAAAAAGGCCCAAAACCTACATGCTAAAATAGCCTAAAAATGATTTAATTTGTTTCCTAATTAGGACTAAAGATCTAAATTAAAATCTAATTAGCTAAATAGGATTCTAATCACATGGTTAGTCTTCTAATCAAGGTTGACTAAGGTTAAACTATCTGCTACCTCCAAGAGCACTAAACAAAAACTAAACACCAATCAATTTAATACTAAAATAATCAAAAATTTATAATATCACACAATAATTAAAATACCCCTAATCTATAAAAGTAGGAGTGACAGCACGTGATACTGCCCACGACCAAGCGTATCTCTCTTATAGAATGCTATGCGTCCCAAGCAGTTAAGCCAACCGTTCGCGCAATGGGTGATGGTGCGCCAAGTGTAAGTGTGCGCCAATCAGAGTAACTGGCTGAAAGTTATTTCAAAACTCTATAAATAGAGTTTTAAATCACTTCTCAAGCATGACTAATGATCATAATCTTCGGATCACTTGCTACTTGCATTCTCCAAAGGATTTTCTCTTCGACATCGCATTGTCCAAGGGATAAAGTGATCGTTTTATGATTAGATCCCTAAAGTTGTACTTCCATAGAAATCAATTATACTTTCTTTTCCTTAGTTTGTAATCAATCTTTTGTTTTTGCAAACAAAATAACGACTCTAGTGGGGACGACTTTCTCTTCTTATGAGAAAGTGATAACTCAATATGATGTTGTGTCGGTCGGCATGACACAAAATACTTTGGTCATGAAAGTCGACCAAACTGCCTTCGAATCCATAATTGGTGTTGGTGGTGGCAAGCGCTCATCTACTGATGCTATGTCTAAAGACAGGAAGACTCATGCCATCTGGACTCCAAAGTCCTCCAGTGTGCCAATCAGGACTCTTGTACAAGGCAAGGTGAAACACTCTATGGCCATTCCTTATTCTTTACCAGTTTTGAACTTGGTGGAGGATGCGCCAACCAATGCCTCTGCGCTAATTAAGGGACAAGGCCATATGGCTATTTCTCATTCCTCTCAACATGCGCCAATCACTGTCTTGACGCCAAGCAAAGGGAAGCCCCCTGTGGCTAATCTGTATTTTTTTCGAGTTCAAAACTTGGTAGAGAAGTTACCTATCACCGTCCCTACGCAGAACAAGGGAAAATGCCCTATGGCCTCTCCTTATCCTTCCCCAGTCCTGGACTCGGTAGAAAATGCATCTGTTTGTGCCTCTGTGCCAATCAATGCAAGAACACTTCAGAGTAAAAAGTCTACTTCTCTTGGTAGAGACAATCAAGTCGATGCCAAGAAAAACTTTACTCGAAGTTCATTTCCTGTGGCCCTTCTATGTCGTGCCAAATACGCTAGAACAGGGTCCGCAGGACAACAAGTCATCTTGCCTATTCCTCATCAAGCTAGCCAGCGCAAATCTGGATAGAGCCAGGATCTTCCTACCTTGCGCATATCAAGGTCAAGGCAAGAAAAACTAATGCTGTCTCAGACAGAAAAGCAAGTAGCCATGATTCTGACATGCACACTTTCCTCAACAAGCACAGAACAACATCAACTTCATCAAGTCATATGATGCATCAAGAACAATCTGCGCCATCTACTAAATTGGGCACAGTGAAGGCTTCTCAGATCAAGAATCCTCTCACCTAGGCCAGAAAACTCAATACTTCTCTGTACACTCAGAGGACACGACATCTTAAGAACCGGAACCATATTCCTAACATAATCAAGGAATACATACCTCTGACTTCGCCTTATCCTGTCACTATAATTGATCTCCGCGATCTTCTTGTACAAAAGCGAAAGATTGCATGACCATCTCGTACACCTGTAACTCCATATCAGGAACATCATTGTAATCACAGCATGAAGTAGTAATCAAGTATTGCTGTTAATCAACTAAACGGTCTGTCTTTGACCGCTTGGATTACAATCGGACTCCTAAACTAATTATGGTGGACGAAGATGAATTACTGTATGCTTCGGTCAATATGACGTCTCGTAGTACTGGGGGTAGAAAACGTCAAAGATGTAACGCATTACGCAATCCTAGTCAGCAATACTTGATCGAATCCGTGATTCCGGTAAAGGGGTCTACCAAAACACAAGATCATGAGGCTGAGACCTACTCGGTCAAAGGAATCTTCCCAATCCTTATCTTGGAGATATTCTCGGTCTAAGGGATAGTTCCCTACATGACTTAGGGGTAGTTCCCTACATGACTTATCATCTTAGGGGTAGTTTCATATATGACTTCGATACCTATGATTCCCACTTAAGGGAATCTTCACCTCGATCGACCAAGACTCAATCAGTTAAAGAAATCTTCTTGATTCTCGAAGTCATGTAGGTACTCAAGTTGCCTTTGGGTACTCCAGATGCATTGACTATAGATACATACAAATCAAATTTGTTACCTATAGTCAGCATATGGACTAGACCCACACAATTCCAAGATTGGGCCTCCTTTATAGTAAGTTCCAGGTCAGCTGAGGATAGTACTAATAATTCAAATAGCTAGGCATCCAAATTCCTAATCTCGAAAAAGATGAACATTCTGCTACTAACAGCGGTGGTCATCAGAATAGCCACAAAAGTAATGATGCCTTAGTCTTCAACGTGGGTCAATCAATACCTATATTGACGGCACCACCACAGAGAGCAACACATCCCAAAGAAGAATATTCCTTCGATGAAGACGACATCCTGAGTATATTTGATTGTCTAATAAAGAGCAATAAACTTCAACTGTCCGAAACTAAACCGCCAGATAAAGTAGGTAAAACTGATAATCATAAATACTGTATGTATCACAGATTCTTGGGACATATAACCAGGACGTGTTACGTGCTCAAAGGGAAGATGCAAGTGCTGATCAATGTCAAGGCTATCACTCTTCAGCAAAATGAGAAGACAATGACTGCTAATGTCGTCTCTCTGCAATTTTGCGACTTTTCTGTTCAACTGGTACATGATCGAGTTGTCCCCTTACTAAAGGCTACCTTAGAGATCGTCAACCTTCCACTAGCAAGAAGTGACGGCTTGGTTCCTTTATCAACCGACAAAGGAGAAATTATGTGGATTCACCCTGACTTGGTCGCCGATTTTGAATCTAAGACACTTGCTTCTTCTAACAAGTTAAGAAAGGCAGCCTAGTACAAGTCGTGCAATATAACGTTACTGGGTGATCATTTTCCACCTCTGGATGCTACATTTTTTTCCAGCAACAGCTTCACCTTCTTCTTCCAAGACGGAGGTACCAAAGTCGAAAATCTAGTACCATCTAGAATTCCATTGGTATAGTCAGTGTTTGCCATTGATTGTAAAAGAACAGAACAATTATCGGAGGACTGAACTTAGACTCACAATACAAACTCGCTCGTACAAAGAAAGCCTAGGGACGAAAACCTAGGTACAGTAGACTAAGTACGATTGTTTATTTTTGATTCTGGGGGGTGACGATAGAGGCTCGGGAAAGCGACGGCTGCTCTGCCTTACTCCTTGGACGATCGGTATGCAGCCTTGGCTCGGGGAAGATCTGCTCGGCGTTGACAAAGAAAGGCTCTTCTTACTCTCCTCGGGTTGCTCTCCTGGCTTCTCTCTCTCTGTGAATATCAAGAAAAGGGGGAGCTCTCTCTGTGTATATCTCTCTCTTCTTCTTTTTTTTATTCTTTTGTTGCCGACCTTTTTTACATGGAAATGATGCTGGCTATTTATAAGAGTGGGGTGGGATCATTAGGGTTTGCTGATGATTATCTATTTGGAATGTCGGTGCTCCTTCATTCTATCTGGGCCCTTGATCCTGATCATAATGAATCTCGGCCACTAATGCGGATAGCACCAAATCTTATGAGCAGTTAATGCTGACTGCTTTAAATCTTCGTGATTGATTATGCCAATATTTGATTGCTCGCCACGTGTCCTATTGACTTGATGATGAATGATATGCCCTGATCTCGGCAATTATGATGATGATGTCGAATATTCTCGTTGGGATTCTGTTGCATCTTCAGTGCCACGTTTTTTAAATTGAAGATCCTGCCAGGGCCGCATAGGGTGACCAACACTTGAACCGCAGGGGGATACTACTCGTGAGCCGCATGAGTCAATGCCTCATCGAGCCGCAGGGGACGAACTTTTCGTGAGCCGCATATGCATAGTTTCTGTAGGCCGCATAAATTAGCGTGGTGTTGAGCCGCATAGACCGGGCTATGGGTGGACCGCATATGGCGGATTTTTGTTAATCATATTAGAGTGACTCCTCAATGAGCCGCATGAAGCTGTTCTCTATCCGAGCCGTATGAGACTTTTGCCACGCGGCAATCTAGGATTTTTTTGTCAGATCGGGTCAGAGATTTTCTTCTTTTCCCGAAGAGTCTGTCATTATGGCAGAGCCACTATGATACTTTATGTCAGAGACAGCCGTCGAGTCGTGTCAGAGCATTAAATGAGACCATTATTCCAGTGGCCAACTGTGGGGGGGTCACACGTGTCGTCAATTGAGCCGCATATTCCTGCTGAACCGCATTCATCTCCGAGCCGCATGAGTCTGAGGGTCTTCTTTTGGGCCGCATAGGGCAACTCCAGTATGAGCCGCATAGACTTGCTACCCAAAACTGCATGGGTTATTTATGCCTTTATTCTAATATTTTCCATGCTTCTACAGGACCCCCTTCAAAGTTTTCAATTTGTAAAATTGAAACACTTTGAATAAGAAGCATGGCCCTGTTCATGCCGCATAGGATGTTCTGTTTACCTGAGCTTCCTGGCCGCATTAGCATTTCGGCTGCATAGATTCTTCTGGCCGCATAAGCTCTTTGCCACGTGCCCTGACCACGTGAGCAAATCTTCATTAATTGCCTTCGATTTGATTTGACGCCGCCTTTTGGGGAAGGATCCCAAGGGTCGGTTTTGCCTTGACCGAAGCGGTCTCGCCTTTATTTTTGGAGGCAGCACGTAATCCGAGGCGTCTTTCTACTTTATTGATCGCCTATAAATAGGAGTTTTTTAGCTCTTGGGGATTTCTTTACCTCCTTTCTTTGCTTGAATTCCCTGTTGCCACCTTCGCTCTTCGTTTTCCTTCTTCATCCATCGACCATGGCTCCCAAGAGATCTGCTGCATCGAAGGCCACAAAGGGCAAGGCAGTTGCTGCTACGGCGACTGCGACGACGAATGTAGTCGCTCCTCCGCCGGTTGCTGTAAGCGCTGTCCATCCTGATGTTCACCCGCCCATCGCTGGTAAGGGGGTCACTCCGAAAAACCCTAGCTGCTGCCATAGCTCTGTTGCATACTTTATGCACAAGCCACATATACGAGACGTATCGATGTGACCGCATAAGCACTTCGCCCATTATGGCCGCATGAGCTTGTCACATTCGATCAGTGCCGCATGTGTGTTTTCGACTTGGGCCGCATAAGCGTTGCTCACTTTTGAACCGCATGAACTTGATGGTTTGTAGCCGCAGCGGTTTGTATGAGTCGGGCTTAGCCGCATGAATCTATAAACCCTTCTGAATCTGAGTTGTACGGACTTGGTTAATTCAGAGTCGCATGGGGCTATGACGTGCAGAGCCGCATGGACCTATCTGCTGAGGAGCCGCATGAGGCTGTGGCAACCTGAGCCGCATAGAATCCAATAACCTTTCAAATGCTTCTGTTTTTTGTCTATCTTCTGACCTTATTTCTTTTGCCTGTCTTCAGTAACTCTGCCCGTGAATCCTGCTGGGGAACTTATGGTAGGCTCGCGTCAGTTTGCCTCGGGCGTTCATCGGGATGACTTAGCTCGTCAAGTGTCCGAACAGCTACTTGTTGATGAACCTTTGGAACGACTAAATGTCATCAGGGTTCAATCCTTTCAGTTCCTTGTTGATATGATAAGCTCTGGGCAGTCTGACGGGAAGTATCTGAAACCGGTCTTCCTCTTTGGGGATGCGTTGGTTGTAGAAAACTCCCGAGTGTTGGATGTTTTGGAGAGTTGGGATTTTGACCTGGACGGGATGCCGATTCACATCCCTATTATGAAGCGCCATTTCCCTTTTGAGTGGTTCAATATGATCGTTCTGGATAGGCAGATGCCGGACACCCTCACTCCAACCAGACCGGGGATGTTTGTTGGTAATATCCGTTACAACAGAGCCACTGGGTCAGTGCGTGCAGTCAAAGATCCAGCCAGTCGGTCCGTGATAGGGTTAGTTCCAGGTACCTTCATCAACACCCTTGGTCCTAATTTTTCATTCTTCCAGGCTGATACCTTCCTGAGTCAGCTAGCTCGCAAAGGGTTCTATCCTATTGGTAGGTTGGTCCTGCCGAGCTGGGTACACCCCATTCCTCCGTGGGCTAATCTGTCTTCATGGATCCTACGAAAGTATGAGGAGTTTTTGCGGAGAGTCAACCTTTATAAAGCTATACGGGGTACCAGCCACGGGTTGCCCGTTAATAAGCCACTGTTCATGGCCCTCTTGGAGATGTACAATCATCGAACGGGGACCTTTTTTACCCCTGTTAGAGAATTAGGGCTCGCTCTTCACGAGATGTATGCTGTCTCCAAGCTCCCCTGGGGGGATGAACCCTTCAAAGTGTATACGCCGACGAATGAGGAGCTTCAAAATTTGGATCAGCGATTCCCCGGTTTCGTTGCCGTGTATCAAGAATTATTATGCCATCATAGCACCTGTCACCGGACGACTATCCAGAAAAATGATAGCTCGGAGGGGGACTCTCCCCATACTAAATCTTGGGTTGCATACCTTTTCAAATTTAGCGCGGCTGGCCGAGTTACTTCCCGAGATCGTTTAACTCCTGAGGAAGTGGAGGTCTTGATGTCGACTACCCGGAGGTCGAAGTCTCAAAGTGACAGGTTCGGGAGCCAGATTGACTCCTTTAGCTACTTTCGTTATGGCACTCGACGGTTGTCCGAGAAGGCACTTTTGGCCGGATTTTTAATGGTGTGGTTGCGCAATTGCGTGGTCTCAGGAGGGGCAGGCTCTATTGAGAGGATCAGTCGCCACTTCATTTTTCCTGCCGTGGCTGGCCTTTCGGGTCAGGCTGGCCCTCCTTCCTGCCTTGGTGTGCAGTATTCAACATGGTCTTCGCGCCTTCTCGTCCATGGTCATTGCTCGTGACGTGGCAATGGATTTTGAACGTGTAGAATTGCCTTACCATTACTTACTGGGATGGCTATTTCTACATTATCAATCCTTGATGAGACCCGAGACGGTAGATGGCATTACAGGTGATGACGCGTTTCTTTTCAAGTATCACCACCAGCCTTGGGAATGTAGTACCATGCCGGCGTGTCGGAGGATGCTGGCAAGGGTGGATGGGTACAATTTCTTCGTATCCGTTCCTTGTTTCACTGATCAAGAGGTGAGGAGTGTTCATGTTGATGGGGTCGAACCTCCTCATTTTCTGCCTGAAAAGATGTGTTTCTGGCTGCGCAACATTCGCCCGGCGCATCTAGTTTACCGGAATCGCACCACTGTGTATTTGGAGCCCTACTTGCCTAGTAGGTTTGCCCGTCAATTTGGATATAGTCAGCTATTCCTCGGGTGCCCCAGTTCTCACCTGGGATTTGAAGGCAGCATTCTTGACGGTATCAGAGCATGGAGCTACTATGACACCTGTCATACTCGGACTAGCTTCTTGGTCCCTGCCGCAAATGTGACGGATGAAATCCTGCATATGGCAGCCCTGTATCATGTCACAGCGAATCTTTTTCCCCTCGAATTTGACTTGAGGACTAGCTTTATTGTGGGCACTCGCCTGGCGGAGAAGGCTATGACGTCGAGAGCAAAGAAGAAAAGGACGAATAGGGTTCCCTCGCCCGATTCCGAATCCTTTGACACAATTGAGGAAAATAATGAACGGGACGACGAAGACTCCTTTTCTTCAGGTGATGGGATAATGGCGGGTCAGCCTCCCGTTATGGCGGCTGAGACGGCGACGGAACAACCATCGGCCGTATTTGACGAAGCAGTAGACCCGTTACCGTCTACGTCGGAGGAGGTACGGGTAGATCTATCGCCCGCCATGCCTGGTCCTTCGCGTAAGCGAGGCAGACATGAGCCTACCGGCGGAGAAGTAACTTTTTCTGTAAAGAGAGCGGCTGTCGGTCCCCGTAGGCTGCTTATTACGGAGAAGGGTGAGGGTGTAGACGATGTTCCGGAGGTAAGTCCAAGTCGGAGTTCTATCTTTATTGTAGCTTTCTTTCATCTCGGGGATATGACTTGGTCATTTTTCTTCGCAGGTGTCTGACGAACCAGGCTCTCCTGAATCATCTGCTACTTTAGTAGTTGATCCAGCCCCTGCCGTTTTGATTAGCGACATGTGTGCCGCGGTCCTCTCTGCGGGGGCTCTCCAGCGGCGACTAAGGACTCCCAAGCTGCTGAGGCCCCAGCCCAGGGTGACGAGATTTCTAAATTTCAACGAGATGACACCATCCTCGGTGCATCCCCTCCCGAGGATGCAAGGGCAGATGAGTCTTTTATTCCTGACTCGGAGGCTGTTGGTGAAGATGTTGTGATGGCTGTAGGCGAACCTCAGCCTCCATATTCCTCCACTGGTAAGCTGAGCCACATATTGACCACCGAGGGGGCTTATTCGCTCTATCAACATATCCTTCGGGTCAAGTCGATTCACGGTTGCCTTGGCCCTGCAGGTCCTGACCTTTTACCTCCCGCCGCGGATGTTCTCGGGGAGAGTTCGGTCGGCCATTATCCGGACGAAAGGAATGTTTCTTCTCCTCTCTCTCATGTTGAAGAGCCTCCTGTCGTCTCCGAGCAGACGGGGAGGGAGTTGGCAATGGTTTCCGCCTCGTCTTCCGCTGTTGACACGGCTCCGGAAGTCGACTTCTCGACCTTGTCGAGCATCCAAATCCTGCGGGCTGCTGAAGAGGAGTTGGCCGCTGTTCAAGCGTCTTTCCGTGTGGAGTTGGTTTCTCTTATGGCAGGAGCGGCAGATTCCGTCGCGTCTTCTTCCGTGCTACCAGCCACACTCCCGCTGATACCGGTTTCCTCGGAGGCTCTGGACGAGGTGACGCAGGATATGGTTGACAGCTTTTATCGCCACTTAGGGAGAGGTATAAACGCTGCCGTGGAAGGGGGGGTCCCTTTTTCTCTGTCTCTACGGGGAGCTCGGGGCCAAATTGACACTCTGAAGGGTCTTTCTGGCGGGCTGGGGTTAGCAGCGTTCCTGGAGCCTAAGCTGACAGAGGCTGACCAGCTTGTGACCCAACTGCTGGCAGTACGGCAGGCCGGTTTGCCTGCTGCGATCGAACGAGAGCGGGGCTTCCTGGTTGCTGCTCGGGACAGGATCAAGCTCGCTCGAGAAACTGCCGGGCCGGCTGTGCAGGGGGATCTTGACAAGTTCTCCGTCTCCTATGACCGACTGGGTCGTCGAAGTCAGGCTTGTAGGGCCCGGGAAGAATCTGTCTCTCATGGAATAGCTGACACGAAGGAGCAGATTCTCGCACTCCAGAAGGAGTTGGCCTTCTTAGAGTCAGAGCGGGAGGCTGCTCATGCAGAACATGAGTCGATTGCTCGGGAGGCCGAGCGGATTTCTCGAACTTCTGCCAACTTGGAACGATCTTTTAAGAAGTTCGAGGACAACTGGCAGGCCCACGTTCATCTGGAGGACCCGGCGGTGTTGAACCAGGAAGCTGAGCGTCGAGCCAAACAGAGGTTTGAGCGGTCGGTCGCCTTGATAAAGGACCGCCTTACGGTGTTATGTGCCCCAGAACAGTGATCCACCATCTGTCTTCTTCTGTTTCTCTTTTTTTTTTTTGTTTTTTTTTTTTTGTTTTTCTTTTATATGTGTATATTTTGATTTGCAAGGGATGTGATCCCCACTGATGTAGCTCCTTTGAATTTTGAAATAAATGAGCATGTTTCAACTTATCTTCTCTTTTTTGTTCTTGTGGTGTTCATGGAATTGGACTTGCTGGGGGATTATTTGTGGACTTGTTACCCTGGGCGTACCTTGGTTTTAGGTACGGATAACAAGTTTGATCAGGATGTCCGGGACAGCCACGACAAAATGGTCATGGATGTTCTCGGTACTGGGGAAAGGAATGCCGTAGAGCAGCTGGGCTCCCGGGGCATGGTAGGATGGTGGATTTATGCTTAAGAAGCTTGGCAAGGGATATTTGTGGACCTATTATCCTTGGCGTACCCTGGTTCAGGATACGGATAATAAGGTGGGAGGAAGCCAGTCATATTTGCTCCGAGATTATGAGGACGTAGCAAACATGAGGGTTTTACCGTGGAATCTTCCTACTCAGAGGTAATGAGAACATGGTAGGGGGAGACTTCATGGAAGACTTTTCTATAATCAATAGTGGTCAACAGAGGACATTTGTGGTCAACAGAGGACATTTGTGGTCAACAGGGGACATTTGTGGTCAATAGAGGACGTTTGTGGTCAACAGAGGACATTTGTGGTCAACAGAGGACATTTGTGGACCTATTATCCTTGTCGCACTCCGGTTGTGGGTACAGATAATAGGTTGAAAGGGAACCAACATACTTGCTCAGAGGTAATGTAGACATGGCAAATATGGTGATTTCTTCGACGGAGCCTTCCCACTCAGAGGTAATGAGGACATGGCAGGAGTGGGCTCAATGAAGAAGGGGTGCATAGAACTACTCAGAGGTAGGAGGACATGGAAGTTCTATGCGAGGGGGCAGTTTGTTTTTGGTGGAAGTGAAAACGACTCAGAGGTAATGAGGATATGGTCGTTTCGGAAATTAGTGGATCGATTACCCTTTTTGTGCACTGGGAGTGCGGGTAGTGGATCATGAGGGAGGATCTCTTTCAGGAAGAAAGTTCAGAGGTATGATTATACGTGACTTACTATCTGAGAGAGTGACCGGAAATGTAAGTACATAATTTGGATTTTCTAGAATATTGAGGAGATGAGAGTTCAGTGGCACCAGCGGGTGCATGGCTCGGTAATCTGAAATGTTGTGGATGTGGGTTCAGTGGTATCAATGGATACATGACTCGATAATTTGGAAAATGGTGGGTGCGAGTTCAGGGGTACTAAGAGGGTACATGACTCGATAATCAGGAGAATGTTGTCTAAACATAGTATTTCTTTAGAAACTTGTCGTTGACGGGCAACATAAGCAAGTCCCCATTCTGCTTGGCGAGGCGGTAGGCGCCGTTGGAGAACACGGCCTCGATGACAAATGGACCTTCCCATTTTGGCTGGAACTTGCCTGCGGTCTTGTGAGTCATGACCATTGGTCTCCAGACTGCCAGAACGAGATCGTCCACTTGGAATGTTCTGATTTTAACCTTCTTGTTGAAGGCTCCTGAGATACGTGCTTGGTATAGCTCGATCCTTTGCTGGGCTAGGAGGCGCTTTTCGTCTAAGGCCTCCAACTCTTGTAATCGGCGTCGATAGTTATCATTCGTTGTCAACTGATAAGTGAGGGCGACGCGGAGTGAGGGAATCTGAGTTTCAAGTGGGAGGACTGCCTCACTCCCGTATACTAAAGAGAATGGTGTATTCCCAGTAGCTGTTCGAACCGTGGTGCGATAAGCCCATAAGCATTCGTCGAGCTTCTCGTTCCAGTCACGTTTGTTGGAGGAGACAAACTTCTTGAGGAGTTTGATGATTGTTTTATTGAATGCCTCTGCCAACCCGTTTGCTGCCGGTTTATATGGTGTCGAAGCGACATTCTGAATGCGGTATTTGCCGCAGAATCGATAGAATGCATGGCTTGTAAACTGCGGACCATTATCATGGATGATCCTCCGCGGCAGTCCGAAGCGGTAGATGACGTGATGCTTAAGGAAGCTGATCACGTTTGAAGTCTTAACTTCTGCGAGTGGGACGGCTTCCGCCCATTTGGAGAAGTAATCGGTGATCGCAAGTATGAAGCGATGTCCTCGGGAGGAAGGTGGGGTGATTGGACCAATGATATCCATTCCCCATGCTTCGAATGGCCAGGATGCCACCGTTGGATGTAGAAACTCGGATGGTTGGTGAATGAAGTCCGCGTGGACTTGGCAAGCCTTGCATTTTCTGGCATAGTCTATTGCGTCTGCCACCATCGTGGGCCAGTAGTAGCCCATACGGCGAAGGCGGTCCTGTAGCTTAGGGCCAGGCTGATGGGCCCCATAGACACCGTCGTGAGCTTCTCGTACAGCTTCTTTGGCTTCTACGTTTGACAAGCACCGGAGTAATAATCCATCGTAGGATCGTCGGTACAGCATCTTTGTTTCTGTGTCGTAGAAGAATCTGAGAGAACGCCGTCTGATGGAGGTGGCTTCCCTTGGATTCTCCGAGAGGATATCGTATACGACGAAGTCAATGAACGGCTGTCTCCAGTCTGGTGTTTCGTCGACCGTCTGGGCGGAATAGCTCGCCACGAATTGAATATTGTTCTTGGGACAGACCAGTTCGTGGCCTATCACCTCAATCGAGTGATGCACTTGGTTCGGCACTGCTAAGGAGGCGGCAAGGCCTGCTAGGGCATCGGCTTCGATATTTTGAAGTCTGGGGACGTGTTCGATGAAGAATCCCTCGAATGAGGAGATAATGTTGATTGCTATTTGGTGGTAGGGGATCATGTCTTCATGGCGGACTTCGTACGACCCCCGAATCTGATTGACGATTAATTATGAATCGCCGTATGCTTCGAGATATTCTACACCCAGCTCCTTTGCGAGTTAGAGGCCAATGACCAAAGCGTTGTATTCGGCCATATTGTTGGAACAGGGTTCCGTGAGAGAGTAGGCGCGATTGATCACTAGCCCGGTAGGAGAGATCAATACTACTCCGACCCCGACGACGATATTTCCCTTGGGTCCGGTTCTTGAAGCGCCATCGAAGAACATCCTCCATATGTTGTCGTGGGTGGTTGTATTAGAATCGGCGACCTCATCTGGGATTTCCTCGTATATTCTGGATGACCCCGATCCTAGATGGGCCGCCAAAAAGTCTGCCAGGGCTTGGCCTTTGACAGCCTTCTGTGGGACGAAGATCATATGATATGGGGATAGCAGTATTGCCCATGTAGCGAGGCGAGAGCTGAGCGCCCCTGGTTTAGTCATGAGGACCCTGAGGGGATTTACCCGTGAGATCACTTGTATGGTTTGTCCTGTAACATAATGCCGCGTCTTTTGAATGACGAATACCAAGGCGAGGCATTCTTTCTCCACGGCAGTGTATCGGTGTTCGGGCCCGACCATCATTCGGCTGAGGTAGTATATGGCCTGTTCGTGTCCTGCGTCGTTATTTTGTGCCAGCAGGGCACCGAGGGAATGTTCCATTGCTCGTACATAGAGCAAGAATGGTTTTCTAGGGACCGGGGCCACCAGGACTGGAGGATTTGACAAATATTCTTTGATGTCATCGAAAGCGCGTTGGCATTCTTCGTCCCATACGAATGAGACTCCCTTCTTCATGAGGTGTGTGAACGGCCGGCATCGTCCGGAGAGATTGGAAATGAACCTTCTGATATAGGCTAGCCTCCCTTGGAGGCCTCTAAGTTCGCGGAGATTTTTCGGAGGACCCATCTCCATTATTGCCTTAGTTTTCTCAGGGTCTACATGGATACCGCGTGCAGTAATGATGAAACCTAAGAACTTCCTGCTGGATATGCCCAAGAACGACTTTGTAGGGTTCATCTTCAGGTTGTGGGCTCGTATCAGGTCGAATACCGTTCTCAGATCTTGTAGATGATCCTCCTTACGACGACTCTTGACAGCGATGTCGTCGACGTAGCATTCCACTGTTTTGCGCAAATGTTCTCTGAAAATGATACTCATAGCCCGCTGATATGTGGCACCAGCGTTCTTTAGACCGAATGGCATGACTGTGTAACACTATGTGCCGATCGGTGTTCTAAATGATGTGTGCTTCTCATCGTCGGGGGACATCTTGATTTGATTGTATCCCAAGAATCCATCCATGAATGACATACGTTCGAAGCCGCATGTGTTGTCAATCATGATGTCCGTGATCGGGAGGGGAAATTCGTCTTTCGGACATGCCTCATTTAGATTACGGAAGTCGATGCAGATTCGGATCTTCCCGTTC
Organism: Iris pallida; assembly: GCA_029216955.1. Lineage (NCBI taxonomy): Eukaryota > Viridiplantae > Streptophyta > Magnoliopsida > Asparagales > Iridaceae > Iris > Iris pallida. The sequence continues at coordinate 10,451,573 of JANAVB010009198.1, read as the reverse complement.
TTCTTAAGGACCGGGACTATATTGGCGACCCAGTCAGGGTGTTGCTCCTCACGGATGAAGCCGCTGGCTATCAGTTTGTTGACTTCGGCTTCGATCGCGTCCATGACGCCCGGGCGAAAGCGTCGTTGCTGCTGCTTGACTGGCTTTGCATCCGGCCGTATATTGAGTTTATGGAGAGCAATATCGGGATCTAATCCCGGCATGTCTTCGTAACTCCATGCAAATACGTCAATGTATTCTCTGATGAGTTCCAGCAGTGATTCTCGTTCCTCGTCTGTTAGGCTTTTACTGACGAAGATTGGCTTTGGAGAGGATTCGGTGCCGAGGTTGACCTGCATGACTTCATCCTCCGTAGGAGGTTCTCTTAGCTCGAACCGCTTTTCCCATTGTGCGTCTAACTGTTGAGCCCACGGCTCAAGCTCGAGGATTTCAGGAATGTCCTCGTCTTCTTCGTAAGCATCGGCAAATGCCATGTTGACTGATAGGACTTGTCTGAATATGTCCCCAATGCTTGTGTCTGAGTCGGAAGTTGGTGACCCGGTTGAGTGTAACTGCCAATCATATTCTTTATCTAAACTCTCTGGAGTCGTTGTGGGAGTTACATACCCTAGTCCACATCGAGTTTTGCTATAGTAGTCCCGTGGTTTACCAGACGGTACTGGGGGCTTCAAAGGTAGTCGCCGTCCGGTACCGTAATTCAAGCCTGGTGTAGTTTCTAGATCATATCCTTGTTTCTGCATGAGGTATTTGGACTGGAGACTATAAAGGTATAGAGGCAATCTCCCGGCATCTGACCCAAGATCGACTTCTTTTATGGTGAAGGGGTACGGATCGTCTTTCCGGCCGAAGATAATCGGGTGGTCCCCTCCCTCGACTATTCGGTAAGCGTCTTCTGCCGGAGTGAGCTGGATTGTGGTATATATATTTGTCACTTGTGTGTGTAGGTGAGTGCCTATACTGTGGTCCATAGCATACATTATACATAGCTTGTTGAGCTCGATGTAATTCAAAGATAGCCCTTTAGTGATAAAATAAGGTATCTTCTCGAGAGGGATTACATCATCCGCGGAAGGGGTATCGGAGTGGGCAGCCACATACTTAGCTAATTCTGGTTCTTCTTCGGCCACCCCCTGTATAAATGAAGACTGGAGAGCGACCTAGTCAGCTTGATCTTCTGAGGCTCGACCGGAGGAGCAGGTCGTGGAGTTGTTGGTAGACTAGCAACCCCCAGCTTGGCATCTGACGTGGGGCAAGGAGTGGCTGGTTCACTGGAAGTGTCAGACCTCGCGTCGGGGTGATGGCCCTTTTTAGGAAGACGTATCGTGAGCGGCCTGTCGGAGGGATTGAGTTTCTCCGCCTGGAGCTGACCGACTCTCGGTAGTCTGATGGTAAAAGGCCCTGGTGTGGGTCTCGGTACTTGGCCAGACCTCGGCAGCCGGATTCTCATCTGTTCTTCTTGCGCCGATAGACTGATTGCGTCCTTACGCAGAGTAGCCGTAAGGGGTGCACAACTGCCCGGTTTGTGAGCCTGGAGGTGGATCGTCAGGGGTTCTTCTAATCTTGTGGTTGCCTTGGTGTGAGCTTGCACCTCCTCTTCGACCAGATGCTTCTTTGATTTTTCGTACAGACAGGAGTCTGAGTAATAAGATTCGACCCCTTTGAAGGGATCGACATCAGCAAACTCCGTCCTCACGAAGCCGTGCTTATCGACATATTTGAAGCACTGGTGTAGCGTGGAAGGCACGATCATGTAATCGTGTATCCAAGGCTGCCCCAGAAGGATATTGTAAGAAGTGTCGGCATCTATGACGTAGCAGGTGACTTCTGATTGGAGATCGCCAATCTGACATTTCAAGCGAATCTTCCCTATTGGGTAGCTCCTGCCCGAATTGAAACCGCTAATGGCGGTGCTTGTAGGCGTCAGGCGATGCATTGGGATGCGAAGATTATGTAGCAGACCCTTCGGAATGATGCTTATGGAGGACCCAGGATCAATGTGCATTCGGTCTACCTTTACGTCGCCGATGTATCCAGTGTAGTACAATGGGCGGTCGTACAGGTTAGTTTTGATGAGCATATCCTGCGGAGAGAAGACGATATTGGGCATTGCACCTGTACACGCACTATCTCGGAGCTCTGTAGGCTGATTATCTCCCGTGAGGTTGACCTGAGCCAAGTATGCGTCGGCATTTTGGAGCGCCTCACTTAGGGCCGTGCCGACATCCTTCGAGAGCCTCAGGAGTTCATATAAGGACAATTTGGCCAGTGTATTAGCCAATTGCGCCAAGATGTCGAAGTTGTAGGGCCTCTCCAGCCCCTGAGGTGCCTCCTTTCGGAGGGATTTGTCGAAGCGAGTCTCCTTCGGCCTAGGCTTGTCGGTCGTCGAAGGCTGAGCCGGTCCCGGAGTATCAGCGTTTGTGGGCTGCTGATCATTAGTCGAATTTTCGGCCACTGGTTGGGCTTGTGCTCCAGATCGAGTAGTGACGGCTGAGACTTCCTCCTCCTCTGCCGAGGCGGTGCGACATGATCTGACCTTTCTACTTTTCTTTTTAGAAGATAAAGTGGGCTGAGTCACCTCGTGGACTAGGTCCGGATGGACCCACATGATTTCCCCTCGCGATGTGGTGAGGGGTACTAGGCCGGGAGTTTGATCACGGGTAGGCGGAAGATTAGTGATTTCCATTGTTGCCAGAGGGATGGGTATGACACCGTCTTGAGTCTCTGTTGGAGGGAAATTGCCGAATTGTACGGACACCATATTGGCTGCTACGGTTACCTCCTCGAAGTCGATAGCCAGAGCGTTCGAATCGATGAGGTTCTGGATATACCGCTTCAGTTGGTAGCAGTCGTGTGTAGCATGGTGGACGTAGCGGTGGTAATGGCAGAACTTCGAATTTTCCAAATCAGCAGGCCGAGGTTCCCGCCTTGGTGGAGGAAGCTGAATTCTATCTCCTTGTATAAGCATGTCCAAGATAGGCTTGACGTGGCCGTCTTTGAAAGAATAAGTAATTTGAGGCCATTGTTTGTCTGCTGGCTGTGGCTCGGGCTTCTGGGCTGTATCGGTCACCATGGCCTGCTTGCCTTTATTGTCCCGGTTGTTGGAGGGGCTACCCCCATTGTCGTTGCTGGCGTTGGGACGCTTCCCCTTGTTCTCTCCCTCTGAGATATACAACCCCAGTTGGCGAGCTTTCTTCAATCGTTCCTCGACACTTGTAGCGCTGATGATAAAGGCCTTCCAGTCCTTGAATTGACTTTCGCCCATCCAGAGACTAATTGTTGGGAGTAGTCTCTTCTGGCAAATTTCAATCAAGGAAGAGTCCGGGTTGCCAGATGGTAACTTCATTGCGGTTTGACGAAACCGCTCAATGTAATTCCTTGTCAGCTCTTTCTCTCCTTGGACGACGTCCATGAGGGTAGACATCGTGACGTCCTGCCCTACCTCATAGAACCTCTCCAAGAACAAGCGCTTGAAGCCAGCGAAGGAGTGGATGCAATTATCTGGCAGGTTACGGTACCAATCAAAGACGACTCCTTCCAGTGCCCCAATGAATAACCGTGTGAGGATGGCGTCATCATGGGGCAGATGGTCGGTAGTGACCTCAAAGTAAGTGATGTACCGGCTTGCTGAAGTCTTACCATCATATGGGTTGATATTGAACGGCTTATATCTTGGGGGAAAGGGCACATCCCTCCATTCAGCTGGGTATGGTTGCCGTATTCTGAGGTCTTGAGAATTTTCTCGGGCGTGGAACATCGCTCGAAGCTCCTGAACCTCTCTCCTTACTTCTCGGGCCTCATCTGTCGCGGTAGGGGCCGTTATCTCGGGAGCATTATTGCCCGGGTTTGGTGCTGCTGAATTTGAATCTATGTTGTTCGCGGGACCCGTGCTTGTCTGGCCAGGTGTCACTCCCTGCAGAGTAGGCAGTGCCGCTTTGATTTCGTCTACAGACTTGACCAAGGCATGCAATATGGCCTCCAACGTGTCGATGCGCTGGCGATCGCTGGAACCGCCTTGATTGCTGTCTGTCATGAATACCGTCTTCACATGAGGAGTGACGGAGGGAGTGATGGAGGATGTACCCTCCGAGTCGTACCCATGCTTCGAGAAATCATCTAGATATGTGGGGATGTTCTCTTCAGGTTCGGACTCGGAAGGAACACTATTCCCAGCTTCGGAGCTTGCTTCGTCTAGAGAATCATGGATGTCCTCGGGGACATCGGCATCTGTTGTACCCTATGGGAGGGTTATTTCTCGGGGTTCGTCTCCTTGAAACATTAGATTATTGTGGATGTTCGGAGGAGTACTACCCCCAGCTCCTACGACCCCCAGGGCCGAGGACGATGAGCCTCCTGTTGCAGCAGATTTTGTCTTTGAACGGGTGTGTTGGTATACTCCAGTGGATGGCAACCGTTTAGCCGACAATTTCTTAGCTGTAGTGGCCGATATCTTTAGACTGGAGATGCTTGTCTTCTTCCCTCTCCCCTCCACGGGGACTTTCCGTACGGAATTGCAGGAGGCAACGGGAGGTGCCTCGTCTTCCGAGCTCGGATGTTGTAATCTTTGGAAGACGGATGGCCGGTCTTCCGTTACTGCCGTGTTGTTGCAACAGCAGTTGACGATAATCTGGGTGTAGTGACGTCCCTGTGAGGACTCTCTGCACGCTGAGGCTCCTTCTCTTTCCTTGCGTTTGTGGAGGATAGCTTCACGCAGGTCAGAGGAACCACTTTGTCCGTTTGCCGCCGGGGGTTGGACTCGAGTGGTTTTATACAACTTTCCGTCAGAGGCCCGCGTGATACTCAGCGGGACGTCCTGATAGTCAGAGGTTGGGGCAGCTGTCTGGACTTGATGAGCCCGCGCTGCCCTAGACTTTTTCTTTTTAGCACTTGTGGGTGCGTAATAGGAAGAGTCCACATTAGGTATCACAGAGTCTGGATTTTCACTCAGAAAGTGATCAGAGTTAGGACCGCATGAGAGTCGGTCGAAAACTGATCGAAAGAAGCGCGGTAGAGATGCTATGCGGCTAGCGTTGGGTGTCGTGCAGGCTATCTGCATGCGACTGTCTTCTGTTGTGGGATGAGTTCTTATGCGGTTAGGAGTCACGGCCGTGCAAGCTGTCCGCATGCGATTGGCATCTGTGGCCGCATGGGTTCTCTGCAAGCGGTTGACTTTACTAGCCGCATGAATCTCGTCCATGCGGTTGGGAACTGTAGCTGCATAAGTTATGCGGCTGACAGAAGTGGCCGCATGAGTTTTCTTCATGTGGTTGACGGTTGTGGCCGCATGGATTTTCTTTCTGCGGCTAATACCCCTCTGTGGTTCAGGTTGAGCAGAGACCCTCTTTGCCCCTGCAAGTCCAGCATCATAGTGTTTTCTTCTGCCGGACTTGGGGACAGCAGAGGTGTCTGCGATCTGAAGTGGGGCCGTAGGAGAATCTTTCTCGCCGTCTTGAGCGACCGAGGGTATCCCATCGAGGGCTTGGGGAGGAGCAAATGACTTTCGCCTCCACTCTTTGCGAGCCTTCGTGGTGCGGGTACGTTTCTGGACCGGACCAGCACTGCCTTCAGAGAGCATCTCTTCGAACGCCTGTTGGTCGAAGCGGACGACCATCTTCTGTTGTGTGGAGCCAAGTTTGGCTGCATCCGATTGCGTCACCAACTCCTCAGCCGTGGAGAAGTTAGTCCCCAGCAGAGTCGCTATCGTGTTTGCCATTGATTGTAAAAGAACAGAACAATTATCGGAGGACTGAACTTAGACTCACAATACAAACTCGCTCGTACAAAGAAAGCCTAGGGACGAAAACCTAGGTACAGCAGACTAAGTACGATTGTTTATTTTTGATTCTGGGGGGTGACGATAGAGGCTCGGGAAAGCGAGGCCGCTCTGCCTTACTCCTTGGACGATCGGTATGCAGCCTTGGCTCGGGGAAGATCTGCTCGGCGTTGACGAAGAAAGGCTCTTCTTACTCTCCTCGGGTTGCTCTCCTGGCTTCTCTCTCTCTGTGAATATCAAGAAAAGGGGGAGCTCTCTCTGTGTATATCTCTCTCTTCTTCTTTTTTTTATTCTTTTGTTGCCGACCTTTTTTACATGGGAATGATGCTGGCTATTTATAAGAGTGGGGTGGGATCATTAGGGTTTGCTGATGATTATCTATTTGGAATGTCGGCGCTCCTTCATTCTATCTGGTCCCTTGATCCTGATCATAATGAATCTCGGCCACTAATGCGGATAGCACCAAATCTTATGAGCAGTTAATGCTGACTGCTTTAAATCTTCGTGATTGATTATGCCAATATTTGATTGCTCGCTACGTGTCCTATTGACTTGATGATGAATGATATGCCCTGATCTCGGCAATTATGATGATGATGTCGAATATTCTTGTTGGGATTCTGTTGCATCTTCATTGCCACATTTTTTAAATTGAAGATCCTGCCAGGGTCGCATAGGGTGACCAACACTTGAATCGCAGGGGGATACTACTCGTGAGCCGCATGAGTCAATGCCTCATCGAGCCGCAGGGGACGAACTTTCCGTGAGCCGCATATGCATAGTTTCTGTAGGCCGCATGAATTAGCGTGGTGTTGAGCCGCATAGACTGGGCTATGGGTGGACCGCATATGGAGGATTTTTGTTAATCATATTAGAGTGACTCCTCAATGAGCCGCATGAAGCTGTTCTCTATCCGAGCCGCATGAGACTTTTGCCACGCGGCAATCTAGGATTTTTTTGTCAGATCGGGTCAGAGATTTTCTTCTTTTCCCGAAGAGTCTGTCATTATGGCAGAGCCACTATGATACTTTATGTCATAGACAGCCGTCGAGTCGTGTCAGAGCATTAAATGAGACCATTATTCCAGTGGCCAACTGTGGGGGGGTCACACGTGTCGTCAATTGAGCCGCATATTCCTGCTGAACCGCATTCATCCCCGAGCCGCATGAGTCTGAGGGTCTTCTTTTGGGCCGCATAGGGCAACTCCAGTATGAGCCGCATAGACTTGCTACCCAAAACCGCATGGGTCATTTATGCCTTTATTCTAATATTTTCCATGCTTCTACAGTCAGCAGTCCCGCAAATTGATGACAATGATGGGATACAATCTACAGAAAGCCCCTGGCTTGAATGAGGGGAAATGGTCTCCTAAACCTCTTTTCCTACGTCTTTAACACAATCAATCCCGTGTAGGCTTGGAATTCTATACCGATCCTTCATCTCTCTAAAGAAAGTCTTCTAGAGACAAGACTCGGTTGAAGAACTGTAACATGGTTTCTTTTGCACCAGTTCCGAAAGAAGAAGCCATGAACGGTACCAGATCTGGGAGGCTCTATCTCAGAGATTATCCAGATGAATAAGAGAATGCGGTCACTCCTCCTTCAGTCTCCGATGCTCCTCCAGCATCTTCTCCTCCTGCTGTCAATATTCCTTCTGCGTTATCGCCCCAACCGAAACCTGTTCCTCCCAAACCAACATCAGTTGACAAAGGCAAACAGTCGGCTCTCTTTGAGAAAATATTTAAAAGAACTCCACCTCATGGACTTGAAAAGCCGTATAATTTTGATATATTGGCTCAACTAGCCAATACTCCAGCAAGGTTATCAATTTTTGAACTCCTGTATCTCTCGAGGGAAACTTGAGAAATATTAAGTGAAGTTTTGATGCAAGCTGACGCTTGTCTAGCCCATCTTAAAAAATTGGACAAGGAACCAGTGGCATGCTCTCACTGTCATAGTATGATGGAACTGATCCCCAATATCACTTTCACTCAAGAAGATATGCTTTTAGAGGACAATGGACATGACCAACCTCTCTACTATATAGGGTATGTCGCTACATTGAAGGTCGATCGCATTCTAGTCGACCCGGGATCTGCACTCAGCATTATGCTAAAAACTTTATTGGATGCACTTAAAATCCCATTCCATAACCTCTCAACAATGATCACGACTATTCTGGGGTTAAATTGTGGAAGAAGTGAACCGCTGGGGAAGATTCGCCTCAAAGTCCAAATTTGCAATCTCCGTACCAAGGTCACCTTTTATGTGATTGACAATAACGACTCCTACAATGTATTATTAGGAAGGCCGTGGTTGCATGAACATAACATCATGCCATCTACTCTCCATCAATATTTGAAATATGTTGATGATAACGGAGAAGACCAAAAGGAAATGGCTAACCTTAATCCCTTTCGAGGCATCGAAGCATATTATACAGACTCCAGAATGTATAAAGAGGAGTTTATGAAAGTTGTACTAGCTTTGGATACTGAAGAAGACCGGAAAGAGAGTCCGGATGATATCTTGGTGATTGCAGTCAAGGGACGCACTTCTCGTCTCTCGTCTTCTTAGACGCCGACCATCAATCTCTCTTCTTCTACCAAGCATTCTCCTGCTGAAAAGATGGTGCCTAGGGAGCTCACCTCTTCTGAGCCTCTTGTTATCAACCTTCATCGCAATAAACCTTTTACTTCTCTTCATTTTGTTATTAATCTTAGCAATCCAGCGGCTAAGGTTAAAAATACTTTTGTAAATGATGATGTAAATATCAATAAAGAAGCTTCTCCTTTATAGTATATTGATGTCAATTATTACACACAATGTTATCTAGAAATCCTAGATGACTTTGAATTCCTTACTTTAGGAGCAGTTCAACCTCTCCGGAACGAAATGTCATTCGAATTAGTACAAAACTCATTCTTTCTAGTTCTTCCAAGAAGAAAGATGAGCATCCTATCATCTTCAGTAAAGGATTGAATTAAAAGGCTACATCCAACAGCGATTATGAAAACGATAATAGTGGGCAACTTCAACTACATCGTTACAGTCAACAATCTAAGAACATCATCCAAAAGATAGGCTATAATTTCAAATCTGTCCTCAATGGTGGTAAAGGTAGATAAACTCCTATTCGTATACATGTCCCAAAAGGAAAGTCATTGCAATATTACAATAAAACAAAGCATGGGTAAGGTTATACTTCGCTAATCTCGACCCCAGATGTTTCTGAGTCTGATAAAGAAGAACGGTCTAACTCCTCCGACTCTGTATCAAGGAATTCAGATACCAGCATAGGGCATGTTCATCGAGTGACTATATCTTCCAATATGGTGACTGCTGAGTTCTCAGAGGACGATGATGACTTCATTGAGACTCCCGAAACTGAGCCTTGGACACAAAGGATGGATACTACTGAGGATCAATTAGTCCAGCTCAACGTCGGAGACGAAGCTTCTCCAAGGCCAATCTTTATCAGCAAAAGTCTTCCGGATACAAACAAGCAAGAGATGATCCAGCTCATTAGAGAATATATTGATGTATTCTCATGGAGCTATGAAGATATGCTGGAATTAGATCCTCATATCTCTACTCACAAGCTCAATATTCTATCGAATGTTAGGCCAGTCAAGCAACAACAGCGTCGATTCTGACCTGATATGATAGACGCCATAGAAGCCGAAGTCAAAAAACTAATCGCCTATAGCTTTTGCAAGGAGGAACGACATCCAGATTGGGTGGCTAATGTCATCCTAATTATGAAAAAAAGTAAAGGTTAGAGTCTGTATCGACTTTACAGACCTTAATGAAGCTTGTCCCAAAGATGAGTTTTCTCTTTTGATCACTGATGTCATGATCGACAACACTTGCGGGTTCGAACGATTGTCTTTCATGGACGAATTCTCCGGATATAATCAAATCAGGATGAACTCCGAAGATAAAAAACATACATCTTTTCACACTCTTTAAGAAGTCTAATGCTACACAGTAATGTCATTTGGTCTTAAAAATGCTGGTACAACTTATTAGCATGCCATGAGCACTATCTTCTGTGAATATTTATGAAAGACAATCAAATGCTATATTGATGTTATTGCTGTCAAGAGTCGTCTAAAGGAAGATCACATCTAAGACTTAAGAACTATATTCGATCTAGTGTGCCAGCATCAACTCAAGATGTATCCCACCAAGTCATTCCTCGGAGTCTCTAGTGGCAAATTCCTCGGATTCATTATTACCTCTAAGGGTATACACGTTGACCCTAAGAAAGTCAAAGCCATTCAAGAGATGCATCCTCCACGTAACCTAAAAAAGCTATGAGGATTCGAGGATCGACTTGCGTATATCATGAGATTCATCTTAAATCTCTCTGGACGCTGTAGACCATTCACTCAACTAATGAAGAAAAGTGTGTCTTTTGTTTGGACTGACGAATGCTAGCAAGCATTTGAAGACATAAAGAGGTACTTGGTGAACCCAACAGTTTTAGTTTCACAAATCATAGAAATACTCTTTCTGATGTATGTTCGGGCAATGGATTACTCCTTCGGTGCCCTCCTAGCACAAACGAATAAGAAAGGTCATGAAAAAGCAATTTATTATCTCAATCGTACGATGATCTGTATGGAACATCGATATAGCCCAATAAAAAAAGAGTGTTTAGCCCTGATGTTCGCTATTCAAAAAATAAGATATTATATCACGGGCTAGACCATTCATGTCATCTCTAGAGTCAATCCTCTAAGGGTCTTGATGAAGAAGCCCAGTACACTCAATTTTAGACTCGCTACATAGGCCATATTATTAGCACAATATGATATGGTCTATGTACCATAAAAGTCTATCAAGGGTGAAGCCCTAGCTGACTTCCTGGCTGTACATCCAATTCTTGAAACTTCTAAACTCCATGATAAAATTCCTGATGAAACACTAGAATCTAACATGACTTCAGACGAAATTCTTGCTTGGTGTCTATTCTTTGATGGTGCATCTAGAATTGGACCCAAAGGTATCATTATTGCTGGAGTTGGAATCGTCCTCGTATAACCAGAAGGGATAGTTATCCAAAAAGCCTATTCCCTGAACGAGCCATGCTCTAACAATGTTACGGAATGCAATGCTCTACTCATCGGTGTCACGCCCAGACACAGAATCACCCGAATCATTGTCCTCGCAGGGGGCGTAATGCCGTACGAGCCTGGAGTTGCACTCGTACAAGGCAAGATGACAAGTTCTCAAATGGTTATATTTTATTTTGATATTAAAAACGAAAGGAAAACAGAGTATACGAAACAATTCTCTTTATTGATGTTCGAAACTGAGATTACAAAGGCTTTCGATAGCCTAACAATATATGCCAGATCGACTACAACACTCAGGTTCTCTCTTGCCCACAAAGGATTTTACCGTTCCATACATCATGCCTTCTATATCTCGGCCGCATCAATCATGTTGCATATCCGAGCATCAAGCGATCGAACGCTTCAATACGCTTCGGCATTTCCAAGCCTCAACACGTTCAAGAAACGCTTTGCTTTGAGCCATCCATTCCCTGCACACTGCATGAAGCTGGTGGAGGATCAGTACATTCGTCCTCGTATGTACTAATGCAAAGATCTTCTTTCCAAACCGACATTGTAGTATTTATGTTGAATCATGCAACTTAGCCTATGATCTTGCTATGTTCTCCTTAGGGTTAATTTTATGGCATATTCGAAAGCATAAAGCATGTTAGCATGGCAAGCATGTTATTCGAATTGAAATAGGCAAGCATGCAAACAATCTCGTGTTTGTTTCGTGGCGTGACTTCTTACCAAGTTGACGCACTTGCCCTTGCACTGACGCAAGGTGAATGCGCCATATTCCTTCCCCGTCATGTTATAAGTGTATCTCTAAGCAGGATCTATGTGTGGGACGCATACGCGCCTACACTTTCAACCCATCGTTCCTTAGCTATATGAAGGCCATTGGCGTATCTGCGCCGGAATGGACTATAGGAGTTCCTTACTTTTTTTCTCTCCTTCTTTTCTCAATATTGGTCGGGCTACCCAACGTTTAACGGGTGGGTTACGGTCCCAACAACCAAAACGTTCCCGCTGCATACCATAATTTAAGGCTTTTTCCGTATATAAGAGGAGTGCTACTCGTCTTAAGGATGTGCGCCTACAAAGATTATTCGATTCCCTCCAAGGCCAAGCGGTTCTGGGGCGCTCCGGCATTTAACCGTTTGGAGGAAACACTCGTGCATGAGTTATTATCACATTAATCTAAAGTCCATCCCAATCGACCATGCAATGCCCTTATTATTCAAGCAGTCAAATTCAAACAACCAAACATAGTCTTGAGTCTGAGACTCAGACTTTATCATCTCGTATTTCTTCCGTTAACTTTCTGTGTTCTTACATTTTATACTTCGTTTCAATGATTCAATGACATCATGCCTCAACTCAATGCTCGTCAACAGAAAGACCCGAAGGTCTCGAACAACTTTCAAGGCATTATGTCATATCCGACAATGTTGCCATATTTATGCCACAACTGTATTCTTTCGCAACAAAGCCATCTTTTATTATCTCGTGCACGTAGGCACGTTTTGACCGTATTTCCATGTTCTATAACTTAGTGTTCAATGTCCGTGGCTTGCGCACTAGGGCGCTCGCCTATTGTCTTTCAATCTTCTAGCCTTTCTAACTCGTACGCGAAGGTACGGTATGGTTTATGCACTAAGGCACTCGTCGATTACAGTTATCCCTTGTTCTTACGGCTTGCACACTGAGGCGCTCGCCTTTGCGATATACAATATTCCATAGCAACTCGTGCATTTAATGCACATTTTATTTTAATTGTTCTAACTTAGTGTTCGACTCACTCTATGATTTCTCTCTGATCAGACCACGCCCGTGGCGTCGATAGGTTAACTTTTAGCATACAATGATATATTTGACTTACCGCATGAAGGAGTAAAATGAAGAGTCAATCCTCCCACCTTGAGTCGATAGACCTTTGTCGTTTTGCCGAGATGATGCTGCTCGATTTCATAACTTTGTTGCACGGCCACTCTCCTGACTTAGCCATTCGTGCACTTCTTGTTTCATTGAATTATATGTCCGATTTGGCTTACTGTGCCCAAGTCCCAGTTCGCCGTAAGGCGGTGATTTAGTTTCGCTGACCACTTACTAAATATGGCAAAAGATCGACCTCTAATATTTTTGTGTCAATGTATAACCTACACACGTAACCAACTAAAATCAATACTTGCATCGATTCGGACTTGCGCCTTGGTCAATTCAATTTCTTAGAATCTTCGAGCCGATTCAACGCATCCATCCTTCGGGGCAACGCGGCGCTTTGCATCGATTCACTCGATACATTCTTTGGGACAAGGCAACTCTTCGCATCGACTTAATTCGATGCATTGCTCGGGACAACGTAACTCTCGTATCGATTTGCATCGATACATTTCATTCGGTCAATGCGACTCATTGAGTCAACGCTTCAGCAAAATGAGCCGTACGAAGCGGGACATTACAGAATATACCACTCAAAACAAGGTTCATCCTCGAACCAAAACCAACACTCCGACTAAGTGTTTTATAGATCATTTTACGATTTCGTCCCACCAATGTTGTTCAGTTTCACACTATCTCGCAAGCTTTTCATTAACATTTCAAAGTCATCCCTGTAGCTCGATTTGAATTTTGTATACAACTCGATTTGGATCCGTACCTATACTCAAGGCATCTCGAAGATATATGTATTTCGACCAAGTCCAGTCGTAGCAAATTAGAACAAAGCTGACAGCTAAATTTCAATCCTATGGTTGCCATCTCATACTCTCGATCGGACTTGGACTCTAGTGCTTGTTCTCGCAAATTCATTGCATATGCATATTGATACACACGCGATCATCCAACAAAAGTCAAGGCACACGATGCGATTCAAAATCACATTTCTTATTTCGTATGTTTCATCGAAACTATCAATTCTATACGTCGCGTCGAGCGGTCGTGCATCCGATCGCAACGATCCTTCGCAACGCCGTGCGTTCGAAGTTGCCACCCAACTATTTTCGAAGTCTGGCTATGCAACATATCTCGATACGATTTCTTTATCAATATTTGGGACTACGCTCACAAGGTGACTTATCTAGCACCATGCTTAACTTCTCCCGACGCAACTTTAAATTGACATTGCACAAAGGTCACAATCTATCCGACACAACAGTTTATATCGAGGTGATGGTGCCCAAGGCAACGATTGCCTCGACACGAAGGTCTTTACGATGTGCCTTACGTTCGATTTCCTAACGAATAGGAATTCACTAGCCAAATTTGCAACATATCCGTCACGCAACATCGAACATAATTTCGATTCACGCAAGCTCAATTGTAAGGTCAATCAAATCTAATGACATGACTCGTAAGTCACTTCCTTATCGTTCCCTCTCGTGTATAGCACAATTCTTGCACTCGTCTATCCGAATCACCAAGTTCGTTGGTGAATTTCAAGTTCGATCGTCGACCAACATAACCATTCGAGCATTCATCCGACGAATACTCAAAATCTAGCTATATCATTCGTAATCAAAAGTTGTTCCAACAATTCTTGATCACCTAGACTTATCGTCAACATGCACTATATTATATTTGTTATCGATGCAATATCATTTGCGATATCACATGGGTCATCTTACGGTCTGCAACATTTGATTTGATTTGGCGGTCAAGTCTTCTAGGTTCAGCTGCCCCGAAGCTATGCTCGATAATTGTGGATCATTAACGAAGGATAGTTTACTACAAACCATGCTATATCTTATTTCGGAGCCAAATCATGTTCCGACGATTTCTATGCGATTACCTGATTTTGGACAAACCATTTCTATCGGCGCAACTGATGCGCAACTATCCTCCGAGTCAAGTCATGCACTACCATCGATGATCTCGCTATTCACGATGCATCTAGTCGCATTAAGTTCGAGTCTATCTTATTTGCAGGTCGACACACGAGATGCTATACGCATCGAGCAATCATCGATGACTTATATTCTCGTCTTGATTGATCACAAAGTTCATGATCAACCAGTTTGTTTCATGCTCGTATTGTTATATACAAAACTTTGATAGTGCGGGCACACTCCATTTGTTATTCCCACCTCGTGCTTACGTTTCCTTACGTATCGATCTCGATACGTCATATCAATTTCGATAGCGTAAGGGTCAACTTTGAATCTGTTTCAACGTCGACAACTTGCATTGCATACGTCCAAGTTCGGAACAAACTTTTTTATACGCATCAACTCGTTTTTCGATTCGCTGCATCCCGTTATACTTTGATCGCGTAACTGAGTTATCGATCATCCAACATTGAACCCTCCAGTCATACGATCTCGTCCTTTAAGTTTCGCATGTTTTTCAGTCGTACTCAAATGAGTTTCGTCGTAACGTAACCAACTATTTCTTAGGCACGATTACTCACGTCAACCAACTTTCTTATCGAAGTCGCAAGTCATGCAATGCGATTATAATTTACCTCGCCCAATATTTCTATCGAGATCGTAAGTCGTGCGATTCGATATGCCTCGCCTAACATTTCTATCAAGATCGCAGTTCGTGTGATTCGATTTTGATTCGCCTCGCTTAAAATTTTCTATCGAGATCGCCAGTCATGTGATTCGATTCGCCTCGCCTAACATTTCTATTGAGATTGCAAGTTACGCGACTCATTTGTAAGTTCGAGTTTTCCTTTCCCGTCAATCCGATTATTGCTTCAAGACATAATCATTTCGCTAGTCTCGGTCATCCTACCAACTTACAATTTCGTCTGACATATCGTTTATTGATACGAGTCTCGCCTTATCATCCCAATCGATTTTCGAAGAACACTTGCATCAACATACCGTCATACAAATTTTCAATCGAGTCTCGGTACTCTTCCATCCGTTGCGGACAAACCTTCCGCAATTCTCACAACGTGTCGATACAATTCATCGCACAAGTGGTATGCTATATACCACTCGAAATCGAGTCATTCATCACATACGTGGTATGGCATATACCACTTGGAATCAAGTTATTTCCCTCGCATTCTACTCACTATGAACCAACGATCTCTTCCAACTCACGATTTCTGCAGTGATCGTGCTTGATCACAACCGTAACTTTGATTAAATCGAATCCGATACAACTCGGTCAATGTTTTCGTTTGCCAACATAAGTTTGGTGTGCAACCGAATGATTCGTTCTATCGATTCAAGATTTCAATTCTTTTCGTTGTATCTCGTACAACGATTTATTTCCAATCTCCTTTGCACTCCATGCAACGATTAATTTGATATGCGTTGCACCACATGCAATAATTTTACTTCCAACATGCATTACACATCGTGCAACGATTTATTCCCGACTTTCAAAGTCAATACCCAAATCTGTTCAACACATTCGGTATTGGCTTATCACTTTCATTTTAACGCATATTCACAATTAACTCGTTGGACTTCGTGCATCATTTTGTTTCTCTTTCAATATGTTACATTACAACAACATCTCAAATTGTATTTCACAATTTGTTGCACTTGCAGCAACAAATATTTTTACGGCTCGTTGCATTCAATGCAATATACCCTTCGCAACTTTCTTAGCAAACATCATGTAATGTCCAAAACACATACGACAAAATTACACGATTTGTATTAGACTTATTATATGGAACATCCAGTACGGCATCGAGTAGAGTCAAGAGTGATTTTGATTGGTGGTGGTCAACTTTTTAGAATTGTAATGAAGCGAGCGTCCAGAGAAAGTTGAGCCTAGAGCTCTGATACCAATCTGTCACGTCCCGACCCGGAATCACCCAAATCATCGTCCTCGCAGGGGGCCTGATGCCGCACGAGCCTGGAGTTGCGCTCGTGCAAGACAAGATGACAAGTTCTCAAATGGTTATCTTTTATTTCGATATTAACAACGAAAGGAAAACAGAGTATACGGAGCAATTCTCTTTATTGATGTTCGAAACTGAGATTACAAAGGCTTTCGATAGCCTAACAATATATGCCAGACCGGCTACAACACTCAGGTTCTCTCTTGCCCACAAAGGATTTTACCGTTCCATACATCATGCCTTCTATATCTCGACCGCATCAATCATGTTGCATATCCGAGCGTCAAGCGATCACACGCTTCAATACGCTTCGGCATTTCCAAGCCTCAACGCGTTCAAGCAATACTTCGCTACGAGCCATCCATTCCCTGCACCCTACATGAAGCTGGTAGGGGATCAGTACGTTCGTCCTCGCATGTATTGATGTAAAGATCTTTTTTCCAAACCGACATTGTAGTATTTATATTGAATCATGCAACTTAGCTTATGATCTTGCTATGTTCTCCTTAGGGTTAATTTCATGGCATATTCGAAAGCGTAAAGCATGTTAGCTTGGCAAGCATGTTATTCGAATTAAAATAGGCAAGCATACAAGCAATCTCGTATTTGTTTTGTGGCACGACTTCTTACCAAGTCGACACACTCGCCCTTGCATCAATACAGGGTGAATGTGCCCCATTCCTTCTCTGTCATGTTATAAGTGCATCTCTAAGCAGGATCTATGTACGGGACGCATACGCGCCTACACTTTTAATCCATCATTCCTTAGCTATATGAGGGTCGTTGGCGTATCCGCGCCGAAATGGACTAAAGGAGTTCCTTACTTTCTTTTCTCTCCTTTTTTTCTTAATATTGGTTGGGTTTCCCGGCGATTAACGAGTGGGTTGCGGTCCCAACAATCGAAATGTTCCCGCAGCATACCATCATATGCGGCTTTTCCCGTCTATAAGACGAGTGCTACTCGTCTTAAGGATATGCGCCAACAAAGATTATTCAATTCCCTCCTCGGCCAAGCGGTTCCGGGGCCTCCGATATTTAACCGTTGGGGAAACACTCGTGCACGAGTTATTATCACATTAATCTCAAGTCCATTCCAATCGACCGTGCAACGCCCTTATTATTCAAGTAGTCAAATTCAAACAACCAAACATAGTCTTGAGTTCAAGACTCAGACTTTATCATCTCGTATTTCTTCTGTTAACTTTCTGTATTCTTACGTTTCGTACTTTATTTCAATGATTCAATGGCATCATGCCTCAACTCAATGCTCGTCAATCGAACAACCCGAAGGTCTCGAACACCTTTCAAGGCATTATGTCATATCCGACAGTTCTGCCACATTCATGCCACAACTTTGTTCTTTCGCAACGAAGCCATCTTTTATTATCTCATACACGTAGGCACGTTTCGACCGTATTTCCATATTCTATAACTTAGTGTTCAATGTCCGTGGCTTGCGCGCTAGGGCGCTCGCCTATTTTCTTTCAATGTTCTAGCCTTTCTAACTCGTGCACAAAGGCACGGTATGGTTCGTGATCTAAGGCACTCGCCGATTACAGTTATCCCATGTTCTTGCGGCTTGCGTACCGAGGCGCTCGCCTTTGCGATATCCAATGTTCCATAGCGACTCACGTATTTGATGCACGTTTCATTTTAATTGTTCTAACTTAGTGTTCGACCCACATTACGATTTATCTCTGATCGGACCACGCCCGTGGCGTTGATAGGTTAACTTTTAGCATACAGTGATATATTTGACTTATCACATGAAGGAGTAAAAAGAAGAGTCAATCCTCCCACCTTGAGTCGATACGCCTTTGTCGTTTTACCGAGCTGATGCGGCTCGATTTCATAACTTTGTTGCACGGTCACTCTCCTGACTCGGCCATTCGAGCACTTCGTGCTTCATTGAATTATACGTCCGATTTGGCTTACCGCGTCCAAGTTCCAGTCCGTCGAAAGGTGGTGATTTGGTTTCGCGGACCCCTTACTAAATATAGCAAAAGATCGACCTCTAATATTTCTGTGTCAACGTATAACCTGCACACGAAACTAACTAAAATTAGTACTTGTAGAGATTCGGACTTGCGCCTTGGTCGATTCGATTTCTTAGAATCTTCGAGCCGATTCAACGCACTCATCCTTCGGAGCAACGTGGCGCTTCGCATCGATTCACTCTATGCATTCTTTGGGACAAGGCAACTCTTTGTATCGACTTAATTCGATGCGTTGCTCCGGACAACATAACTCTTGTATCAATTCACATCGATACATTTCATTCGGTCAACGCGACTCGTTGAGTCAATGCTTCAGCGTAAAGCGCCGTGCAGAGCGGGGCATTACAATCGGTCTCCAATTAGCTAAACAATTAGATATCTAATATCTAGAAGTATACTGAGACTCTAAACTAATTGTCAACCAAGTTAGAGGCACGTATAAAGTTCGACATCAAGATCTCATTCCATATCAAGAAGAAAAATTGGCTACATCCTTCAATGATTTCTTTATTGAACATGTATGCCGTGCTTGTAATACAGAAGTTGATACACTCGCTAATCTAGCAGCAGTATTAGCGATTCTTATAAAAAGACAACAAATGATTGTTATCACTAATAGGGAATTATTTTACGTCGAGAATAATTTGAATATTGAAATTTGTAATTCAGTTGAAGTTGGTACTACTAGCGAAGACTGGAGGACTCCTTTCATCGACTTCGTGGTACATGACATCTTACCCGAAGATCCCAAAGAAGCAACAACAATCCGTCGATGGTCGCTTCGATTCTCTTACAATCACTCATTCAAGATACTATACAGACGATCATTTGACGGTATGCTCCTACGTTGTCTTGCTGGAGATGAAGCAAAGCAGATACTAGTGAAGCTCACGATGATGTCTGTGGTATACATCAGCCTGGACCTAAGCTACAGGATCGGATTCGACGCATGGAATTCTATTGGCCCCCATGGTGTCGGACACCATTGAATATTCACGAAAATACCGAGTATGTCAAATCCATACAGATTTTATTCATCAACCATCAGAATTTTTGCATCCGACTACAACATCCTAGCCTTTCAAAGCTTAGGGCATGAATGTCATTGCTCCTATCAATCCGCCCTCATCTTCAGGATATCGGTTTATCTTAGTTATAACCGATTATTTCTCAAAATGGGCGGAAGCTATACCCTTAGCTGAAGTCAAGACAAGCAGTGTCATTAACTTCATCAAACATCATGTAATCTATAGATTCGGTGTTCCTTAACAAATCATCCATGACAATGGACCTCAATTTGTCAGTCAGAAGTTTACTCGATTATGTGATGACAATAGGATCAACAATGTTGCTTATACAACGTATAATCCAGCAGTTAATGGTTTAGCTGAAGCATTCAATAAAACAATCATTAAGCTTCTCAAGAATTTTATTTCTACCAATAAACTTAATTGGAGCGAAAAGCTTGGAGAATGTATGTGGCCTACCGTACTACCATACGCACACCAAATGGCTGTACACCTTTCTCTTTGGTATATGGATGTGAAGCCGTCCTACCATTGGAAACCCAAATCCCATCATTGAGAATAGCTATTGCCAATGAACTCACAATAGAAACTAATGAACATCTTCGACTTCAGGAGCTTGAAGCAATCGACGAGAAGAGGTTACTAGCCGAACAACACACAGAGCTATATCAAGCCCATATCTGAAAAGCCTTCAACCATAAATTCAAAGTACGAGCATTTCAAAAAGGTAAGCTGGTCCTTACTGTCAGATGTCCCATGACTATGACTCACATGAGCAAGGGCAAGTTCAAACCAAAGTGGGAAGGACCCTACATTGTAAGCAAAGTTTTCTCAAATGGAGTCTATCAACTGTCCGGGATGGACGGCCGAATTGATATGATGCCTATATGACAAATTCTTGAAGAAATACCATGTTTGACAGTATACTATGTATATACCTGAAATCTTTAAAAATGCTCAGCTGCTTCTCTCTCTTTCTCCGCTGCCTCGGCCTTATAAAGCTCAACGGAAGAGGTAGCTTCAACAATGCTTGTTTCCATTTTCCTAGATCGTATTTTGAAGGCAACTACAGAAGTATTCAGGGCGACTTGATGTTCTTAAAATTCATGAGCCATGGCCTCACACTCTGCATCTATGAGTCTCTGTATATTGCCTCTCGTCAGTTCTTGATAAGATCTAATTGGACCTTCTAGCTCATCCAAGACATGCTCTAAGAAGTTGACTCTTTCAATATCACCGAGACCACGTATGGCTTCAACTACAAAAGAAAAAGTTCTCCTTACTAAATCATAAGGATACTGCTTCTCTAGGGCCATTTGTACCAGAGTGCTGAAGGAAGTGAAGAAGACACTCGCATATGTTTCGATGATGCTATTGGTCATTGCCGATACACTAGGCGTTGTCGCTTCAACATGAGCTCCTCCTTCTGTAGAAGATGGAGGAATCGTAGATTGTATACCAGAAGATTTTGGTGCAGGCATCCTTGAATAGCTTCATTCCATAGTATGAGTCCTGATGTCCAGGAGAGCCATAGTAGAGCTGAGGCTGAAAGCTGTAGAAGTCCATGTGGCCATAACAATAGTCCCTACATAACCCTCTGTAATTAAAAAAAACATTATATCACACAACATTAAGGGAGCAGTGGTGAATAAAAGTCAAAAATTTACCTGAGTCCGGCGGCATATATGGAGTCTCGCGAGGCACGATATCTCACTCTGTAAAGAGCCTCGCCATGGTATTCTCAGATACGGCCGCTTGGTTGCTTCTAGCTTTCGAACTGCCCGACATCAAATGGCTGCTTCCAGCCCCTGATTCAGCTTGACCACCTAGGGCTGCTACCTATGCCCCTCTATTTCGAAAACATGTTCAATTGGGGTCTAAATCCCCTAACCATCAATTTTATGGTTTTCATCACCCTCAGCATTCTCAAGATCTTTAGCCAGGTCTTTATTACCATCATTATCATCATCAGGGTTTTTGTTACCCTCAATATCTTTGAAACCTTTAGCAAGGCCTTCATCATCATTTTCATCATCTGGGCTTTCGTCGTCCAAAATATCAACATCAGAATTCTCATCACCTTGAGGTTCATTGAGATGTTGATTATCATGTTTAGGGCTTTGATGGCCCTCATCTTTAATAGGGTGTTCTTCACTCTCGGCAGCATTTTGGCCATCCTTGGCCGTCAAGTTTTCCTATTCTTGGACCGTCGTTTGATCTTCTGAAGCAGCATCAATGGGATCCTCCTCGACTGGATCGCTGCTAAAATCATAGTCTAATAGCGCTTCTATCATCTCCTTATCTTCTTGAGGAGGTGCCTCACTCAAGGCAGGAGCCATAGGAGTTTGGGTCGTGGAAAGGGCTAAAACTTCAACAACAATCTCTCGTAGAACTGTCACTACCTCTGGAACTATCATCTCTAAAGGGTATCAGTAGTTGGCAGTGACGTCATACCTGCTTTAGCAAGTGCTGTAAGTGTCTTGGTTGACAGAGAAACCGGAGGGACTTTTGCTACAACAACTATTACAGGTTCGCTAGTGGCTGGAAGCTCTGGAGATGAAGATATATCAATACAAATTGCTACAGGATCAACATCAAGCAACTCTTGCTGAACAGAAAGAGTAAAGACTTCACCTGGTGGAGAAGAAATGCCTCCAGACGATATCGGCAATGTCTATTGGTCAGAAGTCTGTTCTTGTGAAAAAGGTACAAGAGAAACTGTGGTCTTCTCTCCTATGACTCTGGTGACAAATAACTTTTTCTTGGCCAAACGCTTGACCAGTGGCCATGGAGATGTAGTAGTTACTCCAATCGGATCAGATGGTTGTGGTGGTGCTTCTTCGAGAGCAGGCTATTCTCTACTTGTCTCTTCCCCAGCTCTTGTACTTTCTTTTCGACATGGAGATAGAGTCGATCCTCTGAGGGAAGTGGTTACTTCGGGTAAAAATCCAACTTCCATTTACCGTATCTAAAATCTGGTCCGGGCTATAGGCCTCTCGACGGCAATTGTCTCCTTTGTTTTCTTCTTTCCCACGGCAGATGAAAGAGGATTATCATGAGTTGACTGGATGGAAGACGTTCCAATCTTTTGTTTTTACCTGCTTTCTTCGCAGGAGATTTCTCTTTTTGCTTCTTGAGATAGATGCATAGAGGGTCTTGAACTTCATCACTAAACTTGCATCCATAGTTTCTAGAGGATCATCAGCCGAAACGTTCTCTTCAGCTTCAGTCAAGTTAATGGTAGCTGCAGTCCCATCAAATACTTTTTTCGTCCCGACGAAGCTATCTGCCATTGAATAACCCTCAAAGAAGGTGTTGGCTAAACTATAAAAATGTGTGTATGAACTCAACATACGCAGACCATCCTCAAAAGTGGCGGAGGGCATGGTGAATACAGCTTTCGTGCCTCTTGTGCTAATATATCCCCGACGTGCAACTGGTCATAGCCAAATCGACAAGCAATGTGGTTTGGCAAATATGGCTCTAAGTAACAATAATTCTCAAATCGATACACTAGATGAGAAGGCCTGGCCATCTTCAGCCAAAAAGAAGCGTCTGGAGGTGGATGAAGAGTAAGGTGCTCTAAGTCTACCATAGGAGCTGGAAAGTCCTCATACCCAGGTGGGGGAGTAATGGAGAAAAATTTCTAGTCTGTGCCCCTCTTCAACGTTTTTCTGCAATCAAATAAGGATTCTACTTTCCATTTTGCCTTTGCAAATCTACTAATGATGTTCGCTTCCAGCGCTCCTCCAATGCCAAGAGCCGGCATCTCGGTACGAGAAAAATCCTTCCGAGAGTTAGAATTCTCTATAATGGTGTCCGTGAATGCTCAGAGTGCGTTTAGCTGGCAACTCATCGCAGAAAGAATATCCATCTTATACCCGAATACTAGACGCACGGCAGGAAATAATACTCCTCGCTGTATCCAGTCGACCGTAGTGGCTCATGAAATTATGAACCTTCGCAGCTACAGAGAAAGGAAGCCTGCGATAGTAGCCTCTGGAGACAGGCTTATGCCACCTTTTTGCATATAGCTCTCAAGAGGAGTATTAGCAACATAACTACGCAAGTTATTGACCAACTTAGACTCACCGTGGCCGAATTCTTTCATCAGCTTGAAGATTGTTTGAGCATCAAACGGCTCAAATGGGCGAGGATCGCATTTCTGTTGCTCCTGCACCTTATTCTCTTGGGCATAACCTAAGAAATGGTATGATAACCACTTGGATGTGTAGCATGTGCCGGGAGGCTTGCTGTTGTATAGATGAGTGCAAATCATGAAATGACACAGTAGTTCATCAAAGATCGCCACCATTCAAGAATTCGCTTTTGCCAATGCCTCCAACTCATCCTTTGTAGGCACATACTCTTCATATGGTTATCTTCCATAGCTAGCTGCGAGATATATTGCATCTCATACAAAGAAAATCCCATTTCACCATGGGGAGTAGCGAAAGTGCCGATCATATTGTTGTACCTCTCCGCCAAGGCCAAAAATAGGTTATGATTATTTTGAATCCCATAATAGGTATTCAGAATGGCTTCTTAAAGCCTCAGTTCAATCAGTTTTTTGTGGAAGTTGTTCAGAGCCCACACGGAGAGTGTTCCAACACACAATCTTCGAGTAAATTAGACTTGTCAGCCTCATAGTTAACCGAGGGTATTCTCCTTCAGATGTAGATTAAAGATTTATGAAGATGGGTATTCTGATGGATAGCATCAACGCTGAATCATCAGCTAGTACACAACTGGGGTTTAGACCCCTCAAACGTGTATTATATTTTTTGGAAGAATAGAAGAATGTCTCCTTTGTGCTCCCCAAACTTATGACATATCCTCCCAACCTTAGCTTGTTGGAAGGGAGTCAGGTCCCATGACATCTTTCTTGGATAACTGGCATGAGCATACTGAGATAGAGACGTGTTCCTTATCATCTTATGGTGATATACTAATGCGTCTCCCCATAGAAAGGCTCCAAATTCCTTCTTAGACTTGGGTTGGGAGTTTGCATCTATGGCTTCTCCAAAAAGGAAAGGTGGTCTCTTATAAGGAGCCTTATTCACAGTCAGTAAAGGAGTGCCGTTCATCAGGCATATCAGTATCTTATCTTTTTGGTTTTCCAAAAGAGTTCATCTAGATGTTGGCCCATCATACTAGGGGAAGTTGACATGAGAAAGATTCTTCTGATACTCTGACACCCGAAAGACAGAGGCTAATACATCAGCATAGAGGTCTTCCCTCAGATTAACTGCAAAGGAAAACAAAGAGTTATAATCAAGAAAGATTGTTCTTATAAAAGTCTATTAAGAATTTTTGTGATTATTTGCGCTAAATCATGAATGGCGAATAAAGAAAGTTCTCAGATGGCGTAGACAGATATGACAGTTCTCTATTCATTTCATAATTTACACATGACATTAGATAGATCATTGGCGCATGCATCCTGACTTATTTAATTTGTGCATTATGATAATACGTGCATCATGGTGCATAAGTGCATCATGGCACATGGCGTACGATATATTAAGAATGCATGATTTAGGCTAACACTCTGAAAGAGGTAGCGTGTTTTGAAAATATCGCAAGTGCCGACCAATACTC
The DNA here is from genome assembly GCA_029216955.1 of Iris pallida. Lineage (NCBI taxonomy): Eukaryota > Viridiplantae > Streptophyta > Magnoliopsida > Asparagales > Iridaceae > Iris > Iris pallida. The sequence continues at coordinate 10,426,300 of JANAVB010009198.1, read as the reverse complement.
GGAAAGAGGCAGTCGATGTTGGCTTTAACCGTGCCACGCACAAATGGTACGAGTCAACAGTTCGTCTTCCTCGATGATGTTTCTCACATTAAAGTACAGGGTTGGCTTCCTTGCCTCTCGCTAACGGCACGACGTACTGCGGCACCATCAATGGTGGTACTGTAGCACCCAGTTTTCCAAATAAGGGTAATTTTAAAATTTTGTGTTTATAATTATTTTAATATTGATATTTAATTCATGATATGATTTTTTTGGTGATTTTAAATTATTTTAAAATTATTTAAATCAATGACTTGTGGTTTTGACGTTTTGCTAGTGAAATCCTAGAGACTGTTTGACCTAGAGCCTAACCATGTGATTATGATATTTTAATGTCATTTTTGGCCTAAGAATATTTTTGCATTTGACCTCTTTGAATTATTTTGATATTATTTTATTATTTATGATATTTTTTTGGGATTATTTGAGTCGGGTTCGAATTTCATCTCAATCCGACTTGAAACGGGGACCCGGGGGTAGTTTGACTCTAGTGGGACCCACACACTAGTTAGGCATGGCCCACATGATATTAATTTTAGTCCACATGATAGAAATATTTTAGTTAGAGGTTAGACTAATTATTATGGATAAAGTTAGTGTGATTAGAGACTTTAGAATGACTAATTTAGCCCCAACCAATTAGCCCTTTCCTAATACTCATAGAATAGGTTAGTGGGGGCATTTTGGACCTTACCATAATAAGACAAATAGCCCCATATGGCCAGCCACTTTGGGAGAGGATAGGCTCAAGTTTATTTCATTATTCTCATCCACACTCTCTCTCTTGTTCTTCCCCAAATTCCTAGAGAGCAATTCCTAGCAATTTCTTCACCAAATCCTTCTATTTTGCTACCAAATCTTCTTCTTTCCTTCTCCATTCTAGCCAAGGAGGAAGCTACCCAAATTTGGGAGGATTTGGAGCTCGTTCGTGTCGTTTTAGAATCTCTACGTGTCGGTGTCGCTCCGGGAAGGCTTTTCTTCGATTCGATCTACCGAAAGGTATAAATCCCTTCTTCTTTTCATTTTCTCATGCATATAGGTCTATTTTGAACCCATAGGAATGACCCCCATGGTTGTATCTCCATTTGTGTCTATTTCGTGTCCATTTGTAGGTCATAGGAGTGTCCTTTGTGTTGTGGTTGTGTCCATGTGGGAAAATCCCAAATTTGGACACACAATGTGTTGTTGTTATGTATGAATGAATTATTACATGTTTAATCTCATATTTTTGTATTGGAGATGTGTTCTATAGTGTCTCATATATATATATTAGTGTAGAGAGTGAGTTCTTGATATATTATGTTATATACTTGTGTTCTTTTGTCTCAAACTATCCAACTCCGTCATGATTTTTATCCACGTTTTTAATTTCAGCCCTAACTTAGAAATGTCATAACTTCTAGCTCAAAGCTCGGTTTAATCTTCCGTTTTTTTAAAAGAAGCGTATTGAAGTTAGCTTTCCAAAAACATGTATTAATAGGCCTAATTCTTTCTGTAACTTTCTGGAGAATTATTTGAGTGTCAGCTGTACGAAAGACAAACGCGTTCTCGGTGTTTTCGCGATTTCGGGAGTTTCCGGAAACGAAAACGCGATCCGTTTGAAGTTTCGGAAAGATAACACATAGATCTATAACATACTTTAATCCTAGATTTTAATTCATACGGAGATGGTACAATATTGATTATTAGTAGGAGTTACTATTCGGCATATGCATTTTGTGCACCCTTGTGTGTAAAATAATGTTCTATTTGATTTTAACCCGTGTTAATGTATATACATTATGTAATTAAATAGAGAATGAAAGCATGAGTAAATGGTTAAATAAATGATGTATGAGGTATAAGTATCCTATCTAATGTAAGCATGTATAAGTATGGCTTGTAATGAATATGTAGGTTCCATAGTATGTAATGTATGGTGCATATAGTGGTGCAAGAGAATAAATGAATGATGAATGAATGCAAGCATGAATGTAATGTAATAATAGATGTAATGTATGCAATATACAAGTTAATGAGATGTAATATTCTATGTTAACATAAATCTTATATTACCTCATGTACCCCCTTACACTATGTTGACACTATCACACTTGACACATTGTTCACTTACACTTTGACACTCTTTGATATATATACACTATGTATGCCCATTTAACCCTCACTTGCCCCTTTGCCATGTTCACATACACACACATAGCCTCTTAAATAAGTAATTAAGAATATAGTTAACTTAGCTATGTATGTATATTATATATATGTTAGCATATTGTGTTGTAATATATAAGTTTATATAACCATTTGAAATGCCATGATTATAGACCTAATGTTGAATACCAATATATGCATGTGTATATATGTGTAGACATATATAGCTTAAAGTAATAGATTACCTAGAGTATATTCAATGTGAATTCTTGGCTATTTGAGTATTGAATAGTTGCATGCTATATAGAGTTGGGTGTATGTTGGCTTGTATAGCCTTGTATTGATGTGTGCTTGCTAGGATAGTCTTGGTTAGGCCTAGTAAGACTTGCTGGGTTAGGACATGACCTAGTTTGACCTAGTTTGACTAGTGCAGTTGACCAGAGTTGACCAAGGGTTGACTTTGGCCTAGTTTGACCTAGATTCATGTAGAATGCATTGTAGTGCTTTATATTACCCTTCTGGACATGTTGTGACTTGTGCTGTTCTAATTAGGAGCCAGACACCTCTCCTCGGACAGTATCTTTACCTTGGACATTCAGATATCAGGCGAGTACATTCTCTGATCATTTCATATCATGCTTAGAATTATTTCCTGCAGTAGATTACTTTACTTGTACTGTCACGATGGTCACACGGATTGGTACTATATGGATCTCTACATACGATGTTATCCCCCTCGGGAGCATCGGGTACATTGTGTTATGTGCGTTTCACTTTCATCATGTACTCCTGTGCTTTCATTATACATGTACACTCCTGTAAATTTTATACTCTCATGTTCACGGAGTCCCCATGTATACTATTATGTGCACCCTTTCATGGTCCCCCATGTGATATCATGTACAATAACATAACCTGTTTAGATCCTTGTGTATTGATTGGGGTACGGGGGAGTAGAATTGGACATGTGAATAATACACCCGTAGTATCTTATCAGAATCTCTTCCATAGTGTCTTATCAGAATCTCCTATGCCATTTACATGTCTATATTGTACTCTGACTCACTAGCCACATGTTAGTTCTATATTTGTAGTAGATATTTCTATTACAGCTCTCTCTCTGTTTACATACAGCATTTACATACAGCATTTCTTTCAGTACCTGTATCTTACTTTACTGCCTGATTATATTTTCTAACCTGCTATGAACTGTTGAGATGTAATATGCTCGCTCCTGTCCTGACTGGACCTGTTGATAAATTTTACCGATAGCCTGGAGGTTGCTTGCTAGCCTAGAGGAGACAGTAGAGGTTGCATAGATAGCTAGGGTTTTTGCTTATAGTTTATTTTCAGTCATCTTGAGTTGTATTTATGGATTACTGTATTTGGGTTTTGAGATGTTTTTTGAGTTTGTATCTTAGACACTTAGACTTCTATCTGTTGTATCTCTTTCGATTTCATGTTTTATCTATCTTTCTTTATGCTCTACCTTAGATGTGATTGAGTTTACATTCTGCTATGTCACCTCCATTCGGGGAGTATAAACTGTTTAATCTTATACTGTTAGATGCATTGAGACCTAGGACAGCGTTCTACCGCCCACACTGCGGCGTAGGCTGGGCGTTGTTACGTTCTCGTGCCCTAACTCTAGGGTGCGGGTCGTGACACGTTTTTAGTGGTGGCCCATGTAGGTCGATTTGTGTAGTGGTATTCGAACTAGAGTACCACTACAGCCTGCAGTAGGATTAGGATATATTTTTAAAGATACTCAATCACAATTAGGATCCCTTGAGAGATTCCTGGGACGACCCTTGAGAATCTTGTTTAACTCCGATTTGAAACTCTTTTCTTTTTCCTTGATTTGATTTATCTTTACTTTCTGCTATTGAATTTGATTTTGATGGATTATTATTGAATTTGAGTTTGTATTTATTGATTTTGATGAAGATTGTTGAAATTTGAATCTTGATGTTAGCTATAGCATCCGAGTTTGTAGTTATATAATTTGAAGGATTTTGTTCATTTCTGAATTTTGATGTTCATTGATAAATTTGATTTTTTTTTGGTATTCATTGTTGATTTAATTTAATTTTTGGCAAGATGAAATTATATGGGCTAGGTCATCTAAGTTATAGAAATCTTGTCTTCTATAGTCACATTAGCCACCATGGTGAGAACATATAGTCTGGTTTTGGATATATTTCTCGGGTGTAGAAATTTAAGATTTTTGCAGCCAAACTTGCGGCATCGCAAAAATGTTAAATACCATGATTCTAGAGGTATGTGCATAAGTCAATAAGCAGTGCATTGTACTCAGCTACGTTATTTGAACATGGTTGATCGAGAGAATAAGCTCTTTGGATAGTAAGACCTTCTGGCGATACAAGAACGATTCCAACCCCAGCGACAATGTCACCATTAGGACCTATTCTCGAAGCTCCATTAAAGAATAGACACCAAGTAGGATCTTCTTCAGCAATTTGGTTTGAATCTAGGACTTTATCTGGGATTTCATCATAGAGTTTTGAATTTTCTGGAATTGAATGAGCAGCCAGAAAATTAGCTAAAGCTTGTCCTTTGACTGATTTCTGAGGGATATAGTGCATATCATACTGAGCAAGTAAGATTCCCCAGTTAGCCAATCGAGAATTCAAAACACTGGATTTCTTCATCATGACCCGTATAGGATTGATCCTGGAAATGACATGAATAGTCTGACCAATGATATAATGTCGTGTCTTTTGGACAGCGAACATCAAGGCTAGACATTCTTTTTCGACCGGTGAATATCGAGGTTCAGCTCCGGTCATAGTACGACTGAGATAGTAAATGGCTTGTTCATGACCATTTTTATTCTTTTGAGCGAGCAATGCACCCAGTGAATGACTCATTGCTCGGGTATATAGGAGGAACGGTATTCCTGAGACAGGAGGTACCAATACTGGAGGGCTCATCAGATATTGTTTTATATCATCGAATGTCTTCTGACATTCATCATTCCAGACAAAAGAAACACCTTTCTTCATAAGTTTATTGAATGGTCTACAGCGTCCTGAAAGATTAGAGATGAATCTCCTGATATAAGCGATCCTTTCTTGAAATCCTCGTAGCTCTTTTAAGGTGCATGGAGGACGCATCACTTGGATGGCTTTGATCTTCTCGGGATCCACGTGTATACCTTTCGCGGTAATGACGAAGCCGAGAAATTTGCCACTAGAGACGCCTAAGAAGGACTTAGTAGGGTTCATCTTTAATTGATGCTTACGCATTAGATCAAAAATAGTCTTCAAATCTTGGATGTGATCCTCTTTTTGTCGACTTTTGACTGCAATATCATCAACGTAGCATTCGACTGTTTTCCGCAAATATTTACGGAATATAGTGCTCATAGCTCGTTGATAAGTTGCTCCTGCATTCTTGAGACCGAATGGCATCACTGTATAACAGTATATACCAATCGACGTTCTGAAAGAAGTGTGCTTCTCGTCATCTGGAAATATTTTAATCTGATTGTACCCAGAATACCCATCCATGAATGACATCCTTTCAAACCCACAGGTATTATCGATCATAACATCAGTGATTGGTAGAGAGAATTCATCTTTAGGACATGCCGCATTGAGATCGCGGAAGTCTATACATACTCTGATCTTGCCAGTCTTTTTAAGGACAGGAACTATATTAGCCACCCAATCAGGATGTTGTTCCTCTCTAATAAACCCGGAGGCCATGAGTTTATTGACTTCAGCTTCAATTGCATCCATAATGTCTGGACGAAATCGTCGCTGTTGTTGCTTGACCGGTTTAGCATTCGGCATGATATTGAGTTTATGAGTTGCGATTTGTGGATCAAGTCCTGGCATATCTTCATAGCTCCAAGCGAAGACATCGATGTATTCACGAATGAGTTTGATCATGTCTTGCTTATCAGTTTCTGAGAGACTTTTACTAATAAATATTGGTTTGGGGGATCCTTCTTCACCAACATCTATTTGAACAAGTTTGTCTTCAGTTGGGGGTTCTTTTTGTTCGAATCGAAACTCCCATTGATTATCTAACCTTTGGGCCCATTGTTCTGATTCAGGTGAGATTTCAAACCTATCTTCGTCTTCATCACTTTCTTCAGAACAGTCAATGGAGACCATGTTGGAAGACAGAATGTTGCAGTAAAATTCACCGATACTTGTATCAGAATCCCAAGAGGTAGTACTAGAAGAATCAGATCTCTTATCTTCGTCAGATTCAGGATCTTCAAGGATAGTATTGATAAAAGGAATAGGAGCAATATAACCTAATCCACATTTCGTCCTTCTATATTTCAGAGGAGGAATCCGAACAGGCATTCTTCTTCCTCTCCCATTACTAAGGCCAGTTCTGAAGTCATAACCCATATTTTTAATGATGTCTTTAGATTGCTGACTATAACGACGTAGTTGTAATCTTCCGGTATCATCGTTTTTGTCATCATCTTCAAGATTAGAAGGATTTTGGGGCCCTTTGTAAAAGATAATTGGAATGTCTCCTGGCTTTCTGTTGGGAACTAGAAAGTATGAAGTTTGTACTGATTCTAGGGATACATCTGTATGAAAAGTCTGTACAACTCCTATGGTTATTGTTCTCAAGTCATCTAACAAATATAAATAACTATGAACATGATTACACACATCAACATACTACAAAGATGGAGACTTTTCATTAAATTTAAAAGTAGCAGTATTTACATTGGAAGAAGGCTGAGCCTTAGAAATCTTAGCCAAATCAATGACTAAATGGGGGAGAAGAAGAACGAGAGAAAGTTTTGTTTGGATTAAGATCGATAACAAATGGCTCAGAAGAGGTGAGCTCCCTTGAAGCTTGAGATGGAAGAGTAGTCCGCCCTCCAACCGGGATTACCAGAGTATCCTGTTTCATATGTGAAGATATAGGAACTGTAGTACGCCCACTGACAGGAATGATCATTGTATCTTGAGTAGACGACTGAGGTAATGGAGAGATCCGTCCACTTACTGGAACGATGAAAGAACCTTCTCCAGAGGGTTTGAGAGATTGTTGCTGAGTAATTCGACCTTTAATAGGGATTATTAAAGTCTCACTTTGTGAATCCTCTTTCTCCATAGCTTGTATCACCCTTGTATACTCTTTTTATACATCCGGGAATTATTGAAATAAGCTTCAACCCCATGGAAGGGATTTATATCAACAACTTCCTTTTGTACTCTTCCATTGCTGTCAATGTATTTAAAATACTGATGAAGAGTAGAAGGCACCACATTATTTTCATGAAGAAAGGGCCTCCCCAGAAGAAGATTATAAGATCCCACAATCTCAATCACATAGAAAGTGACTTTGGATCTGAAATCGCCAATCTAAAGTTTCAGATGAATCTTTTCCAAAGGCTCGTTTCGGCTCTGATTGAATCCCAGGATAGTAGTAACCGTCTTGGAAAGCTTGTAAAGAGGGATTTTTAGTTCATCCAACAGACTCTTTGGCATTATACTTATAGCAGACCCTGGATCAATGAGGATACGATCTATCTTCATTGTATCGATATAACCGGTGTAATAGAGAGGCCGATTATCCTCCAGTAGCATGTCGTCTTGTGTAAAGGTGATATTTGGGATAATCTCCAATACACTGTTGCAATGTAAGCAAGTGGCAGGTTCTTCACCTGGCTTCCTTAATTGTGCAAGACAAGAATCAGCCTGAAGAAGTGCCTCACTTAACGTCTCCCGAGTCTCTTTAGAAAGACGTAGAAGTTCAAAGAGGGACATTCTAGCTGGAGTATTAGCAAGTTGAGCTAGAATGTCAAAGTTATAAGGTTTCTGAAGCCCAAGAGGAGGGGACTTCTTGATTGGCTTATCAAATCGAGCCTGTTGTTTGCCTTTCTCAAGAGCTGTGGGCTTGGAGGGAACAGGTTCAACCGGTGCAGTGGAAGGAATAGGTGCAGTGGATGGTTCTTCTTCAAGAGGAACATTTGGAACATCTTTGTCAGCAGGAGGGATATCAGGAGCATCTTTGGGACTTTTGAAATAATCCTTTAGATAAGGTTTCCCTGTTCTAGTAGCACCAGCAAGTGCTTCTTCCTTATCTTTTGATTCTATGTCGGGAGTAGATCCAAGAGAAGTCATATGACATGACTTAATCTTTTCAGCCTTCTTGGACTTTCGGAAAGTAGTCTTTTGAAGAGGAGATTCAAAATCTGCTACTAGATCAGGATGAATCCACATGATTTCTCCTGTCTCCATAGTGATTGGTACTAATCCTTCAAACTGTGGAGGAGGAATATTCACTATTTCAAGAGTTGCCTTGGGGATAGGAACGATCCCATTTTCAAGGAGTTGAGGGGGAAAATCTCTGAATTGTATAGAGACGACATTGGAGGTGACGGTCTTCTCTTTCGGAGTAAGAGAGAGAGCTCCAGATTTAATCATTTCCTGGATCTTTCCTTTCAGTACATAACATGTACGAATTGTGTGACCCAATATTCTGTGGTACGGACAGTATTTAGGATGATCTGTCTTACCAGCTTCATCAGGTTTCTTGATTTCAGGTAATTGTATTTTATTACCTTTCAGCAGACATTCAAAGATACCAAGGACATCATCGTCATCAAAAGAGTATTCTTCTTTGGGGCGAGGTGCTCTTGGTTGTTGAGTCGTAGAGGCAGGAGGAGTTTGAACAGTCAATGCATCTTTACTCTGAAGATTAACTTCAAGGGTTTCTTTTCCCTTGCTTTTATTGAATTTAACATTATTATTATTGCTTTGACCTGTTTCTTTAGGATTCATTTGCACTCCTAAACCTTTGAAAGTTTCAGCACTAATTTCTGCGGCTTTGGCACTGACTATAATGGAAGGCCAATCTTGAAATTGGGTAGATCCTGTCCACATGCTGATGATTGGTAACAAATTTGATTTGTATGTGTCGATGGTAATAGCATCAGGAGTTCCAAGAGGCATCTTCAGAGCTTCTCTTCGAAATCGTTCAATGAATTCCTCTGTAGTTTTATTATTTTTCTGCTTGATTCTTATAAGTGCAGACATAGTCATGTCATTGAGCCCTTCATAGAACCGTTCAAGAAACAGTTGTTTGAAACTGGCAAATAAGGTAATACACCCATCCGGGAGACTTCTATACCATTCATAAGCTGTTCTTTTGAGACATCCGACAAACACCCGAGTAAGGAGGGCGTCACTTGGTTGCAGCTGGTCAGTCATCACTTCAAAGTGATTAATAAATTGACTTGGAGAAGTGGTTCCATCATAGAATGAGAGAGTAGGAGGCTTGTATTTAGGAGGATACGATACTTGCTTCCAATCTATCGGATAAGGTTGCTTAATGCCTAACCTTTGTAAACCATCCTTCTGTTTGAATGCCTCAAATTGAGTTCGGAGATTCCTCAATTCTTTAGTAACAACTCCGGAGGATTGTGGAGTTGTAGCTTGTAGAGAATAGTTGGGAGGAGGAACATCATTATAAGTACTACCCCCAGCTCCAGAGTGACTAGGAACCGGTTGAGCTTGTCCAGGAGTATTGGATTATACTGCTGGAGGAATATGTACTGGACTTACACCAGTGTCAATTGGTATGGCCTCTGGTACAGTCTGTCGATTTTGCAGTTGGATTTCCATGAGTTCATACATCGACTTCATATTATCAGCCATAGACTTCATTTGCTATTCCAAAGAAGCAATTCTTTGTTCTTGAGGAGTCATGGAAGAAGAAGGTTCATCAGTATTCCCATCGACCATATATGTTATGACTGTACGAGGGATTATTGATGAACTGGTGGATGTTGTTTGTTCTGAATCACTATTTTGTGTATCAAAGTCAGTTATAGGAGAACTACCCCCAGTAGGAAGAGGTGGGAAGTTAGATTCCCCAAGAAATTCAGAATCATCTTCAGAAATCAAAGTCCTTTGAGTAGAAGCCAGGACTCTTGATCTGGTGCCTCTATATACTCCATCTAGACTATCATTTCTACCCCCAGTATCCCGAGAGGTCATGTTGACAGAAGCATATAGAGGTTCATCTTCATCAGGCATAGGTTCACACTGAATCCGATTGAAGACAGATTGTCGTTTAGTTTGACATCTGCATTGCATTGTGACTCTCGGCTGGAAGTCACATTCATGATCAACATGGTCCTGATCCAGTGATTGACATCTGCATTGAATTATGACTCTTGGCTGGAAGTCACATTCAACATGGTCCATTGACATAGAATTATTCCTTCTCTTCTGTTGAAGATGTTCTCGTAGATCTATCTGTGAAGATTGAGGTACATCAGAGAGCATTCTTTATGCATTTTAGGAATATATTTTCGGTTCTTGGGTCTTGATGGCTCTTGGTTATATAGAGAGTGATTAATGTGAGCCACATAATTTCTAGCATACTCTGCATCTGGATCTCTTGCTTTTGTTCCCGATTGGTATGGTTTTTTGACACCAGAAGTGCTTCCTAAACGGATTTGATCAAGTTTTGCTCTTAGATCAGTTGGAGGTAACACTTTGGTTTTTGAAACTTGGAGTTTTCCTTCTATTGATCTGGATATTTGCAGAGAATGAAGAGTTGAACCATCCCCTTGATTAGGAGTTGGTAACAGACCCTCTTTTATAGACAAATTCTGTGCCCAATTCGAAGAAGTTGTAGAAGAAGATATTAAGAAATGTTTCTTCTTAGACTTATTCAAGTTTTGAGACAGAGAATGTCCAGAAGGAAGAGTAGTCAAAAGACCATCTCCTTTTCTTTGACTAACAAAATTGTCAGTCAAAGCTGTTCCTGAAGTAAAAACTACAGGAGCAGAAGAAACAACTAAAGAACTATTTCTTTTTGAAGGGACTTTGTGTGGAGGAGTTTTAGCAAGACCACCCCCAGTTCTAGTAGAACTTGGCAAAGAAGAAGAAATAGCTAAAGAGCTATTCTTCTTAGAGCATGCTGGTGACAATTTGGTTAAGGAGCCTGTATTGTCAGTGTATAAAGTTTTGGCTAAAGAGCCAGATTTTGGTGAAATACACGCTGGAATAGATTTGGCTAAGGAGCCAGTGCTGCCAGCGTGACTTTTGAATTTAGAAATATACGCTAGAACAGGCTTGGCTAAGGAGCCAGTGCTGCCAGCGTGACTTTTGGAATTAAGATTGCACGCTGGAACAGGCTTGGCTAAGAAGCCAGTGCTGCCAGCGTGACTTTTGAAATTAAGATTGCACACTGGAACATGCTTGGCTAAGGAGCCAGTGCTGCCAGCGTGACTTTTGGAATTAAGATTGCACACTGGAACAGGCTTGGCTAAGGAGCCAGTGCTGCCAGCGTGACTTTTGGCTGCTGTTGTCTTCGAACACACAAGAGTGTGCGTGCTTGCAGTAGACTCCTTGCCAGTGTTAGGAATAGACACTGTGGCAGAAAAGTCACCATTGGTTGCCAACTGATTCTTAGGGACGTACACAGATCGTCCCTTCGACTTGGCAGTAGTGATGGAGGCTGAAGTGGGCTTCCACCCTTAGCCCGCTGCATTTCTTCGTAGGCGAGTTGATCGAATTGGATCGATATCACCTTCTTCGTCGAGCCGACTGACGAAGTGTCGCATTGAGTTGTTGCCATCTCCGAAGAGGAGATGGTTTTCCCCAGTAGAGTCGCCAATTTATTTTCCATAAATAAATTCACTTTATTTATTGTATTTCTGGGAAAATTACAACTGTAGGAATCCGATCCAGAAGACGATCGCTTTATCCCTTGGACGATGTGAAGAAGAAAAGCTCTCAAAATTTCAACAGCAATTTAGATATCTATGTATCTGTACAATGAATGAGAAAAGAACCCTATTTATAGAGTCAAAAAAAATTGAAAGGATAACTGTCTTCACAGCCTGTGCATAGTTGAAAATCACGCAGGATCTAACATACGCAAGGTTGTAAGCAGTTACTGGACGTGGCCTGTAACTGTTGGACACATGATAATCATGCATGAGTCGTGTGCAAGTTACAGGACACGCAAGCGAGAGATCAGTGGCATGGCTGCCACGTACTCCAATTTGATGAAATCCACCCAGGCTCGTTGAGGACGAAATCCACGCAGACTTGGGTCAGAAAGCTTCAAAATCCACGCAAACTTGGGGCAGGAAGCTTCAGAATCCACGCAGACTTGGGGCAAAAAGCTTCAAAATCCACGCAAACTTGATGAAGGAACATAGAAGTTCAAAATACACGCAGACTTGAGCCAGAAGGCTCAAAATATACGCAAGCTTGAGGCAGGACTGCTAGCTGTCTTGATTCGATGTGCCTCGACTGACACAAAATCTCTGACAGTGATTACTTTGTCAGTCGCATTAAATGACAAGAAACTCTTTTGCTACGCTAACTTGATGAAGGCTGAGTCTTGTTGAAGAAGATTTCAAAAGTCACGCAATAGTCGGCTGTGATCTCTCGAGTTCCGTGCATACGTGGCATACGAGAAGATATTCTTCAACTGTCGTGCTGTCAGTCATAATGACATTTCTGATAAATGATGAGCTGTCTCTAGCGTAATTTTTAAACATTTGTCTTGATCAACTCAGCGTGACTTTGAGACTTTGTTCTGATCAACTCAGCGTGACTTTGAGACTCTGTTCTGAACAACTCAGCGTGACTTTCATTTTTAAGGCCTACAACGGTATATCCAGAATTGGATTCCGTTGACCCGATATCAAAATAACTCGTTGACCCGGATATTGGTATCCGACTTGTACCGAAATGCGTGCCGGACACAATGTCCACCAAAACTTAGCAAATTATATGTCAACCAGTCCAGAATGACGATACGAACTCAACGGTATATCCGAAATTCGATTCCGATGAGCCGGCATCAAAAAAGTCCATTGACCCAGAATGTGGGACCCGCTTTGCACCGAAATGCGTGCCAGGGCTCACGTTCTCCAAATCTAACAAATTTTATATGAAAACATGCCAGAACGACGCCACGAGTCTAATGGTGGTGTCAGAAATGAAATCCGGAGTCCCGTGTTCAAAAATAGAATTTTACAAGTTGGAAATTATGAATTCGGACGGCCAACTTTGGCGTCGAATTCAACCAATCAAACAAGCTCACAATAAAACGAAACTGGAGGGGTAGTAAGAGGGTTATACCAGCATTACACAGGAACAGGTAGCATGCCAAACGGAGCTGCGGTGGAGGAGATACAAGCTGACGAAGTTGGCCCCACAAAACTGTCCAAATTTACTATAATTTAAACGGTCAACTTGGTGGCCGGTTTTGATGTATCAAACGATAAAATTAACAGACGAAAATTGACAGAAGTGAAGGTGGGTATACCGAGATTGTGACGGAGCAAAGAAATCACCGATCTAACCGTCGGATTTCCAGAAAAATGTGGATGAAGTCGCTGCGACGGAACGCGATTTCAGTCTTGTTCCCGAGCTCGTCACGACGGGACATCGTGTAAAATGCACGAATCGCCTCGACGGCGCATCCCGGAGGACGGCGGCCATCAGGGGCCTGCTCGCCGGAGTGGGATGCATACCCATGAGTGCCACGGCGGCCGTGCGGCAGCACGGTGGCGTACGACGACGGCCCGCACGCGCCGTACGTGCGCGCCTACAGTGGCTGCGCGGTTGCTGCCACGCTGGCCGGTGGCGCGGCCGTACTCGGCTTGGCCCGACGAGGTAGGGGCGTGGCCGAGGCTGGTAGAACGAGAAGTGGGTACGTCCAGCCTACGCCGCAGTGTCGGCGGTAGAACGCTATCCTAGGTTACTATCTAATCAACAACTCACGCAATTATATAATGTACTTGTCAAATCTCAACTCCGAACGGAGGTCAATTATAGATATAATGAATCTCAATCACAGTCTAAGAACGATAAGATAACACAGAAGTTTATAACTAAAGACTAACAACAACATTTAAAAACTACTAAATAATAATATCTCAAATAAAATCAAATACAAACTCGTATCTCAAGTTATTACAATTCAAATTCTAAAACATGAAAACTAAGCCAAGTGTACTAGATAGTCATCTCCTGCTCCAAGACAAGTAGGGCAAACGTCCTCAGGGCAATCATCTGTAATATTTTCAACAGGTCCAGTCAGGACAGGAACGAGTACATTTCATCAAGAAATTCCAAGTAAATGACAGAGAACTATAAAACAGTTATAGACAGTTGTATTGATGAATATGGCAGTTTTATACAGGTAGTGATGTAGAGAAGCAGTTAAGGTACAATAAAAGTAAGGTAACTAAACAAGAAGAGAAACATAGCAAAAAAGACTGTAAAAATAAGATCTAACTGAACTAGAGTAACATAATGAGTTCAGATGGTACCATATAAGTCGAATGTAATCCCAATGTGAGTCTAATATAAGATGAGTGGAATGTAATTCTAATCATTATTCTAATAAGGTGAATCGAATAAGGTGATACGAATAGTGATTCACATGATGTTCTAATAATGATTCGAATAAATTCTCCAAGTTTGTTTTAAAATACTTAGATAGACATGTAAACGGCTGAGGGTAAATCCGGCACATAACACACCTGGCCGGTTGTGGAATGGCTATCGTTCGAATATATTCACAGGGGGTAGTTCGAATAGTTGGAATGTTCACATGTCTAATCAATTATTTCACCGCCCAGTCTATTACAAATGAATCCATAATCCAACACATAAGACGAATACAAGTCCAACCAGCATATGAAGATACGAATTGGGTCATTCGAATAGTAATTCGTATGGTGATTCGTATGGTGATTCGAATAATAGAGGTAAGACGAGTAAGTATGTGTGTCGCATACATGGATTCGGAAATAACAATATGTGTTTGTAACAGAGAATCACATACAGCTAACTAGAACTGAAGTACAGTAATTGACAAGTAAATGAAAGAACTATCAGAGAATGTACTCGCCTGCTACTCTGAAAAGAGTAGTAAAATATCAGATGTCCGCACCCGAGTCGCAGTATCCTAAACAGAGTAGTATGGGTCATGATATGTAAAATATAAGAGAATTGAAAGCTACAATGCAAACTACATGATTTCTAGGTCAAAGTAGGCCAAAGTCAACCTTTGGTCAACTCTGGTCAATTGCACTAGTCAAACTAGGTCAAACTAGGTCATGTCCTAACCCAGCAAGTCTTACTAGGCCTAACCAAGACTATCCTAGCAAGCACACATCAATACAAGGCTATACAAGCCAACATACACCCGACTCTATATAGCATGCAATTATTCAATACTCAAATAGGCAAGAATTTACATTGGATATACACTAGGTAATCTATTACTTTAAGCTATATATGTCTACACATATACACATGCATATATTGGTATTCAACATTAGGTCTATAATCATGGTATTTCAAATGGTTATATAAACTTATATATATTACAACACAATATGCTAACATATATATAATATACATACATAGCTAAGTTAACTATATTCATAAATACTTATTTAAGAGGCTATGTGTGTATATGTGAACATGGCAAAGGGGCAAGTAAGGGTTAAATGGGCATACATAGTGTATACATATCAAAAAGTGTCAAAGTGTAAGTGAACAATGTGTCAAGTGTGATAGTGTCAACATAGTTTAAGGGGGTACATGAGGTAATATAGGATTTGTGTTAACATAGAATATTACATCTCATTAACTTGTATATTGCATACATTACATCTATTATTACATTATATTCATGCTTGCATTCATTCATCATTCATTTATTCTCTTGCACCACTATATGCACCATACATTACATACTATGGAACCTACATATTCATTACAAGCCATACTTATACATGCTTACATTAGATAGGATACTTACACCTTATACATCATTTATTTAAACATTTACTCATGATTGCATTCTCTATTTAATTACATAATGTATATACATTAAATGGGTTAAAATCAAATAGAACATTATATTACACACAAGGGTGCACAAAATGCATATGCCGAATAGTAACTCCTACTAATAATCAATACTGTACCATCTCAGCATGAATTAAAATCTAGGATTAAAGTATGTTATAGATCTATGTGTTAGCTCTCCAAACTTCAAACGGATCGCGTTTTCGTTTCCAGAAACTCCCGGAATCGCGAAAACACCGAGAACGCGTTTGTCTTTCGTACAGCTGACACTCAAATAATTCTCTAGAAAGGTACAGAAAGAATTAGGCCTATTAATACATGTTTTTGGAAAGCTAACTTCAATACGCTTCTTTTAAAAAAATAGAAGATTAAATCAAGCATTGAGCTAGAAGTACTAACATATCTAAGTTAGGGCTAAAATTAAAAACGTGGATAAAAATCATGACGGATTTGGATAGTTTGAGACAAAAGAACACAAGTATATAACATAATATATCAAGAACTCACTCTCTACACTAATATATATATATATATGAGACACTATAAAACACATCTCCAATACAAAAATATGAGATTAAATATGTAA
The DNA here is from genome assembly GCA_029216955.1 of Iris pallida. Lineage (NCBI taxonomy): Eukaryota > Viridiplantae > Streptophyta > Magnoliopsida > Asparagales > Iridaceae > Iris > Iris pallida. The sequence continues at coordinate 10,409,662 of JANAVB010009198.1, read as the reverse complement.
TAATTCATTCATACATAACAACAACACATAGTGTCCAAATTTGGGATTTTCCCACATGGACACAACCACAACACAAAAGACACTCCTATGACCTCCAAATGGACACAAATGGAGATACAACCATAGGGGTCATTCCTATGGGTTCAAAATAGACCTATATGCATGAGAAAATGAAAAGAAGAAGGGAATTATACCTCCCGATAGATCGAATCGAAGAAAAGCCTTCCCGGAGCGACACCGACACGTAGAAATTCCAAAAGGACACGAATGAGCTCCGAATCCTCCCAAACTTGGGTAGCTTTCTCCTTGGCTAGAATGGAGAAGGAATAAAGAAGATTTGGTGGCAAAATGGAAGGATTTGGTGGAGAAATTGCTAGGGATTGCTCTCTAGGAATTTGGGCAAGAACAAGAGAGAGAGTGTGGATGAGAATAATAAAATGAACTTGAGCCTATCCTCTCCCAAAGTGGCTGGCCATATGGGGCTATATGTCCTATTAGGGTAAGATCCAAAATGCCCCCACTAACCTATTCTATGAGTATTAGGAAAGGGCTAATTGGTTGGGGCTAAATTAGTCATTCTAAAGTCTCTAATCACACTAACCTTATCCACAATAATTAGTCTAACCTCTAACTAAAATATTTTTATCATGTGGACTAAAATTAATATCATATGGGCCATGCCTAACTAGTGTGTGGGTCCCACTAGAGTCAAACTACCCCCGGGTCCCCGTTTCAAGTCGGATTGAGTTGAAATTCGAACCCGACTCAAATAATCCCAAAACAATATCATAAATAATAAAATAATATCAAAATAATTCAAAGAGGTCAAATGCAAAAATATTCTTAGGCCAAAAATGACATTAAAATATCATAATCACATGGTTAGGCTCTAGGTCAAACAGTCTCTAGGGTTTCACTAGCAAAACATCAAAACCACAAGTCATTGATTTAAATAATTTAAAATGATTTAAAATCACCAAAAATCATATCATGAATTAAATATCATATTAAAATAATTATAAACACAAAATTTCAAAATTACCCTCATTTGGGAAACTGGGTGCTACAACTCTACCCACCTTAGAAAAATTTTGTCCTCGAAATTAAGATGATCGTACTACTCCTAGGTCAAAGCCCCAATCAAACAAGGTCGAAAGATAACATGCAATCATAGTCCTACTGGTCATGATTCCACAGTCTCGAACAGGGTAACTACGCTATCTAGCATATCACAAACATATCCTGGCTGGTAATAATGGAAATCACACATGAAGGTGAAAGAAGGACAGGAAAGACAGACCTGCTAACCCGTCACCCATAGCGTCGGTCTACTCGACTGTCAGCACAAAAGCCCTGCCCCTCTGGGGTATATCCCTCAGATGGTGCGGGGCACGGTGCTGCGCTATAGGTGGCCTAGCTCCCTCTATATAATCCATGATACTCAAGTATCATCCACACTGATATTCTATTCCATCATACTAGGGCACCATCTATATGGTATCTATTCTAAAATCTGATAATCATACCCGTCTATCCAGAACCATGTTATCAGAATTCTCGTTACGCCAGTAAGTACTACAGCGATAATCCATAGAGTCCGCGACTAAGGTACATACCTCTAGAATCATGGTATTTAAAATTTTTGCATTGCCGCTAGCTTGGCTGTGAAAACCTTAAATTCCTACACCCGAGAAATACATCCAAAATTAGACTCTATCTCATCGCCAAACTAGCTAATATGGCTACTCTAGATTCTATGACTGAGGTAACCTAGCCCATAATGTTATCTTGGTAGAAATCAAGTCAATAATGAATACCAAGAATCAAATTCAACGATGAACAAGGAAGAAGACAAAAACTGTCGGAATCGAATTTCGAGATAGTTTATAACGAGATTCTCAAGGGTCATCCCAGGAATCTTCTCAAGTAGTCCTAACTGTAATTGAGTACTCTCTCAACTAAAGCATATTCCTTAGTTCCTATCGCAAGCTGTAGTGATACTCTAGTTCGAATACCACTACATAAACTCGACCTACGTGGGCCACCACTAAAAATGTGTCACGACCCATACCCTAGAGTAATGGCACGAGAAATGGTTACGTCCAGCCTACGTCGCAGCGTCGGCAGTAGAACGCTGTCCTAGGTTACTATCTAATCAACAACTCACGCAATTATATAATGTACTTGTCAAATCTCAACTCCGAACGGAGGACAAGTATAGATATAATGAATCTCAATCACAGTCTAAGAACGATAAGATAACACAGAAGTTTATAACTAAAGACTAACAACAATATTTAAAAACTACTAAATAATAATATCTCAAACAAACTCAAATACAAACTCGTATCTCAAGTTATTACAATTCAAATTCTAAAACATAAAAACTAAACCAAGTTTACTAGATAGTCATCTCCTGCTCCAAGGCAAGTAGGGCAAACGTCCTCAGGGCAATCATCTGTAATATTTTCAACAGGTCCAGTCGGGACAGGAACGAGTACATTTCATCAAGAAATTCCAAGTAAATGACAGAGAACTATAAAGCAGTTATAGACACTTGTATTGATGAATATGGCAATTTTATACAGGTAGTGATGTAGAGAAGCAGTTAAGGTACAATGAAAGTAAGGTAACTAAACAAGAAGAGAAACATAGCAAAGAAGACTGTAAAAATAAGATCTAGCTGAACTAGAGTAACATAATGAGTTCAGATGGTACCATATAAGTCGAGTGTAATCCCAATGTGAGTCTAATATAAGATGAGTCGAATGTAATTCTAATCATTATTATAATAAGGTGAATCGAATAAGTTGATACGAATAAGGTGATACGAATAAGGTGATACGAATAGTGATTCACATGATGTTCTAATAATGATTCGAATAAATTCTCCAAGTGTGTTTTAAAATACTTAGATAGACATGTAAACGGCTAAGGGTAAATCCGGCACATAACACACCTGGCCGGGTGTAGAATGGCTATCGTTCGAATATATTCACAGGGGGTGGTTCGAATAGTAGGAATGTTCACATGTCTAATCAAGTATTTCCCTGCCCAGTCTAATACAAATGAATCCATAATCCAATACATAAGACGAATACAAGTCCAACCAGCATATGAAGATACGAATAGGGTGATTCGAATAGTGATTCGTATGGTGATTCGTATGGTGATTCGACTAATAGAGGTAAGACGAGTAAGTATGTGTGTCGCATACATGGATTCAGAAATAACAATACGTATTTGTAAAAGAGAATCACATATAGCTAACTAGAACTGAAGTACAGTAATTGATAAGTAAATGAAAAAACTATCAGAGAATGTACTCGCCTGCTACTCTGAAAAGAGTAGTAAAATATCAGATGTCTACACCCGAGTCGCAGTATCCTAAACAGAGCAGTATGGGTCATGATATGTAAAATACAAGAGAATTGAAAGCTACAATGCAAACTACATGATTTCTAGGTCAAACAAGGCCAAAGTCAACCCTTGGTCAACTCTGGTCAACTGCACTAGTCAAACTAGGTCATGTCCTAATCCAGCAAGTCTTACTAGGCCTAACCAAGACTATCCTAGCAAGCACACATTAATACAAGGCTATACAAGCCAACATACACCCGACTCTATATAGCATGCAATTATTCAATACTCAAATAGGCAAGAATTCACATTGGATATACACTAGGTAATCTATTACTTTAAGCTATATATGTCTACACATATATACACATGCATATATTGGTATTCAACATTAGGTCTATAATCATGGCATCTCAAATGGTTATATAAACTTATATATATTACAACACAATATTCTAACATATATATAATATACATACATAGCTAAGTTAACTATATTCATAAATACTTATTTAAGAGGCTATGTGTGTGTATGTGAACATGACAAAGGGGCAAGTGAGGGTTAAATGGGCATACATAGTGTATACATATCAAAGAGTGTCAAAGTGTAAGTGAACAATGTGTCAAGTGTGATAGTGTCAACATAGTGTAAGGGGGTACATGAGGTAATATAGGATTTATGTTAACATAGAATATTACATCTCATTAACTTGTATATTGCATACATTACATCTATTATTGCATTACATTCATGCTTGCAATCATTCATCATTCATTTATTCTCTTGTACCACTATATGCACCATACATTACATACTATAGAACCTACATATTTATTACAAGCCATACTTATACATGCTTACATTAGATAGGATACTTACACCTCATACATCATTTATTTAAACATTTACTCATGCTTGTATTCTCTATTTAATTACATAATGTATATATATTAACATGGGTTAAAATCAAATAGAACATTATATTACACACAAAGGTGCACCAAATGCATATGTCGAATAATAACTCCTACTAATAATTAATACTGTACCATCTCAGCATGAATTAAAATCTAGGATTAAAGTATGTTATAGATCTATGTGTTAACTTTCCGAAACTTCAAACGGATCGCGTTTTCGTTTCCGAAAACTCCCGGAATCGCGAAAACATCGAGAACGCATTTGTCTTTCGTACAGCTGACACTCAAATAATTCTCCAAACAGGTACAGAAAGAATTAGGCCTATTAATACATGTTTTTGGAAAGCTAACTTCAATACGCTTCTTTTAAAAAAAAGGGAGATTAAACCGAGCTTTGAGCTAGAAGTTATGACATATCTAAGTTAGGGCTGAAATTAAAAATGTGGATAAAAATCATGACGGATTTGGGTAGTTTGAGACAAAAGAACACAAGTATATAACATAATATATCAAGAACTCACTCTCTACACTAATATATATATATATATATATATATATATATATATATATATATATATATATATATATATATATATATTTTTTTTTTTTTTTTTGATACTATAGAACACATCTCCAATACAAAAATATGAGATTAAACATGTAATAATTCATTCATACATAACAACAACACATAGTGTGTCCAAATTTGGGATTTTTCCACATGGACACAACCACAACACAAAGAACATTCCTATGACCTCCAAATGGACACGAAATGGACACAAATGGAGATACAACCATAGGGGTCATTCCTATGGGTTCAAAATAGACCTATATGCATGAAGAAATGAAAAGGAGAAGGGATTCATACCTCCCGGTAGATCGAATCGAAGAAAAGCCTTCCCGGAACGACACCGACACGTAGAGATTCCAAAAGGACACGAACGAGCTCCGAATCCTCCCAAACTTGGGTAGCTTTCTCCTTGGCTAGAATGGAGAAGGAAAGAAAAAGATTTGGTGGCGAAATGGAAGGATTTGGTGGAAAAATTGCTAGGGATTGCTCTCTAGGAATTTGGGGAAGAACAAGAGAGAGAATGTGGATGAGAATAATGAAATGAACTTGAGCCTATCCTCTCCCAAAGTGGCTGGCCATATGGGGCTATATGTCCTATTATGGTAAGGTCCAAAATGCACCCACTAATCTATTCTATGAGTATTAGGAAAGGGCTAATTGGTTGGGGATAAATTAGTCATTCTAAAGTCTCTAATCACACTAACCTTATCCATAATAATTAGTCTAACCTCTAACTAAAATATTTCTATCATGTGGACTAAAATTAATATCATGTGGGCCATGTCTAACTAGTGTGTGGGTCCCACTAGAGTCAAACTACCCCGGGTCCCCGTTTCAAGTCGGATTGAGTTGAAATTCGAACCCGACTCAAATAACCCCAAAACAATATCATAAATAATAAAATAATATCAAAATAATTCAAAGAGGTCAAATATAAAAATATCCTTAGGCCAAAAATGACATTAAAATATCATAATCACATGGTTAAGCTCTAGGTCAAACAGTCTCTAGGGTTTCACTAGCAAAACGTCAAAACCACAAGTCATTGATTTAAATAATTTAAAATGATTTAAAATCACCAAAAATCATATCATGAATTAAATATCATTATTAAAATAATTATAAACACTAAATTTCAAAATTACCCTCATTTGGGAAATTGGGTGCTACACCGATAAATGGGACACAAGTGTCGGACGGGTAGTAGGCTCAATGTGGGCCTTGTCCATAATTGGGGCTGACAGGTTTTGGTCGACAGGGTACCCACAAATCAAGTTGGAAGATAAATGTGACACCGTGGGGTGAAATAAAATTGGGTCACGTGTCAGAAAAGTTATGTAAGCAAATGGAACACAAAATGGCGCATCTGAGTGGGACACGAAGGTCATGGGTGACGAGCGTCTCGAGTAGATCATCAATGAGAAGTTGGTTTCAAGAAACTGACTGGTCTTGCGCTCCCAAATTAAAAGTCACGGTAACGTGCTAATAATGATCAAGGAAAAGAGTGGGAAAATTAATTAATAATCAAATGGTCTAAATCGACCAGAAGTTCAGCGAAGCAAAAAGAGTACAAGGGAACAAGTTTGAGTGGGACACCACAAATCGTCATGAAGGTAATCCTGTCCACTCCAAAACTCGTGAAGAAGATTTCAAGAGTTGAATATCCCTGACACTCCAAATATCAAAGGCATGGAAAAGTACACTTAAGGAAAAATAACAGAATAAATTATTTATCGAAACCAATCAATCAAAAAAAAAAAATCAACCCGAAATTTAGGGTGCTCACATCCTACCTACCTTATAAAATTTCTTCCTCGAAATTAAAATGTTCATACTCCTTCCAAGTCAAACCCCCATAATCAAATCCCAGAACTTAAATAAAATATACCATCAAAAAGGATGACATACAGGGTCATGGCATACGGTGGTAGTGAAAGTCTCATCTAGGTATACTAGTCATGCTAACCGAAACGGTCATAGGGTATCAAAACACACAAGCAGTCTACGGTGTTAAACCGGAAAAGACACTGAATACAAATCAACAAAACTGTAAGACAGCCTACCATCCTATGTGAAAACTGGTACTTATCATAAAAATAAAGAAAGGTAACTACCAATTATCTTTAAAGGGGTTCAGAAAAATCAAAATCAAAGTTAAAGAATAAAAGCCAATTTCATGGAAAATTCCAATCACAATACATATTAAGAATATTTAGTCTCGATACGATCTAAGTTGATCAAATTGAGGAAATCAAGATTTAGGCAATATGGAGGACAGGTTCAACAAAGTCTGAGAATGAGCATACAATGATGGAGATTCAGGTCACAATCAAATTTCATTCAATTGAGTACAACCCAAGATATTAATATGATAACAAAAAAAAATCGGAGTCGATTTGGTCATGATTAAGGAAACTAGAATTCAATGATATTGAAAAACCCTTTTAGAGAAAAACAGGAAAGATTTCATACGATGCCAGTTAATCATATCTCTCTGAAACTATCAGTTTACCATTTGTCAATCATATTTTCTCACAAATCCAAGTATGAAAATCAACCCTCATATGACTATCATCGAAATTTTATAACCTTCAGTCATCTAAACCTTTACCATGATCACCATAGACAAAATTTCAAACTTCTAAAACATTTTCCATGAAGCATACCCCTCTTATTTAGGAGCCGACACTTATTCATTTAATCAAAATTTCAAATTCCTTCACCTCGTTCTAAATTAGATCCGAAACCTCTAAATCTAGTTTATGAAACCCTTGTACCTGTTTAAGTCAAGTCTCGTATTTACTCAACTCCAATACCACTATGTCACACAAAATTTATTCTGGTTTATAAATCAACCTTCAAATTTTCTTCAACGTTCACCTTCAAATATTATCCCTTTGAATTCTACAATTTCTTTTCTCCAATCATCTAAAAATAATTCCTATAAATTAAAATCCTTGTGTTCCCTCTGTCTCTAGTCACCCTCTTACAATATCTAGTTCAACTTCGCATAATCATAGAATACAATTAAATTCTCCTTTCCATCTCAAAATTTTTACATAGCCTTGTAATAGTTTCGAAGAATCAATAACCAAGATTTTCTAGTCCTCAAAACTAGGTTGACCTCTGATATCCTCATTAGTATTTTTTTTGAAATATATCCATGAATTTCTCGTAACCCAAATTTTCTGCGATTGTTTCTAAATTGATAACATTTATCACTTGATTCCATTCTAAACCTTTACCACATCTTCCTCTCAATTTTTTTATATGACACCCAACATTCTGATTCCTACAAATCATTCTATGATAACCATTTACATCATTTCCGCACTAGATGATTTACGTCACTTCCTCAATATTTCTCAGGCAAAATGATATGAAGATTCAAGAGTTTTCAAGGTATAGCTGACAGAATTATATACGAGACAGGGAATTGATGTAATCATGACAGTTATATAAGGCAAGAATAATGGAAATAAAATATTGGCAGGAAGAGAATGATAAAAGAATCTGTTCTGCTCATTGTTTAAAAGAGGAACCCGTTTTGAAATCAGAGCTATAATATCAAATCCAAAACAAGGTCTAGCAAAATCATCGATTCATGGTATTAAGAAGAAATTTGTAAGAAGTTACACAAGGGTTTATAAAAACAGCTAAAGCTACTACTAAGTTAAATAATGAGAAACAAAACAAAACAAAAATTCTTTTTTTTTTGAAAGACTGAACAAAAGTAGTAAAAACATGTTCAAAAAACATTTAAGGTACAATCTGATAATCATATGCATCTATCCAAAATCATGCTGCTCTAAATCCTCGTCATACTAGTAAGCAAGGCTACGATAATCACAAAGTCCTCGACTTAGGCACATACATCTAGAATCGTGGTATTTAACATTTTTGCGATGCCGTTAGCTTGGCTGCAAAAACCTTAAATTTTCACACCCGATAAATATATCCAAAATCAGACTATATGTCCTCACCATGCTGGCTAATGTGACTATAGAATACTAGATTCCATAACTTAGATGACCTAGCCCATATAATTTCATCTTGATAAAAATTAAATTAAATCAACAATGAATACCCAAAAATTAAATCAAATTTATCAACGAACATCAAAATTCAAAAATGAACAAAAATCCTTCAAAATACAAACTCGGATGCAACAGCTATCATCAAGATTCAAAATTCAACAATCATCCATCAAATTCAATAAATACAAACTCAAATTCAACCATAATCCATCAAAATCAAATTCAATAATAGAAAGTAAAGATAAATTAAATCAAGGAAAGAAGAGTTTTCAAATCGAAGTTAAAATAAGATCCTCAAGGGTCGTCCCAGGTATCTCTCAAGGGATCCTAACTGTGATTGAGTACCCTCAAAAATATATCCTAATCCTACTGCAGGCTGTAGTGGTACTCTAGTTCGAATACCACTACACAAACTCGACCTGCATGGACCACCACTAAAAACGTGTCACGACCCGCACCCTAGAGTTAGGGCACGAGAACGTAACAACGTCCAGCCTACGCCGCAGTGTCGGCGGTAGAACGCTGTCCTAGGTCTCAATGCATCTAACAGTATAAGACTAAACAGTTTATACTCCTCGAATGGGGGTGATATAGCAGAAAGTAAACTCAATCACAACTAAGGGAGAAGAAGTACGATAAGATATAAAACTCAAATAAAGAACAGAAGATCAGAAGAGTCTAAGTGTCTAAGATACATAAACTCAGAATACATCTCAAAACTCCAATACAGTAATCCATAAATACAACTCAAGATGACTGAAATAAACTATAAGCAAAACCCTAGCTATCTATACAACCTCTACTGTCTCCTCTAGGCTAGCAGGCAACCTCCAGGCTATCTGTAAAATTTATCAACAGGTCCAGTCAGGACTGGAGCGAGTACCATACATCTCAACAGATCATAGCAGGTTAGAAAATATAATCATGCAGTAAAGTAAGATACATGAACTGAAGAAATATAGTATGTAAACAGAGAGAGAGAACTGTAATAGAAATATCTACTATAAGGAGAGAGCTAATAGTGATTAGTGAGTCAGAGTAAAATATAAACATGTGAATGGCATAGGAGATTCATGACTACAGCTAAGAGAGTGATTCATGACTATAGCTACTTGGATAATATTCACATGCCTATTTCTACTCCTCCATCCCCAATCAATACATAATGATCTGTTTAAGTTTTGTTAAGATTCGTAAAACTTTATATGGCTTAAAAAATGAGTGATACGTAAAGGTGATTCATGATGGCTCTGTGAACATGAGAGTACATGTGTCACAAGCGATTCGTGAATCAGAGAAAGCATAGAGATACGTGATGATTCATGAAATGCACAAAACATGCAGTATCCGATGCTCCTGAGGGAGATAACATCTCATGAAAAGATCCATATAGTACCAATCCGTGTGACCAACGTGACAGTATCAAGTAAAGTAATTTAAAGCAGGAAAATAATTCTAACAGGATATAAAATGATTAGAGAATGTACTCGCCTGATAACCTGAACAGCTGATAAGTATAGGGGGTCCAACTGAAGCCACAGAGTCCTATTTAAAGCAACACAGGTTACAAGGTGTTCAAGTTGTAATAAATAAATCTCTACAAATAATCTATTTTATTCTAGGTTCTTCTAAGTCAAAACACTCTAGGTCAACTCCGGTCAATAATCTAGTCAAACTAGGTCAAGTGTTGACTTATAGTTGACTTTGGGTCAACTGGTCAACTCTGGTCAATAGGGTAAATTCTAGTCTAATTATTAAAGAAAAAGGTGTACTTCGTTATTCGTACGTCGAAACTTACGACACACAAATCGAGATAAGAAGATCAATAGTAAGGTTAATAATCTTATTATAGTGATCCATGTGTTCATCTTGTCAATTTCAGCGATATGAGATCACTGGAATTGATTGATCTCAGTTTCGTTGTACTAATCCCGAAATACGAACATTATAAGAATTAATTATTAATAAATTATAAAAAGGTTAAACTCAGAGAAACTATCAACAAACATTGTCGGACGATGAAATAAATATCGCCAACGTGTCCAGAATGGTCAAATTAGCTAGGATAGCCTACCCATTGGTCTAATTTGGACACAAGGGCAAAAAGGTAATTTTGGGTCAAAACGGTGTCCTTGTCGGAGCCGTTTTGCACCAAAAAATGTGCAAGAAAACAAGTCTATAAAATATAACAAATTATATGTCCACAAAACCAGAATGATGATATGAACCCAACGGTATCTCCAGAATTGGATTCCGTTGACCCGATCTCAAAATGACCCGTTGATCCGGATATTGGTATCCGACTTGTACCGAAATACGTGTCGGACCCAATGTCCACCAAAAACTAGCAAATTATATGTCAAACAGTCCAGAATGACGATACGAACTCAACGGTATATCCAGAATTGGATTCCGATGAGCCGGTGTCAAAAAAGTTTGTTGACCCAGAATGTGGGACCCGCTTTGCACCGAAATGGGTGCCAGGGCCCACGTTCTCCAAATCTAACAAATTTTATATGAAAACATGCCAGAATGATGCCACGAGTCTAATGGTGGTGTCAGAAATGAAATCTGGAGTCCCGTGTTAAAAAATGAAATTTTACAAGTTGGAAATTACGAATTCGGACGGCCAACTTTGGCGCCAAATTCAACCAATCAAAAAAGCTCACAATGAAACGAAATTGGAGGGGTAGAAAGAGGGTTATACCAGCTTCACACAAGAACTGGTAGCACACCAAACGGAGCTACGGTGGAGGAGATACAAGCTGACGAAGTTGGCCCCGCAAAACTGTCCAAATTTAATACAATTTAAACGGTCAACTTGGTGGCCGGTTTTGATGTATCAAACGATAAAATTAACGGACGAAAATTGACAGGAGTGAAGGTAGATATACCAAGATTGTGACGGAGCGAAGAAATTGCCGATCCAATGGTCGAATTTTCGGAAAAATACGCTCGAAGTCGCTGCGATGGAACGCGATTTCAGTCTCGTTCCCGAGCTCGTCACGACGGGACGTCGTACAAAACGCACGAATCGCCTCGACGGCGCATACTGGAGGACGGTGGCCTTCAAGGGGCTGCTCACCGGAGTGGGGAGCATGCCCAGGAGTACCACGGCGGTCGTGCGGTGGCGCGGCGGCGAACGACGGCGGCCCGCACGCGCCGTACGTGCGCGCCTACTGTGGTTGTGCGGTTGCTGCCATGCTGGCCGGTGGCACGGCCATGCTCGGCTTGGCCCGACACGGTAGGGGCGTGGCCGAGGCTGGTGGTGGCGGGATGTGGTGGTGGCTTGGTGGCTCGGGTTGATGGATAGATGGATGGATGGAATGGTAGATGTGGTGTTGTTGATGATGAGAAGAAGGAGGAGGAGGAGGGAGATGGGCTATTTGGGTGGCCGACGGCCGAGCACGGCCAGGAGTGGTCGGAGCACCAGCTAGTGTGAGGTCGGGTAGTGGTCGGGTTTTGATGTGGAGTTTTGTTGCTGTTGTTGGTGTTATTGAATGGAAAAAAATTAGAAAGAAGAGAGAGAAAGGAGATGAGTTCATTAATGAGAGAGAGAGAGAGAGATGTGTGTATTCTTAGGGTTAGGGCCGGCCATGTGTTGGCTGTGATTGTGAAAGTGAGGAAAAAGTTGCATGTAGGGATTGAATGGATGGGATTAAATGGGAGGAAAAATCCATGGCTAGGATTAAATGGGAAAAATTGGTCATTCATATAGAGATTTAATTCAACGAAAAATTCCAATAAATATAGAAAAAATAGGTAGAAGAGTACTTGATATTTTTGGGCAAGAAAATATGAGGATGATATGATGGAGAGTAACATGGAGCTGGGCTGGACTCGGTGGAGCCGGATTGGGTCAAAATCGGACATTGTGCAAAAATCGAATTAAAAATTAGGTATCGATGATCATGGGTAAATAAGTAGCACATGGGGATTCCGATAAATAGGACACAAGTATCGAACGGGTAGTAGGCTCAATGTGAGCCATGTCCATAATTGGGGCTGACAGGCTTTGTTCGACAGGGTACCCAAAAATCAAGTTGGAAGATAAATGTGACATCGTGGGGTGAAATCAAATCGGATCACATGTCAGAAAAGTTGTGCGAAGCAAATGGAGCACAAAATGGTACATCTGAGTGGGATACAAAGGTCATGGGTGACGAGCGTCTCGAGTAGATCATCAATGAGAAGTTGGTTTCAAGAAACTGACTGGTCTTGCGCTCCCAAATTAAAAGTCACGGTAACATGCTAATAATGATCAAGGAAAAGAGTGAGAAAATTAATTAATAGTCAAATGGTCTAAATTGACCAGAAGTTCAGCGAAGCAAAAAGAGCACAAGGGAACAAGTTTGAGTGGGACACCATATATCGTCATGAAGGTAATCCTGTCCACTCGAAAACTCGTGAAGAAGATTTCCAGAGTTGAACATCCCTGACACTCCAAATATCAAAAGCATGGAAAAGTACACTTAAGGAAAAATAACAGAATAAATTATTTATCGAAACCAATCAATCAGAAAATAAAATAAAAATAAAAAAAAATTAACCCAAAATTTAGGGTGCTCACAGTATTGGCGTGAAATAATCAACAACACACATAGCAATTGCTAACAGATGGCGCTCATCTACAGTATGCGTGATTTATCAGTTGGCACCACTTGATCAATTATCATCTATAAACAGTTAGATGATGTGGCGAGCATACCACTAATCTCGAAGAACGTGCATTTGATAGTACCTACGACCAAGCGCATCTTGTTTTCCATAAAAAAAATCAAAGACGGGTATTAAAGAACACTGAAATTGATTACAAACTCGCTTGTACAAAGAAGAGCCTATAAAAAAATTATAGGAAACAATCTAAGTATAATTGTTTAGTTTTAATTCTGAGGGGTGACGGTGGAGGCTCGAGAAAGTGCTATCAACTCTGCCTTACTCCGTAGACTATCTGATGCAGTCTCTAGCTCGTGTAGAAATTACTTTTTTCTTGAAGGTTGCTAGCCTTTTAAAGGGGGTGGTACCCTGCTATTTATAATATAATATATGTTGGATCGCATAGACAGCCTGCGGCCACGTGGTTGATTAGCACGCGAAGACCCGCTCTTTGGCTGTCATCTGTCGATTTGTTAGGATTTTGTTGCAGCAAATCTGGGTAGTTAGGGACTTGGTCAGATTGCCACATGTCATGTTGCGGGGAGCTGTATAGTTTTCTCAGTCTTTGATCTATATTTTGGCTGCATAAGGCTCATGCGGCTTGGATCATAGTTACTCTTGGCTGTATAAAGTTTAGGGATTTTGGGACCGCATAAGTCTGAGCTGCATAAGGTTCATGTGGCTAATTAGATGACACTCTTCTGGCCGCATGAAGACGTACGAACCCTGCTTTTGGGCGACGTCTCACGTCTTATCTTTTTTTTGTCGAAGTGTCAGAACTATCATTTTTGTCAGTTTTGTCAGGACTTGTCAGCTTTATCAGTCGGACTGCTCCTCTTAGCCGCATATCTTTCTTTTGCAGCTGTTTGTCGATGGGCCACATATGTCATTGAACCAGTCATACGGCTTTCCTTCATGCGGACCTGTTTGGCCCAAAGTACCTATGCGACATGTAATCCGCATAAATCCTATATTTTTTTGCTTCTACAAGACCCCCTTCAAAGTTTTCAAATTACAAATTTGGAATACTTTGAATAAGAAGCATGAAAAATCTGTCAAGTCGCAGGGAGTCTTCAATTTGCAATAAGTTTTTTTGAACTGCAGAGAGTCACAGGAAAATCCTGAGCCGCAGATCAAGTCTTGAGCCTTAGGGGCACTTCGAGCTGCAGAGAGCCTGCCAGCTGTCTCTGCTGTATTTAATTTTCCTGATTCAATTTTGGATTTGGGTTCTCTTTCCGAGATAAAGTCGATGATTACAAGGGATAAAATCCCCAAACGTCATCATTATCTTTATTGATCTCGAGAATCGAAGCGACACTCTTTTTGGAAACCCTATAAATAGCGTTTATTTTGAAGAGAAAACTTTCTTTTTTTACCCTCTTCTCTTTCATCTTCGTCTTCCCGTCTTCCTGTCTTTAATGGCTCCAAAAGCTTCCAAGTCGACTGCGACCAAGGAAAAGGGGCTTGCTTCTCCGTTGAGAGTGGCGGACTCCCCTTCCATTTATTCCGACATGCACCCTCCCACCAAAGGTAAGGAGAGTGGAAAGACGATGACCATGTCGTATGTTTTTATGCGCAGGCCCGTGCCATATCATTTTCTCTGCAATAAGCTTGGTTGATGCGTGCCCTATCTCAGTTGGACCAGATGTGTTCTGTATGATAGGGCCATATAAGTTGAGTCGCATAAACGCTGCATAAATGACCCAGGACTGATCTGCTTAAATACTGCATAGTTGTGCCACATAAGTGTCTCCTGTTTGAGCCGCATGGGTGTTTCATATCTCGAGCCACAGGAGCACTTGGAGTCCAAGCCACCTAAGTGCCTCATTACTGAGTTGTATGAATACTTTTTGACTGAGCCGCATAAGTGTCTCATGAGAGCCTGACTGAGCCGCATGAGTACCTTTTTTTGATTGGGCGGCCTAAGTGTCCCCGACTGCACCGCATGAGCATATGACCTAACCTCATGCATCTCATGTTCTTTTAAGCCGCTATGCCGCATATGTTTTGTTTTGGCTAGGTTGCTTGGTTGAAGGGATGAACTGCTAACTTTTACCTCTTCTCTGTCTTTTGCAGTGAACATGCCCCTAGCTCCCTTGGGGAAACTCTTGATAGGATATGCTCAATCTGTGTTGGGCATTAATTTTGATCCGATAGTCGAACATGTGTCGACTCAGATTAACCAAAATCAACCTGAAGACCGACTGAGGGAGATCAGAAACCAGTCTTTCTTTTTCTTACTTAGCATGATGAACTCCGGGCAACTGAATGGCATTCATCCGAAGCCTATATTTTATTCGAGGATGCCCTGGCTATTTTAGATCCGAGCATCATATAGACTCTTGAGAGTTGGGACTTCTATTTTCAAGGGGAAGCAATTCCCATACCCTTAATGGAGCGCCACTTTCCCTTATCCGGTTTCAATATGGTGCCTTTTGAGAGGAAGATGTCGATTTCTCTAACTCTGGATCAACAGGGGATCTTTATGGGCCATATCCGTTTTAATAACCCCATGAGGTCAGTGGTCGCAGTAAAGAAATCAATGAGCTACTCCGTTATTGGGCTGGCTCCTGACAGTCTTATCAATGAGCTGAAGCCCAATATGTTTTTTACTAAAGCTGATACCTTTTTGAATCAGATTGCTCATAAAGGGTCATACCCTGCAGGAAGATTGTCCTTACTGAACTGGCAGCATCGTTTCCCTCCATGGGTTAACCTGACTTCTTGGATCCTGGCGAAGTATGAGGGTATCCTACGATAGATTGGCCTTTATTACGCCATTAGGGGTTCCTGCTATAGCTTGTTTATGAACTCGAAGTTATTTATGGCTTTGCTTGAGATGTACAACTGCCAGATGGGGACCTTCTTTACTCCAGGTGGAAAGATGGGGCTCGCTCTTCACGAGATGTATGGTATGTCCAGATTGCCCTAGGACGATAAAGCTTATAAGGAGTATACCCTGACAAACAAAGAATTCAAAGAATTAGAACGAAGATATCCTGGGTTCCTAGCCCTATATCAGGAATTGCTTTGTCACCATAGTACCTATCAACAAATATCCAAGAAAAAGGATAATAGTTCAGAAGGGAGTAACAGCTTCGATTGGCTATCTTTTTAGCCTTAGCACATTCGGTCGAGTTGCTGTTAGGAGTCCCCAATATCTGGAGCAGGTGGATGCTCAGGTGTAAAGTACTAAAAGGTCCCGTGCTGCTGGTGACAGATTTGGGAGCCTGAGTGACACCTTTAGCTATTATTATCATGATACTCAACCTCTGTCTGCTAAGGCTTATATTGGCCGGATACCTGATGATATGGTTGAGGGTTTACGTCATTTCGGCTGGTTCTAGTGCGATCGAAAGGATTAGCTGTAACCTGAATCTTCTAGCGGTAAAGCTGGTTTTTGGGGGCAAGTTGGCTCTACTTCCTGCTATGGTATGCAGCATCCATAGGGGTCCTCGTTCCTTTACGTCGAAAGTCATCGCTCGTGATCTTACGAAACCCTTCAAAAGAATCGAGCTGCCGTATCATTATTTAATAGGGTGGTTATTGATGCATTACCCCTCTCTGATGCGACCTGGTCCGGAAGGCAATACGACAAGTGACGATGCCTTCATCTACCATTATTGTGACATGCCTTGGAACTGTACCAGCTTTCCTGATTGTCGAGCCTCTCTCGCATGGGTTGATTGATATTCAATTTTTATGTCGGTGTTGTATTTTACCGAGGAGGAGATGGGACGCGTTCATCTTGATAGTGCTATTGCGCCCGAGTCTTTATCTAAAAAATTATTTCGTTGGTTGTAAAGTATCCGTTCCTTCCATCTGTTGTACCACAACTGCAATGTTGTATACCTAGAGCCATACCTACCTAGTCGGTATTCTCGACAATTTGGGTATAGCCAATTATATCTGGATAGCCTTAACCCTTGCCTGGGTTTCGAAGGAAGTGTCTTGGATGGTATCCGAGCCTGGCATTATTATTCGGCGATCCATACCCAGGCCAGCTTCGTTTTACCTGATGCCGAGACTTCGGGACATATTGCATACATGGCAGCTCTTCGTCACGTATCTATGAATGTGCCTCCCAACGACTTTGATCCCGTACCAGTTTTATTGTCAGGATGAAATTGGAGGAGCGACTGAGGGACTCTCGAAAAAGGATGAGGAAAGGAAAGAGAAAAGCTTCTGATTCTGACTTTGACAGCACGAAGGAGGAGGAAGATGACTTTGAAGATCTACAGCCCTCTACAAGTCCTTTGGCTATACGTGTTCCTTCACTTGTGTCGAATCCTCCGTGTACACAAAGTGGGCCCGAACCTCTTATTGCTGATAAACCTCGTTTTCAGAAGCGAGTTGCGGCTTGGTTCCGTAGGCTTGGTATCGAAGAAATAGGTTGTGGTACCGAGGTTGATGTGGGGGTAAGTTCTTTCACGACAAGCCCCAATGTCGTCCTTGAGATGTTATCTGAAGGCTCTCCTTTACAGGCATCGAAGGAGACAAACCTTTTATCACCAGATGCTGCCCATGCTGTTTCCTCTTTGGGTCCTGACCCTGGAGTTGCAAAATTCTTATAAACTGGTGTTGATATCATTACGTCTCTGCCCGGTGCAACAGAGGCGGGAAAGACAAAAAATGATGGTTCGTGCGCTGTCGCGGACCTCACTGGAGTTGTAGAAGCGATGGAAGGAGCTGAGACAACTCTGGCTGAGCCTCAGCCTTTGCCCTTCACCTCGGGTAAGCTATGTTGCTTTCTTACCAACGAAGAGATTTTTTTGCTTCAACTCCATCTTCTTCGTGTCAAGCTGATTGCTGGTTGTGCTGGACCTACAGGTCCTGCCTTTCCGCTACCGGTGGTAGATGTGGCCGCAAAGGAGGAAATAGCCGAGGATCCAAGGGCTGGTCTGGTACGAGCAAGAAGCATTCCTCCTCCCCTATCGCCTCGAGTTGTTGAGCACAGACATCCCGACTCCTTCCACCTCTTTGGCGAATACTGGATCGATTGGAACTGTCTCTTCCCCGGAACTTGAACCTTCTGTCCTGTCCAGCCTTCAGCTCCTTCGGGCTACAAAAAAAGATATTGCTACTATGCTGGAGTCTCATCGCTCGGAGTTTGTTTCCTTTGTAATAGGATCTTCGAGCTCAAGTGTGCCTCCTTCCCAAAAGCCTTCAGCTCCCTTAGATGCTATCCCATCGACGACGTCCTCTCCGAAGAATTTGGACGAGTCATCAAGGGACGTTGTCGAGAGCTTTTATCGTCATTTGAAATGGGGGGTCGAGGCTGCTTTGAGGAGGTGACTTCATTTGATGTGGCCCACCACTGCGCTCAAGGCCAGATTGTCCTACTGAAGACGCTTTCGGAAGGAGAAGGGGTAGCCGACCTTCTGGAACATAAACTGGCAGAGGCTAACTAGTGCCTAATCTAGTTACAAAAACTGCGGCAAGTCGACGTGTCTGCCATGGTGGAGCAGGAGCGTGCTTTCCTTGTATCAGCCGTAGAAAAGGTGAAGGCTGTTCAAGAGGCGACCAATCTCTCCTTGGAGAAGTACCTCCATAAGTTGTCCCTTAAGTATGACAAGCTGAGTCGGGAGGGAGAGATTTTCTTGATGTCACTACGACATTCTAGATTAAGAGTATTTTGGTCATTTGCCAATTTTTGAATTTATTTTAATTTATTGGATTGGTGATTGTTATTTTTGACTTTGACTATTTAAGACTTTATAGACTAACCTAGGTGTTAACCCTAGCTATGGTGACTTGGCTAGCATGATGAGACCATAGTATAACTTAAGTCAACCTAAGATAGTCATTTAGAAATAAAGATTCAAATAGGAGGATTATTGATTCAAATAGGAGGATTCATAGGCTTGAGACTTAGGAATTGATTCCATAACTAGTGCAACTAGGCCCACAGCCCATTAGACTAAACCCTAACCCTAATTTCAACATGCTATGGCCGACCATTAGGGCTTCCCTCCCTATAAATATTCTCCTTATTTAGTTCTTGCCTCTTTTGTATTGAATGAACACATAGGAAAAAGAAAGGTATGGCCATTCTTTCCCAATCTATAGTTTATCCTTTTTAATTCCTTTTTAACTCTAGTTTCTAGCATTAGAGCCTAATACTCTCCTATTTTCTGTTTATGGAGGGTAATCCCAGCTTTCGGACAATTTGGGGGTTCGAGCTAACAAGGAGGAACACTATTTTGGGGCTTTTCCTGCTATTGGCACCTATAGGTAAAATTCCTCAAATTGTGCTAATATTCTAATTTTTTTGCTTTCTAGCCTAGATCTAGGTGTCCCCTAGCTGTCCCTAAAATTTGGTTAGAAATTGTGTCCGTTTGGTGTCCGTATCGGACACGTGTCATAGTGTATGTGTAAGTGTTTGATAGAATGCCACTATGGATTTGATTTTCGTATTTTATAGAACTAATTGCATGAATTCATAGATCTATGTGTGTACATTACTTTTTTTGAAGACTAAGTCGGGTTTTGTGTCATTTCTGTGTCCTAAATTGTACTGGACACGCTGTACGGGGGCTCGGTCGGGTGTCCTGCTGCCCGTGTCCGAGTTCTCCTTGGACACAGCACGTGTTGACACCAAAATTGGTGTGTATGTAGGGGAGATGACTGACAGGAAGGGTATTAAATTTCATTGGGTTTTATTTTGTGTTTTTTGAGATTTTTTAGCCACACGGGTTGTTCACTGCTCGTGTACTGTCGGGATTCACGCACTGACATAGACTTTGTGTCTCACGTAGACACGTTTTGGACACGACTCTGGGTGGTCAACCCCTAGCCCTAGAGGTGGCGAACTAGGTGCATACCCACGTCATGTCTCGTGTCATGTGTCGTATCCTAGATACGAGTGCATGCGTGCACGATGCCTCTGTGTGCACTGTTTCAGTTTTGTGTATTGTTTGGGTATTGGACACGATTTGTATCCAATCCTTGGATACTGGGGCACACTCCCAATACCCTCTCACATGACACATTCATTACCAACCTATCTAAATGCATATTAATATATTTTTGATGTTTAAATTCTTAAACCCTAATATTTCTGATATAGTACTGTATGAGAGACTAGTTCTCTGTTTTTCCATATTAAATTCGTAATTTATATGTAAATTTTATGTTATTAGTTGTTGTTTACATCACTGCACATGTATGTTATATACAGAGTTTTAATTCTTAAAGAAATTGGTTGAGTTTTGTGTATGAACTTGTCAAATCTGAGACTATGTGCATATTAGCCCTTTAACACTGGATTCTAAGTGATTAGTTCAATTTACAGTTTTTAAATGTAATGTTTTGAGTTGTATACAATGTTGTATGTAGGGATATAATGTTAGGTCTCATACTCTTACATGTTAGGTTGTGGTTGTGGGGAACATTGGGTTGGTTTTGATGTTCGAATTTCTCCAAAATCCTGAAACTGAATACATGTTAACATTTTTACATTGATTTCAAATATTTAGTTCAATTTCAGATTTAATATGTAATGTTGAACTGAACTGAATGATTGAACCCTTTATTTCAAGTTATAACCCCTGTACACTTGACACTCTACACTAATATTCACAACTGCCATGTAAACCTAACCATTCATCTCTATGTTATGTTCATATATCTATATAGATATATATATAGTTTATGCATACATGTTATAATGTATATAGATACATAACTAAACCTCTACCTCTCTCTCTATCTCTCTCTCTCTCTCTATATATATATATATATATATATATATATATATATATATGGTTAGCCATGCATGTTATGAGTAAATAGGTTGTGCATTGTAGATTGTTTAACCAATATGCCATGAGTAGTGTAACGTGATAGCTATTGTTTTGAAACCCAAATCCTCCTATACACTTTCATTTATATTTCACACACACAAACATGTCTACTATCTAACCATATGAACATGTCCTTACTTACCCATGCCACACACAGGGACCTATGTGCACTGCTACCACATGACACACACACATATGCATGACACCCTATCTTCTATATATATATAACCTAGTGTTATATATGTAATGTAATATAGATATTGCATATTGTCTATATAAATAGTGTGTATATAGATATGTGGAAATTAATATGTTTGTTGCCTATAATATGTGTATATGGCACATGGCCTATGTAGGATGGCCTATGGGTATCCTAATATGCAAGTTTGGTATGTGGAGTGTATACTCATGAGTGTTGTGTTAGGTTAGACTTGTGTGACTTGTGAATGATGTGTGCTTGCTAGGATAGTCTTGGTTAGGCCTAGTAAGACTTGTTGGGCTAGGTTTGAACTAGTTGACCTAGTTTGACAAGAATAGTTTGACTAGAGTTAACCAAAGGTTGACTTTAGCCTAGATTGGCCCAAACATCATGTGGAATGCATCGTAGCAGTTTATTTTACCAATTTGGATATGTTATGACTTGTACGTTCTGAATAGGAGCCAGACACCACTCCTCAGACAGTATTTCATTCAGACACTCAGGATATCAGGAGAGTACATTCTTTAACCGTTTCATACTTGATAGGATTTACATTTATGCTCTATATTACTTTACTTGATGTTGTCACGTTGTTAACACAGATTGGTACTAAATGGATCCCTTCATGAGATGTTATCTCCCTCGGGAGCATTCGTTACATCATGTCATGTGCGTTTCTGTCACTACCACATTTCTAGTTTGAAGGTATTTTTGTCATTTTTGGGATTATTTGAATGAAGGTTGACTAGGTTGACTTTGACTAGCAATGGCCTTGGTAGACTAACATAGGAGCTAACCATAGTTGAGTTTGGACTTGGTTAGGTCAGGCAACCATAGTTAGACTAGAGTTGACCTATGGTTTAGTCATTTGACTCAAGTTAGAATATTAAGTCATAAGCAATGACTTATGGTTGAACCATTAATCAATAACTTGACACATAGGAGCCCAAAGCCCAACCCACTAGCAAACCCTAACCCAAACCCATAGTGGCCGGCCACCATACCTAACCTAGGGATTCCCACCTATAAATATCCTCTTCCATTAGGTTAAGCCTCTTTAGGAAAGAACAAGTTTTAGAAAGAGGTAAGTCTCCATTATCATAAATTACTGGAAAATCTATTTTAACTCCTTTTTAATCCAAACAAATTGCAATAGGTTCTAATTAGTGTTTTCTTGCTGTTGGTATGTGTTAATCTCAGTTTCATAGCAATTTGAAGGAGTTGGGTGGCTTTTGGGGATCTACATTGAAGGAGCTTTTGTGTTGAAGAACACACATAGGTATATTCCTATCCACCCATTAAAATTAGGTTTTAATTGCATAAATACCTAGCCCTAGGTGTCCTGGTCCTGTAGGAATAGGGTTTATAAATTTTCGTGTCCTGTACGTGTTCGTATCGGACACGTATCAGTAATGTGTGCAAGTGTTTGATGAAATGTCCAAATGGGCATTTCGATTTATTTTTGTGAAAATATTTGAATAGAAAATTGTAATTCTGGGTTGCTTACATGTTCCTGTTGGTTTGGTATCAATTTGGTGTCGTGTCAAGCTGTTTTGGGACACGTGCACACGCGGGTGGACATGCGCGCACAGGCTCT
The DNA here is from genome assembly GCA_029216955.1 of Iris pallida. Lineage (NCBI taxonomy): Eukaryota > Viridiplantae > Streptophyta > Magnoliopsida > Asparagales > Iridaceae > Iris > Iris pallida. The sequence continues at coordinate 10,386,516 of JANAVB010009198.1, read as the reverse complement.
GCGCTTTCCCTGCTACTCGGGCCCCCTGTAGGACACGACATGGGTTCTTTTGATACAAATTTTGGTGGACACGAGGGGGCATGCACTGACATCATGCCCCCAAAGTTTTGTTGGATCTTATGTAGTGGTTAGAGAGAAATCCGTCGTGCACTGGGTTTGCACAGACACGCACACAGTCTGTTCTAGGCCACTGACACGGCTTGTTAAGTCCGGACACGACACACTAGGACCTAATACAGGGTAACACACACCTAGCTGGACACTAGGCGAACCACCCTGCACGAGGACACGACCTAATTCGTGTCGTGTCAGGTGCACGACACGCGTGCACACACGCACGAGCCTGTGCACACTGCACTGTGTCTGTGTGTACTATTTTGAGTTTAATCGATGTGGACATGTCATGTCACATCGTGGTGGACACGAGACACTCCCTAAGACACGAACACATGTTGGGTTTTCATTACCAACCATTTATTGTATATTTTAACATGTTTCTAATTATCATTTCTAAATCCCCTAAAAACCTGATACATGCCGTATTCTCAGTTTTTCCAGTTTTTTATTTTGGTTTTTAGCAATCATTTTGTTAGTTTAATTATTGTTAACTACTGTTTAGAGTCCCTAATACTATTCTCCTATAAGTTTTCTAACTGTTTGCAAATTTTGGGAATGTTTGGGGTGATTTGAATTTGAAATGAATGGAATTGTGTTGGACTGTTTTTCAAAAGTCTAAATATGCTAACCTGAGATATGTGGGTTAAATTGAATTGATTTCCCTTTGTTTTTACTGTGATTAAGTTGATAATCAGTCACATGCTGAACCTGAGAAAATACTGGATTGATTTTCTTTTCTTTTCTCACTAAGATTATGTTAAAATATGTGATATTCTAAAAACCTGAGAATACACTGACACTTTGCCTCACACACAAAATCTGAGATTGAGAGTTGCCCTTGGCATTCACTCTCACATCTGAATTTCAGTTCCTGAGAACTGACAGGAGCTCTCATTGACACTTTCATTTGGGTTCCTTCATATTTACTAAAAACTGGAATGGGATTCCCTTCTATATTTCCTGAACTGAAAACACTCTTCACACACCATTACACACACACCCCCTTAGTTCACCCTCACACTCTCACTCTTCACACATACACACACTCACTCTCTATATTCCTATCTTCCTAATGTATGTATATATATATATATATATATATATATATATATATATATATATATATATATATATATATATATATATATATATATATATATAATGTGAAAAAAAAATATATATATATATATAATGTGTATCTAATGTATAGGTTATACTATGTATATACATTTAAGTATCATATAATATGTGTATGTGTGTGTACTATATATATGTATTATATATATATGTGTTATGTATTAAATTATATAAATATATCAAGAATATAGATGTGGTCATGTGATATATAGTTGGTTTAGGCATAGTATTAGCCTAGGACTATAGCCTATGAATGCAATGTGTGATATTAGTATAGCCTAGTATAGTAGTGTATTGACCTAGTTTAGACTTGTTGGACCTAGTTTGACCATAGTTGACCTAGGTTTGACTTCTCGGTTAACCAGAATTGACCAAGAGTTGACTTTGGCCTAGATTGACCTAGATTCATGTAGAATGCATTGTAGTGCTTCTTTTTACCATTTCGGACTTATTATGACTTGTGTTGTTCTAAATAGGAGCCAGACACCACTCCTCAGACATTACTTTCATCTTGGACACTCAGATACCAGGCGAGTACATTCTCTGATCATTTCATATCCTGTTAGAATTATTTTCCTGCTTTAAATTACTTTACTTGATACTGTCACGTTGGTCACACGGATTAGTACTATATGGATCCCTTCTTGAGATGTTATCCCCTCAGGGAGCATCGTATACTACATGTTCTGTGCGTTTAACTTACATGGTGTATCACTATGCTTCACGGTTCAATGATCACTTGTGACATGTACTCTCATGATCACAGAGTCTTCCTTGAATCACCCCATTTATGGGTATTCCCAGAATCACCCATTTATGGGCTATCCATGTATCACCCCTTGTGGGCCTTTGCATGGAATCATAAAATAACCTGACTGGATCCTTGTGTATTGATTGGGGGTACGGAGGAGTAGAAGTAGACATGTGAATAATATCCAAGTAGTGTAGTTCCCAGTATCACTCCATAGTATAGTTTCCAGAATCTCCTATGCCATTCACATGTTTATATTGTGCTCTGACTCACTAGCCACTGTTAGTTCTCTATTTACAGTATATATATTTCCATTACAGCTTTCTCTGTTTACATCCTGTACTTTCTTTCAGTATCTGTATCTTACTTTACTGCATGATTATATTTTCTAACCTGCTATGAACTGTTGAGAAGTATTGTGCTCATCCCTGTCCTGACTGGACCTGTTGTAAATATTACAGAGGACGAGGAGGAGGCCGGTGTGGATACGTTTTATGGTGCTACCTTAGATGAGATGTTGGACCTGGACCAACAGCAGGCCCCACTAGCAGTGGATGACACACCACTAGACTAGGATATTTTTCATTTATATTACTCTCGGGATGATTGTATATATTGATACTTGGGATATGTATCTATCTTAGACACTTAGACTCTCTGTTTATACTTGTGGATTTCCTTTCATTTCAGCAGTATTATCTATCTATCTTTCTATCTTATCTTCTGCCTTAGTTGTGATTGAGTTTACTTTCTGCTATGTCACCCTCATTCGGGGAGTATAAACTGCTTAGCTTTATATTGTTAGATGTTGTGACCTAGGACAGCGTTCTACTGCCGACACTGTGGCGTAGGCTGGACGTACCCACGTCTCGTGCCCTTACTCTAGGGTGCTGGTCGTGACATATTTTTAGTGGTGGCCCATACAGGTCTAGATTAGAAATGTAGTGGTATTCGAACTAGAATATCACTGCAGCCTGCAGTAGAATTAGGAAAATTTTTGAAGGTACTCAATCACATTAGGACAAACTCTTTATCAGATTCCGTATATCTAAATTTTGCTGCTTATTGTCTTTCTTGAAATTTAAACTTTCCTCCTTTGATATTTCGACTCATTCTCAGCAATTGTTTATTTTTGATCTGTGTCTCCAGGATGGTTGAGACGAGATTGCATCGCCAGGGCTAGGGGGACGCCGATGAGAGGTTTGCCACCTCTCATACTCAGCAGCCAGCCCCTGGTACCGCAGCCCCAGCCATGCCATCTGGGGTAGGCGTTTCGGCTATTTTTGAGGAGCCCCACCACCTGTGAGGCATGAGCCGAGTACGATGATTCCGGATGTACTTCAGCAGTAGCAGCCATCTGCGGGGATAGTTGACGCCGTTCAGCTGTTAGCTTTCTTTCGACAGTACATGGAGGGTCAGCAGACCCAGCAGCAGAGGCACACTGCAGAGCTCACACGAGGCATTGAGGTGGCAGTGACCGCAGTAGAGAGAGTTGTAGCTCAGCCAGCGGCAGCCCCGCAGCCGTACCAGTCACGGGAGAAGGGCATCCAAGATTTTCAGAAGATGCACCCGAGGGACTTCTGAAGGACAGAGGGGATCTTGTATGCCGATGAGTGGATTGAGCACATGGAGGAGATTTTTAGGTTGGTTGAGATCCTGACGAGGCTCCAGATTGAGGCAGCAGCCAGCATGATGTAGGATCTGGCTCGTACATGGTACCAGACCAACCCGAGGGTTGGTACAGCAGGACAGACTTGGGCAGCATTCAAGAAGCTGTTCAAGGAGAAGTTCTTTCCGGACGCAGCACTGGGCGCACTCGAGACTCAGTTCGAGGCCCTAGTCCAGGGGAGCCAGTCTGTGGAGGAGTACGCAGGAGAGTTCTGCCGCCTGAGCAGATTTATGGAGGACTTGTCGGAGGCAAGGAAGGCCCGGAGGTTCCGGTAGGGCTTGGTAAAGGAGGTCAAGTCCTACACCAAGAACGCCCACAGCGCTACCTTTGAGGAGATCCTGGTGGACGCTTTAGCTGCAGAGGATGATCTTGAGCTTAGGATCAAGAGGGGGCAAGATTTCCAGGAAGGCAGCAGCAGCGGAGGCCAGGCCAAGAGGCCTCACTTCCAGCACCAGCAGCCGAGACAGTTCCAGCCTTAGCAGTTTCAGCAGCCGAGGCATCAGCCAGTACAGCATCAGCAGCAGAGGGTGCAGCAGCAGGCACCGAGGCAGCAGGCCACCACCTGTGCTTATTACAAGAAGCAGGGCACGGGTGGAACGAGTGTAGGAAGAGACTGGACAAGTGCCTAGTATGTGGTTCAGCAGACCACCAGATGAGGGAGTGTACTTTGACCACGGGACGAGCAGCTCAGGAAGGAGGAGCCAGCAGAGGGGACCAGCCCTGCCGACCTAGCAGCAGAGATTTGTTCAGCACCAGCAGCACGCCAGGGAAGGCTAGCCGGGGCGAGCTTTCGCCATGGCGGCTGAGGATGCAGAGGTGGTAAGAAAGCTGATCGCAGGTTCGATTCTCCTCGACTCCAGTCCAGCTTTTGCATTATCCGATTTTGGTACTTTATATAGTTTTATATCAGTATCTTTTGCGATTAGACACGGTATCATAGCTGAATCGTTGCCTAGGACTTACAAGATCACGACCGGGGGTGACATTATCTTCGTACGTGATGTTTGTAAGGGTCAGAGAGTTGTTTTGGAAGGTCGTGAGTTGGAGGTGAGCCTGCTCGTAATGCCATTGCCGAACTACGATATAGTACTCGGCATGGATTGGTTGAGAAGGCACCATGCCAACATTGATTGCAGAGGGGGTAGAGTTCTCTTCAGAGCGTCAAGGGAGCAAGAGTTCGAGTACTCCAGACGTCAGGCGGAGCACAGCAGCAGAGTTTTCTGCAGAGTCTCGGTTGAGGAGCAGACGATTCCATACCCCTTGATAGTAGAGTATGTATATATTTTCCCAGAGGAGTTGTCAGGATTGCCACCAGACAGAGACATTGAGTTCTCGATAGACTTGGTTCCAGGAGTGGAACCCATCTCCCAACATGTCTATCGAGTGAACAACAGTGAGTTGGTGGAGCTGAAGAAGCAAGTGGATGAGCTGCAGGACAAGGGCTTCATCTGCTCGAGTTCGTCGCCATGGGGTGCACCAGTATTGTTTGTACCGAAGAAGGATGGGTCAGTACGGATGTGTATTGACTACAGGGTACTCAACAACCTCACGATCAAGAACAGATACCCACTGTCGCAGATCGACGATCTTTTTGACCAGTTGAGCGGAGCTCGGGTATTTTCCAAGATTGATTTGAGGTCAGGATATCACCAGGTGAAGGTGAAAGGCGAGGATATTTCCAAGACCGCTTTCAGGACGCGGTACGGGTAGTTTGAGTTTTTGGTTATGCCTTTGGGCTAACCAATGCACCAGCAGTGTTTATGAACCTGATGAACAAGGTGTTCCACCAGTACCTGGATCAGTTCGTGGTGGTGTTCATTGACGACATCTTGGTATATTCTAAGACTGAAGAGGAGCACGTGGAGGACCTGAGGATAGTGCTGGAGACTCTCAGAAGGGAGCAGCTTTATGGGAAACTCTCCAAGTGTGAGTTTTTCTTTGACCGGGTAGACTTTTTGGGGCATGTGGTGACTGGAGATGGTATCTCAGTTGACCCCAAGAAGATTGTAGCAGTTGAGGCATGGGCAGCGCCGACTTCAGTTGCAGAGATCAGGAGTTTCCTGGGGCTGGCAGGATATTATAGGAGATTTGTGCAGGATTTCTCCCGGGTTACAGATCCATTGACTCGGTTGACCCGGAAGGATGCTGAGTATGTTTGGTCAGGGGAGTATCAGGCAGCTTTTGATGAGTTGAAGAAGTGGCTTACGACAGCTCCGATTCTGACATTGCCTTCAGGATCAGGTAGATTCACTATTTATAGTGATGCTTCAGGAAAAGGGCTGGGTTGTATCTTGCAGCAGCTTGGGAAGGTGATTGCCTATGCTTGCAGGAAATTACGTCCTCATGAGAAGAACTACCCTACCCACGACGTGGAGCTGGCAGCGGAAATATTTGCTCTAAAGTTGGGGAAGTATTATCTGTATGGGGAGAGGGTGGAGATATTCAAAGATCACAAGAGCTTAAAGTATGTGTTCACTCAGAAGGAGTTGAACATGAGGCAGCGCAGATGGCTAGAGTTGATGAAGGACTTTGACATCTTACTTTAGTATCACCCAGGAAAGGCCAACGTGGTTGCCGATGCCTTGTGTAGGTATCCGACAGCCATGTGTTTGACCATGGATCGACATTTGCTTACAGACTTGGAGAGCCTTGGGATTGAGGTGATCGTGCCCGGGGTACAGATACAGTTATGGGGGATGTAGATTCAGTCAGACTTAGTGGAGAGGATCAAGTCGGCTCAGTTTGAGGACGTTGCTCTGCGGTGTCTCCGAGAGCAGGTTCGAGCAGTATTGGTGGACGGCGAGTTTTCACTTGCAGAGGATGGTGCCTTGAGGTACGGTTCTAAGTTATGTGTGTCCAGCGGAGAGCTTAGGGAGCAGGTTCTGCAGGAGGCCCACAGATCTCAGTACTCTATACACCCTGGTGCCAACAAGATGTACCGAGATGTGAGGGAGCATGTTTGGTGGTCCGGGATGAAGCAGGAGGTGGCTCGCTTCGTAGCTAGGTGCTTGGTCTGTCAGCAGGTCAAGGCGGAGAGGCAGAGGCCCGGTGGATTATTGCAGCCGCTACCTATTTTCGAGTAGAAATGGAAGCATATCACTATAGACTTCGTATCAGAATTGCCGCGTACACCAGAAGAAAAAGATGCAATTTGGGTCATCGTTGATAGGTTGACCAAATCGGCCCACTTTTTGCCATTCAAGGTGGGTACGTCTATAGAGAGGCTTGCGGAGATGTATATGCGGCAGATAGTCAGGATTCACGGAGTTCCAGTCAGTATCATCTCAGATCGGGATAGTCGCTTTACTTCCCATTTCTGGAGGAGTCTGCAGACTAGCTTGGGCACTCAGCTTAAGTTTAGTACTGCATACCACCCCCAGACGAACGGACAGTCAGAGAGGACTATTCAGACGCTCGAGGATATGCTGCAGACGTGCGTCTTGGACTTTGGAGGTTCCTGGGAGGATCATCTGTATTTGGTGGAGTTTTTTTACAACAAAAGTTTCCTGGCCAGCATTGAGATGTCACCTTTCGAGGCTTTGTACGGGCGTAGGTGTCGTACACCCTTATCTTGGGATGATGTTGGTGAGCGAGCTTTACTGGAGCCAGAGATGGTTGTTGACGCAGCCGAGAAGGTGAAGCTCATCAGGGACAGACTTTACGTGGCGCAGGATAGACATCGGCACTGGGCCGATAGCCACATGAGGCCCATAGAGTTTGAGGTACAGATTAGAGTAGGATTAGATTTAGGTTTGATTGTTTGTGTTTTGATTAATCATGTTTGTTTCATAATTAATTGAGACCTTGCTTGTGATTAGGTCGGAGACCAGTTTTTCTTGAGGATATGTCCGACTCGTGGTACGATACATTTTGGTGGAGGCAGGAAGCATAGCCCGCACTTCATCGGCCCTTTCGTTATCAGTGGAAGAGTCGGTGACGTTGCATACATGCTAGACTTGCCACCTGCACTTGTGGGGGTCCACAACGTATTCCATGTATCACAGTTGAGACGGTACGTGGCTGACCCTAGCCTTCTACTTGATCATTCAGAGATTGAGGTAGGGCCTTCTCTCAGCTATCCAGAGCAGCCAGTTGAGATTCTGGATCGACGGAAGAAGGTTCTAAGGAACCAGGTGATACCCTTGGTACGCGTCGCCTGGAGGTATCATTCTCTAGGAGAGTCTACCTGGGAGTGGGAGGATGAGATGTGCGAGCGTTACCCATATCTTTTTGGACCGTGAGGTATACTTTCTATCCTTCTCATCGGTTTCATTTCGCCTTTCAATTTCATGCACGAAATTCTTTTAAGGAGGGTAGATTTGTCACTACCACATTTCTAGTTTGAGGGTATTTTTGTCATTTTTGGGATTATTTGAATGAAGGTTGACTAGGTTGACTTTGACTAGCAATGACCTTGGTAGACTAACCTAGGAGCTAACCCTAGTTGAGTTTGGACTTGGTTAGGTCATGCAACCCTAGTTAGACTAGAGTTGACCTATGGTTTAGTCATTTGACTCAAGTTAGAATATTAAGTCATAAGCCATGACTTATGGTTGAACCATTAATCAATAACTTGACACATAGGAGCCCAAAGCCCAACCCACTAGCAAACCCTAACCCAAACCCATAGTGGCCGGCCACCATGCCTAACCTAGGGATTCCCATCTATAAATATCCACTTCCATTAGGTTAAGCCTCTTTAGGAAAGAACAAGTTTTAGAAAGAGGTAAGTCTCCATATTCATAAATTCCTAGAAAATCTATTTTAACATCTTTTTAATCCAAATAAATTGCAATAGGTTCTAATTAGTGTTTTTTTTAATATCAGTTTCATAGCAATTTGAAGGAGTTGGGTGGCTTTTGGGGATCCACATTGAAGAAGCTTTTGTGTTGAAGAACACACATAGGTATATTCCTATCCACCCATTAAAATTAGGTTTTAATTGCATAAATACCTAGCCCTGGGTGTCCTGGTCCTGTAGGAATAGGGTTTGTAAATTTTTGTGTCCTGTACGTGTCCGTATCGGATACGTATCAGTGATGTGCGCAAGTGTTTGATGAAATGCCCCAATGTGCATTTTGATTTGTTTTTGTGAAAATATTTGAATGGAAAATTGTAATTTTGTGTCGCTTACATGTTCCTGTTGGTTTGGTATCGATTTGGTGTCGTGTCGAGCTGTTTTGGGACACGTGCGCACGCGGGTGGACATGCGTGCGCGGGCTGTGTGCTTCCCTTGCTACTCGGGCCCCCTGTAGGACACGACACGGGTTCTTTTGATACAAATTTTGGTGGACACGAGGGGGCATGCACCAACATCATGCCTCCAAAGTTTCGTTTAATCTTGTGTAGTGGTTAGGGAGAAATCTGTCGTGCACTGGGTTTGCACAGACACGCACATAGTCTGTTCTAGGCCACTGACACGGCTTGTTAAGTCAGGACACGACACCCTAGGACCTAATACATGGTGACACATACCTAGCTGGACACTAGGCGAACCACCCTGCACGAGGACACGACCCAATTCGTGTCGTGTCGGGTGCACGACACGCGTGCACAAACGCACGAGCCTGTGCATACTGTACTGTGTCTGTGTGTATAGTTTTGAGTTTAATCGATGTGGACACGTCGTGTCACGTAGTGGTAGACACGAGACACTCCCTAAGACACGAACACATGTTGGGTTCTCATTACCAACCATTTATTGTAGATTTTAACATGTTTTTAATTATCATTTCCAAATCCCCTAAAAACCTGATACATGCCATATTCTCAGTTTTTCCAGTTTTTTTATTTTGGTTTTTAGCAATCATTTTGTTTGTTTAATTATTATTAACTACTATTTAGAGTCCCTAATACTATTCTTCTATAAGTTTTCTAACTGTATGTTAATTTTGGGAATGTTTGGGTGTGATTTGAATTCGAAATGAATGGAATTGTGTTGGACTATTTTTCAAAAGTCTGAATATGCTATCATGAGATATGTGGGTTAAATTGATTTGATTTCCCTTCCTTTTTACTGTGATTAAGTTGATAATCAGTCACATACTAAACCTGAGAAAAGACTGGATTGATTTCCCTTTCTTTTCTCACTAAAATTATGTTAAAATATGTGATATTCTAAAAACCTGAGAATACACTGACACTTTGCCTCACACACAAAATTTGAGATTGAGAGTTGCCCTTGGCATTCACTCTCACATCTGAATTTCAGTTCCTGAGAACTGTCAGGAGCTCTCATTGACACTGTCATTTGGGTTCCTTCCTATTTACTGAAAACTGAAATGGAATTCCCTTCTATATTTCCTGAACTGAAACACTCTTCATACACCATTACACACACACCCTTAGTTCACGCTCACACTCTCACTCTTCACACATACACACACACACTCTCTATATTCATATCTTCCTAATGTATGTATATGAACATATGTAATGTATATATATATGTAAAATGTGTATCTAAGGTATAGGTTATACAATGTATATACATTTAAGTATCATATAATATGTTTATGTGTGTGTACTATATATATGTATTATATATATATATGTTATGTATTAGATTATATAAATATATCAAGAGTGTATCATGTTTAGATATAGATGTAGTCATGTGATATATAGTTGGTTTAGGCATAGTATTAGCCTAGGACTATAGCCTATGAATACAATGTGTGATATTAGTATAGCCTAGTATAGTAGTGTATTGACCTAGTTTAGACTTGTTGGACCTAGTTTGACCATAGTCGACCTAGGTTTGACTTCTCGGTTGACCAGAGTTGACCAAGAGTTGACTTTGTTGACACAAAATTACAGTCAACCAAATATTGATAGAATTGACTACATGATACTTGTGATTATTCAATACGACACATGAAGACTACATCTAGTACAAGTCAGACGACAGCTCGAATTCTGCAATGCAAGTTATTTTGAGTCTGTATTTTACAATTTTATTGAGTCTAGACTTATGTAAACTGAGCTGTGCTGAGCATCTGAGACTTGACCTATACCCCTACCTAAAATCAAATAGCTCCACACATATCCAATTAAGCCAATTGGACCCATGACCCATTCTGTGCTCTGGAGACAGAGTTCGAGCTGAACTCTGCCTCCACACAGAGTTCGGGCCGAACTCTGCCTCCTAAAAATCAGCACCCTAATTTTCAGGGTTGGCTGGTTGCAAGTTGTCCAACGACCAATTTTTTGAAAATTTCAACCAGAATTCTGGCCGAATTCTGTCTACCTGGTATCCTATAAATAGGCTATGAATTCTCTCATTTTCATTCATCCAATCTTCTCTTCTCTTCTCTCTAAAGATTAATACAAGCCATAACCTTTCTCATCTACTAGCCACAAGCTCTCTAAGCCTCAAGTGCTCAGCATTTTTCAGTTAGGAGTCTGTGCAAGAGTTCAAAAAGTTGCTTCGAAAATTCCAAGCATCGCCACTGCGATCTTTGTAAGAAGTTGACATGCACTTCTGAAGAAAAGGCACGGGGTATAACTACTATTTCACAAATAGTGGATTTAATCCTGAGCTAGAGTTCTCAGGCCTGGACTAGTCCTCCACGAGGAAAACCAGGTTAAATATCGGCCGTATTTGCGTATGCTTTCTTGCTCCTTATTTATTTCCATATTTACTCTGATTACTTTAAGCTGGTGAAAGGGTTAAAAATTTTTATTGGCTATTATTGTTATAAACTCTATTCACCCCCTCTAGAGTTGCCATCTGTTCTTCAATTGGTATCAGAGCTCTGTTCTCTCTACAAGGACTAACATCCTAGAGCTGATCCATGGCAACCACACAATCCATGATTTTTAATCACGGTGAAGGGCAGTCCACTCATAGGCCTTCCCTATTTGATGGAACTAACTACACCTATTGGAAAACAAGGATGAGCTTTTATCTCAAGTCGCTTGACTTCGACCTATGGACCATCGTCACCGATGGTTACAAAAAGCCCACCAGGATAGTTATCATTGGTGATCTCGTTGAGAAATCACATGACAAATATTCTGACGAGGAGAAGAAACAGGCAAGTCTAGACGCGAGAGCTATTAATGCTTTATTCTGTGCTATAGACAGGAATGAGTTCAACAGGGTCTCAACATGCACCACCTCTCACGAAGTGTGGAGACTTCTAGAAGTGACGCATGAAGGAACCACCCAAGTCAAGGAATCGAAGATAAGCCGTCTCACTCAAGAATATGGGGCTTTCAAGATGAAGCCAAATGAGACGATCACGTAAATGTTAACAAGATTCTTCGACATCGTTAATCCCCTATCTTCGCTCGAAAAACAATATACAAATCACGAGAAAATTCGCAAGCTACTTAGGGGGCTACCAAAGATTTGGAACCCTAAGGTGACAGCCATCATAGAAGGAAATGATCTCACAACTATGTCCATGGGGACTTTGATGGAAAAGCTGATGACTCATGAGCTTGACCTCAAAGTCTTCGAAGAGCCTGCTCCTAAGTCTAAGGAGATCGCCCTCAAAGCTCACCGACGAAGGGCTGACCCCGAAGAGACGGATGATGACAACTCGGAAGGTGATGATCAAGCTCTCCTTGTCCGCAACTTCAAGAAATTCCTTCGCTTCAACCGAAGAAAGAAGGAACCACAAGAAGATGACGAAAAAGTGCCAACCTGCTACGGTTGCAAGAAGACTGGGCATGTCCGAAAAGACTATACATTCTTAAAGAAGAGCAATCGTTATGAGAAACCATACAAGAAGGCCTCCTCAAAGAAATATGCCAACACAAGCATTTGGCATGAAAGCGAAGCTAGTGACTCCGAGGAAGAAAATGACTCTCCTCAAGATACTGCAAATGTATGCCTAATGGCAACGTCCGACAAGGTATCAAACGAAACTCTTGATGACTTCACTTTTGATGAACTTGGCGACGCTTTCACCGATTTACTTGATGATCACAAAAAGGTCATTGGTAAATATAAACATGCCAAAGAAAAGATCAAAAGTCATAAAGTCAAAATTCAAAGACTTTCCTTATTGCTTGATAACATTAGAGTCACTTCACCCACGAAAGTCACAAATGAGGTATCTAAGCTTAAAATAAGCCTATATGATGCCGAAGCACGCATTGAACAACAAATACAAGAGATCACAGCACTCAACACGGAGCTTGCTGAAGAAAAGAGTAGACACAAGATTTCTATTACTAAAATATGTGGTTTGAATGCTAAGGTTACTAAACTGCAGGCTGTCTCTAAGAAATTAGAGACTAAATTGGGAAAACAGGTTGCTCAACCTCAAACCCAATCACATGAGACACACACAAAGCATGACACTACTCATACTAGTCAACCACGTCATCCACCTGCAGCACGTAATCATGCTTACATATACACACACTTTTATAAAGCACACAAACCACATACACGTAGAAATAATTCTCATATGTCACAGAATCATCATGCTACACATAGATACAATCATCACTATGTTGCACAAAAACAAAATCACCATCACTCTACATATAGACATCATCACCATGCTATTCCATATAGACAATATCACCATGCCAGTCCACATCACTCTATATATAGTCATCATCACCATGGTAACTCTACATATCATCATGCTACTCCACATCACTCTACTTATAAACATCATCAGCATGCTCCTAACACAAACAACAATGCTATATGTACTTATTGTGGATTACATGGACACATTTCACCACAATGTAGAATTAGAAGATTAGTAGATAGAAAGATATATGCATTGTTTCCGAAAACTAACTTTTCAGGACCCTCAAGAACTTGGGTACCAAAGGTCACATCTACTCTTGATGTAGGTGGACATTTCCTCCTCAACTAAAAGTAAGTGGATTCTCGATAGTGGATGCTCGCGGCATATGACGGGAGATGCTAATCTTTTCGCATCACTATAGATGCAGAGAGAAGGGTATGTATCCTTCGGTAACAACCTAAAAGGGTATATTATAGGTAATGGTATTATTGGTCATCCTTCCTCTCCCGTAATAAAGGATGTCTGCCTAGTGACCGAGTTAAAACATAACCTGCTCAGCATTAGTCATCTTGCTGACCATGGATATGACATTAACTTTGGACAAAATAAATGCTTTATTTATGATAGGTCAACAGGAGACATCGCTTTTGAAGGGATAAGAGAGGATAATATTTATATTTTCTATTTGTCTAGAGATACTAACAATGCAGGTAGATGCCTATAAGCTCATAAGGATGAAAGATTACTGTGGCACCAGCGTCTTGGACATGCCAACATGGATACTATATCCAGGCTTTCGACTAAGAAGCTAGTTAGAGGCTGGCCTGTCATCACATTCAAAAAGGACACGGTATGTGCCGAATGTGAATTAAATAAGGCAACCAAGTCGTCATTTTATTCCATAAACTCTGTAAGCACTACTAGACCCTTACAATTACTTCATATGGATTTATTTGGCCCTAGTAGAGTAGCCAGTCTTGGTGAAAAACTCTACGCTTTTGTCATTGTTGATGATTTTTCTAGATTTACATGGGTTTTCTTTCTTACAAATAAAAGTGATATTATTTCGGTTTTCAAGATTTTTGTTAAGAAAGTTCAAAACGAAAAAGGCTACATGATTACTCGAATCCGAAGTGATCATAGAGGCAAATTTAAAAATTCTGATTTTGAAATTTTTTGTGATTTTAATGGTTTTGATCATGAGTTTTATTGTCCAAGAACTCCTCAACAAAATGGTGTTGTGGAGCGGAAGAATAGGACTCTTGGCGATATGGCTAGAGTCATGTTGAACAAGTTCTCACTTCCGAAATACTTTTGGGCTGAAGCTGTCAGTACAGCCTGCCACATTTTAAATAGGGTGCTTATTCGTCCTATTACGAAGAAAATGCCCTATGAGCTTTGGTTTGGGAGAACCCCAAATGTTTCTTACTTTAGAGTTTTTGGTTGTAGATGTTTTATCCTTAACACCAAAGACAACTTAGGCAAATTTGATGCCAAAGCTGACGATGGTATTTTTCTTGGCTATGCTGCCAAGAGCAAGGGATATAGAGTGTTTAACAAATGCTCATTAATTGTGGAAGAGTCTACAAATGTGACTTTTGATAAAGATAACAGTGCAGCAGCTACACTTGATGATGATATTGAGCCATCAACTTCTACTCCAATGAATAGCACAACCAAAACCAATTCTCTGGAGGGCTTGCCAAAGAAATTTTCTTTCAAGCCTTCACATCCAGAAAATATGGTAATAGGTGAGGTTTCACATGGAGTAACTACTAGATCATTATTAAGAGACTCTATTGCTAGCACTGCCTTTATTTCACAAATTGAGCCGAAAAATATTTTAGAAACTTTTAATGATGAATTTTGGATTTCTGCTATGCAAGAGGAACTCAACCAATTCGAGAGGAGCCAAGTATGGGAACTCGTTCCTAGACCGGCAAATTACTCGATCATTGGTACTAAATGGGTCTTTAGAAACAAAGTAAATGAAGATGGTTCAGTTACACGCAACAAAGCTCGTCTAGTAGCCCAAGGATACAACCAAGAGGAAAGTATCGACTACAATGAGACGTATGCTCCTTTTGCTATATTGGAATCCATTCGGATGCTTTGTGTATTTGCAAATTTTCAAAATTTCAAATTATTTTAAATAGATGTTAAAAGTGCTTTCTTGAATAGATTTATTAAGGAGGAAGTTTATGTAAAACAACCCGCTGGTTTTGAAAATCATAAATTTCCCGACCATGTTTTCAAGCTGAAGAAAGCGCTATATGGCCTTAAACAAGCCCCTAGAGCTTGGTATGAACGGTTAAGCAATTTCTTGCTTGAGAAAGGTTTTTCAAAAGAGAAAATTAACACCATACTTTTCATAAAATCTTTCAGAGACACTATTCTCTTAGTACAAATATACATAGATGATATTATATTTGGTTCTACTGATGAAATCCTCTATCAAGATTTTGCCAAGTGTATACAGATCGAGTTTGAGATGAGCATGATGGGAGAGCTCAACTACTTTCTTGGACTGCAAGTCAAACAAATGTCAAATGGAACATTCATCTGTCAGTCAAAGTATACAAAGGACATGCTGAAGAAATTCAACCTTGACAACGTCAAACCAATCAGCACTCCAATGGCTACTACAACTAAACTAGAACCAGATAAAAGCGGCAAACCCGTGGATCAACGTAAGTATCGAGGTATGATAGGCAGTCTACTCTATTTAACTGCTAGTCACCCTGATATTATGTTTAGCATTTGCCTGTGTGCTAGATATCAAGCAAATCCTAAGGAATCACACATGACTGTTGTTAAGCGTATCTTTTGATACCTTAAGTGTACGGTTGCAGTGGGCCTATGGTATCCCAAGTCAACATCATTTGACCTCATTGGTTACTTTGATGCTGATTTCGCCGGATGCAAGGTCGACCGTAAAATTACGAACGGTACGTGTCATTTATTAGAAAAGGCTTTAGTCTCTTGGTTTACCAAGAAGCAGAATTCTGTCGCACTATCCACAACAGAAGCTGAATACATCGCAGCTGGGCATTATTGTGCACAAATTCTGTGGATGAAGCAAACCCTTGAAGACTGCAACTTATCTTTTATGCACATTCCAATCTTTTGACAACACTAGTGCTATAAATCTCACCAAGAACCCTATATGTCACTCCGCACGAAATATATTGAAATTCGTCACCACTTTTTGCGTGATCATCAGCAAAATGGTACTATTAACTTAGAATTTATTGATACTGATCATCAGCTAGCAGATTTTTTTACAAAACTATTATCCGAAGAGCGCTTCAATTTTCTCTGTCGTGAACTTGGAATTTTGGACGAAGCTGTTATTAATTAAAATAAACCTGCGTAAATATCGAGTATGTCTTGATTCCTTTATAATGAAATTGCTATGGGTACAATCCGAAAGGATCCTTCTGACAACAAGGCGTAACAGCCTAAGCGACACGGTGCACTAGTCCACAGGACTACCGCTAGCTGGGATCCGGCCCCTACAGCTAACCCATGACAGATTCAAAATATTGAATTATGGCATAATTTCTTGTTTATTACATGGTTCATTTTTATTTATCACATGCTGAAATACTGATTTTCCAACTTCACTTTGTTGCTTCGAAGTTAACTTTCTGGATTTTTTCTACTTGGTTTTTTATCAATCTTATATATGTACTTTTCCTTTGGTATTTCTCACTTAATCATTTTCTATTCAAAATAGCATGATTTTTGTTCTGTTTCCAGAATTCGGAATTCGGGCCGAACTCTGCCCTACACAGAGTTCGGGCCGAATTCGGCCTGGCTGTTCCAAAACCGGGGGCAACCTCAGCCGCTGATCAAGAGTTGATCAAATGGCCCATATTTGTTCCGACCATTAGAACCTTTACACATATATTCGGGCTCTCCTCTTCCCTCTCCTCCATTGCCACCTTTTCTACTTCTCCAAACATATTTTCTCCAAACCCTAACCCTAGTTCTTCCTCCCTAGAGCAAATCTACTCTCGAAACTCAAGGAGAAGGCTTCCCTCACCATTCTCCTTCATTCTTCATCACTTTGAGTATAATTTACCACTTCTCTCCATCTCATTTTTTTTCTCAATTATCTTTTTTATTTTATGGCTCCACGTTTGTTTAATCGAGAGAAGAGACTTCGAACCGAGGGAGAGTCCTCTTCGAATGCTCCTCCTCGCGTTGAACCGCCCATTGAACAACAACCACCTATCCACCCGTTGTTCAACCCACCTCGTCCACTTGACCCAAACACATTTGACGACCGAATATTTGTATCACTCGACGCGTCTAATGAATATATTAGTAATTTTCGGACACGTCCGATGTTTGCGGGTCACCCTATCAATTTTACTATTTTCTCTCAATATGACTCACTTTTTCATAATCTTTGTCTTCACGAACTTGTCACCACCAACTCGGTTATTTATCGTAGTGCTATTCAATTGTTTTACTGCAACCTAACTCATAATGATACACATATTTTCTTATGGGTTGCGGGAATTGACATCTCTTTTGATGATTTCGATTTGGCCGAACACCTTGAACTCCAAGAGCCAAACTCATGGGAAAAGCTTGTTGAAGCTCGATCGTTTCAATTTCCCGATGGGTCTTCCCTTGAAAGCTTCAAGGACGACTTGTGTACCCCTAACACACGTCCTCGTAAGCTTTTGGCCAAGTATCTCAATCCCTATTTTTATGAACTTCATCGGATTATCTTTAACACTATTCTACCCAAAGTGGGATCCACCGATGAAGTCACCAACTTTGAAATCTCGGCCTTGTATCACCTCCACTTTCATGTACCATTTAATCTTCCACGTACCAGGATGGACTGGATGATTAATTGTAGGAAGAAACCAAGATCCTTGGTTTATGCTTTGTATCTTCCTATGGTCTTTCGTGCTTTTCGTATACCACTTGATGAGTGCCAGTTCTTACCTGCCCCTGCCTTCCTCTCTAAGGCACGGAGACTTCAGGCAGCAGTTGGCTCACCTGTTGTGTCCGAGCATTCTGACGATGAGCCCGATGCCCCTCCTCTGGGACAGGATCCTCCTCCTCCTCCTGCAACTCTCGAGTCTCTCCAGACTATTCTCCGCGATCGCTTCACCTTAGAGGATGATCGTTGAATTCAGCTGGATTACCGGACCACCCTGCAGATGAGTGCCATTAGCAATTCACTGCACGATATTCGGTACTCCATGTCTCGCCATCCTTCCATGCCTATTCGTATGGAGCGGGACCCTGGTCGTGAAGGGTATCGTATCGATGACCCTTGGGTTATTCGCTACTTGGATTTGGATGCGGCCTTCGTGGACCCTCGTTGTTCCTTCACTGATCCATCAGACGACGCTGGGCCTTCACGAGCTCGATGATGGATATGGACTTCTACTTGCTGCTGCTACTGAGGATCATAGCTTATGTCTTATGCATTTTGAATTTTTACTTATAGTTGTTGTTATGCACTTTGGATGTATTAGACTTATTATTATGTGTGACTGTTGAGATATTTCGTAGTTTCATCAGTTTATGTGCAGTTTCTTCTATTATCTTTTGGTGTGCATGCCAGTTCTTATTTTTATGGTTAATTGCTAAATGCCAAAGGGGGAGAAATTTCGGTATATTCTATATTCTTTTTGTATCTGTATCTGTGCTTTGGAAGAAGAATATTTTTATCAGGCCAACAGGATTCAAAGCAATGTTTACGGGGGAGCTATTGCTAGCTCGGGGAGCTATTGCTAGCTCGACACAAATTACGGAGGAGCTATGCCATTTCTATATAATGTGTCCAGGTATGAATATTGAATATACAACTATCATTTTGTCAATTATCAATATGGGGGAGATTGTTGACACAAAATCACAGTCAACCAAATATTGATAGAATTGACTACATGATACTTGTGATTATTCAATACAACACATGAAGACTACATCCAGTACAAGTCAGACGGCATTTCGAATTCTGTAATGCAAGTTATTTTGAGTCTGTATTGTACAATTTTATTGAGTCTAGACTTATGTAAACTGAGCTGTGCTGAGCATCTGAGACTTGACCTATACCCCTACCCAAAATCAAATAGCTCCACACATATCCAAATAGGCCAATTGGACCCATGATCCATTCTGTGCTCTGGAGACAGAGTTCGGGCCGAACTTTGCCTCCACACAGAGTTCGGGCCGAACTCTGCCTCCTTAAAATCAGCACCCTAATTTTTAGGGTTGGCTGGTTCCAAGTTGTCCAACGGCCAATTTTTCGAAAATTCCAACCAGAATTCTGGCCGAATTCTGCCTACCTGGTATCCTATAAATAGGCCATGAATTCTCTCATTTTCAATCATCCAATCTTCTCTTCTCTTCTCTCTAAAGCTCAATACAAGTCATACCCTTCTTCATCTACTAGCTACAAGCTCCCTAAGCCTCAAGTGCTCAGCATTTTTCAGTTAGGAGTTTGTGCAAGAGTTCAAGAAGTCGTTTGGAAAATTCTAAGCATCGCCACTGCGATCTTTGTAAGAAATTG
Organism: Iris pallida; assembly: GCA_029216955.1. Classification (NCBI taxonomy): domain Eukaryota; kingdom Viridiplantae; phylum Streptophyta; class Magnoliopsida; order Asparagales; family Iridaceae; genus Iris; species Iris pallida. The sequence continues at coordinate 10,366,795 of JANAVB010009198.1, read as the reverse complement.
ACATGCTCTTCTGAAGAAAAGGCACGGGCTGTAACTACTATTTCACAAATAGTGGATTTAATCCTGAGCTAGAGTTCTCAGGCCTGGACTAGTCCTCCACGAGGGAAACCAGGTTAAAAATCGGCCGTGTTTGCGTATGCCTTCTTGCTCCTTATTTATTTCCGTATTTACTCTGATTACTTTAAGTTGGTGAAAGGGTTTAAATTTTTTATTGGCTATTATTGTTATAAACTCTATTCACCCCCTCTAGAGTTGCAATCTGTTCTTCAGACTTTGGCCTAGATTGACCTAAATTTATGTAGAATGCATTGTAGTGCTTCTTTTTACCATTCCGGACTTGTTATGACTTGTGTTGTTCTAAATATGAGCCAGACGCCACTCCTCGGACATTACTTTCATCTTGGACACTCAGATACCAGACGAGTACATTTTCTGATCATTTCATATCCTGTTAGAATTATTTTCTTGCTTTAAATTACTTTACTTGATACTGTCACGTTGGTCACACGGATTAGTACTATATGGATCCCTTCTTGAGATGTTATCCCCTCAGGAAGCATCGTATACTACATGTTCTGTGCGTTTAACTTACATGGTGTATCACTATGCTTTACGGTTCATTGATCACTTGTGACATGTACTCTCATGATCACAGAGTCTTCCTTAAATCACCCTATTTATGGACATTCCCAGAATCACCCATTTATGGGCTATCCATGTATCATCCCTTGTGGGCCTTTACATGGAATCATAACATAATCTGGCTGGATCCTTATGTATTGATTGTGGGTACATGGAAGTAGAAGTAGACATGTGAATAATATCCAAGTAGTGTAGTTTCTAGAATCACTCCATAGTATAGTTCCCAGAATCTCCTATGCCATTCACATGTTTATATTATACTCTGACTCACTAGCCACTGTTAGTTCTCTATTTACAGTATATATATTTCTATTACAGCTTTCTCTGTTTACATCATGTACTTTCTTTCAGTACCTGTATCATTCTTTACTGCATAATTATATTTTCTAACCTGCTATGAACTGTTGAGAAGTATTGTGCTCGCTCCTGTCCTGACTGGACCTGTTGAAAATATTACAGAGGACGAGGAGGAGGCCGGTGTGGATACCTTTTACGGTGCTACCTTAGATGAGATGTTGGACCTGGACCAGCAGCAGGCCCCACTAGCAGTGGATGACAAACCACTAGACTAGGATGTTTTTTATTTATATTATACTCTGGATGATTGTATATATTGATACTTGGGATATGTATCTATCTTAGACACTTAGACTATCTGTTTGTACTTGTGGATTTCCTTTCATTTCAGCAGTATTATCTATCTATCTTTCTATCTTATCTTCTGCCTTAGTTGTGATTGAGTTTACTTTCTGCTATGTTACCCCCATTCGGGGAGTATAAACTGCTTAGCTTTATATTGTTAGATGTTGTGACCTAGGACAACGTTCTACCGCCGATACTGCGACGTAGGCTGGACGTACCAACGTCTCGTGCCCTTACTCTTAGGTGCGGGTCGTGACAGTTTCACTCTCATCATGTATTCCTCTCCTTTTACCATTCATATGCACTCTCGTGATTCATGTACTCTCATGTTCACGGAGCCCCCATGTTTATATTCATGTGCACCCATTTATGGGCCCACATGTGATATTTTGTGCAATAACATAACCTGTCTGGATCCTTGCGTATTGATTGGGGTACGGGGGAGTATTAATGGTCATGTGAACAATTCCAACGTAGTGCAGTTATGTGCAAACTCTCATGTTTATTATCAAGCCGTTCACATGTCTATCTTGTACTCTACATCACTAGTCACTGTTAGCTCTTTACTTATAATAGATATTTCTTTACAGTCATCTCTTTCACTTTACATATTTTTCAGCGTTTTATGTATCTTACTCTATTGCATATTTATATATCCTGTCATATTATTAACTGCGTGAGATGTATTATGCTCGCTCCCGTCCTGACTGAACCTGTTGAAATATTACAGATGACCTTGAGGAGCTGTGTCCTACTTATTACGGAGCAGGCCTAGATGACACATGTGAGCTGGACTCTCAGGAGCACCCAATACTTATAGAGGACATTACCCCTTTAGTCTAGGCTAGTTAGCTAGACTAGTATCTTATTATCATTATGTTTGTTGGATAAACTTGTACTTATTTGGAGATTTGTTATTCTGGATTTGTGGAGTTGTTTATCTTAGACTTTTAGCTACCTCTCTTATCTTGTATTTATCATCTGTGGATTCTGTGATTTCATCTATTCTATCTTATCGTACTTTCTTCCTTAGTTGTGATTGAGTTGTACTTTACACTATCACCTCCATTCGGAGTGTATATACTGTATACATACCTTATAACTGTTAAATGTATGTGACCAAGGACAGCGTTCTACCATCGACACTGCGGCGTAGGCTGGACATAACTACTTCTCGTGCCCTTATACTGGGTGCGGGTCGTGACACTTGACTCGTAAGGAGACCATTACTCGTGCTATGGCCGAAACTAACGAGCAGCTCCTCCAGCTCCAGGCTAGGCTAACATCTTTGTGGACTGAGCTCCACGCCACTTGTCAGGAGAGTGAGAAGATCTGGAAGGAGATTGATGAAGTCACATGAGCCTCTGCTGCTTTTGAGGGAGCACTGAAGAAATTAGAAGAAACTGGCAGGCTCATGCGCATCTGGAGGACGCCAAAAAGTTATCCCAGGAAGCTGAACGTCGAGTCAAGCTGAGAATTGAAAGCTCAACTGCACGTCTGGAGGGCATTCTTAGCAAGTTGTGTGTTGCTGATGAGTAGTGGACTTTGCTTTTCCTTCCCCTTTCTTTGATGGAGCATAATACATTCACTCCGCTCTTATGAGCTTGTAATAGCATTTTGGTGAAGGATATCCCCTGGGGGACTTTTTGTAGACCTATTGTCCTTTGGTGCATCTTTAAAAATGCGAGCAAATAGATTTGAAAGATATTTTGTGGACCTACTACTCTTTGATACACCGATGGTGCGAGTAATAGATTATGATAATTTTTGTGGACTTATTACCATTTTTGTGTACTGGCAATACGAGTGCTGATAATAAGTGGAGAGAAGACCGACATATTTACTCATAGGTAATTAGGACGGGGTAAATATGGGTCTGAAATAGAGCCTCCCTACTCAGAGGTAACGAGGACGTGGTCGGAGTAGGCCAAATGGGGATACACAGAACAACTCAGAGGTGCTATCAACGTGGTAGTTTTATGTATTAGGTGATTTATCAGTGATGGACGGGAAAACAACTAAGAGGTAATATGGACGTGGTTGTTTTCCTTGTCGGAGGAATTTTGTGGACCTATTACCCTTTTTGTGCACTGATGGTGCGAGTAATAGGTTAGGATAAGTTTTTATGGACCTATTACCCTTCTGCGCACTGGTGGTGCGGGTAATAGATTTTGAGATAGAACCCAACAGGGGTGATATGGGCATGATATATGGTAGTCGTAACATCAAAGCGCAAGTTCAGAGGTATCAATATACATGACTTGTCACTCGTAGAGATGCAATGCGAGTCCCCTTGCACTACAACAAAAAGACCTATTAATGACGCTTGATAAGTGGATTTCATGACGGCTGATAAAGAAGCATCATCAAAGTTCAGTAAGACTCCATTCTATGACGGTGTCTAATATAAACGTTATTGATAGTCTTTCAGTCATACGAGCGTCAAGAAAAAATGCACCAAAATTTAAGTCAAAACCTCTACTCCCCCGTACTTCTCCCGCGCTTAAGAAAAATTCTAAACTAAGGCCTTCGAAGAAGCCCTAATTTTTCTGGCTCGCCTCCTCTCCGCCTCCCTCCTCTCCCCCTCCGTCCTCTCCCCTTCCGTCGCCGACCACTCCTCCCACCTCGACTTCTCATCCGCCTCCCTCCTCGACGCCGCCAACTCCATCTCCGCTGCCCTCGACCGCCTCACCTCCCTCCACCTCCACCTCCGCTTCTCCCTCCGCCACGGATCAGTCCCCCTCTGGGACCCGGAACCCGCATCCCCCCTCGCCTTCCCCCTCTCCGTCCCTCCCCCGCCATGCAGGAGAGCGGCCACCTCCGTCCGTCGGAGGTCTGTTTTACTCATGCAGGTTATATTAATTTGCTCGCTTATTTTCTCACGAAGTACCTTTTTGGACTTCTTTTTTTAAGACATCAAGATCTCCCAATCTCTAGCCTTGCTGTGAGAACATCAGTGCATGCCTTTATTTAAGCTTAACATAGTTCTTCTCTATGGTTCTCTATATCATTTTGTTCTTAAAAATATTATATCTATATCTGGGTGATTAGGTGAGCTGGAAGAAAGCATGGCAGAGCTCGAGGAGAGTCACCGCAGGTTGGTTGTTCTACAAATGAAGAAGCATGGAACACCTCTGATGAATGCGTCAGTTGTAAATGCCGTAAATGGGAATAATTCACTAGATAAAACTGCAGATAGAACCATGGGTTTACGGGAGTTGAAAGAATCAGTCGAGGAAGCTAAGGTACTATGAGCTTGCCTTTTGGGAATAATTAGATGCGCCAACTGCTACAGATAGCATACATGTGAATCCCTTTCTTTTTTCCAAAGGTTGCATACGAAAATGCATTTTATTTGAATGAATGAAAGGCACTGGCAGCAAGTCGCCTGTTTGAACTTCAGGAGGCACAGGAGGATAATTTGAGCCTGTCAAAGCAGTTGGAAGACATTCAAGTTAAATTCTTTCTAGTGCTTGTTTCTTGATTTTGCCCTATCACTGACAGGATTTTTTTTATGAAGCTTATGGCAATATTTGTTTTCTATTTCAACAGAATGAATTGAAGGATGATAATTACGTCTTGTCCTCAAAACCATACACAGTCCTAAATGATAGGCTCCAACATATGAATGCTAAATTAGGAAGATACAGGGGATTAATAGAATCATTGCAGGTAATTCTACATTTGTATATTAATATGCAACTTCTTGTTTTTCAAGTCGTATTAAAGCTATAATTTTAGATGGATAGGATCCATTTACTGCGAAGGGAAAAGGAATTGAGCGCAAAAGCAGAGTCAGCTGACGCTGTAAGAAGTTATATTATCAATTATGATACAAAGATAGAGGATTTGCAACTTCAGATACAGAAGCTTGTTGCTGAAAAGAATGAGCGTGAAATGAAAGTGGAAGAAGCTGTACAGGATTCAGGTGAAATTCCGCTGGTTATATTGTGCGTTCACATAGTTATCTAAACTGTTCTTTGAGCTATATTTCGGTTTCAGGAAGAAAGGATATCAAGGATGAGATTCATGTCATGGCATCGACATTGTCCAAGGAAATGGAGATGATGGAAACACAGTTAAATAGATCTAAAGAGGCTGCTTGTGAAGCACTTGCTTTACGTGGAGAAGCTGTATCTTTGAGAGCATTACTGGATAGAATGGTATTTATCTTGCTTTTCTCTATTGTTTCATTTGAGGATAGGTCTTGCTGCTTGCTATTCATTGTTAAATATTATATTGAGTGGTGAGTATTGTGACCAAAGAAATAATATTTTCTAGGGCCTACAGGCAAATTTAAACCAGAAAATACTAATAAATATCTAATATATTACACCGGGTTGTGGTAAGCATGTAAAATCAAATAGTTAAAACTGAAAGCGGCATATGAGTGGATCTTGAAACTTATTCTGAGCATCTATAGCTTGCTGGAACTTTATGATTGTTGTGCTTCTGTATTATCATATCTTGATTCCACCTGTGCCCCTAAGACTGTAGACACCTGAGCTTTTGATTTGCTTTCCTGGATTATGTATCTCAGCATTATATTGTTAGTGTCCTTGAATTAGTTTGAGAGTTGAAATTCTTATATTCATCTAGTTTAATTAGAATTTTATCTCTTAGTTTGTATTCACTCCCTTGCGGACCCCAAAAATATGGGATAAATTCTTTCTTGTTGTTATAGTAGTTGCATTCAGTCCAAAAATATCCGGCTTCAAGTATCTTGCTTTCTATTCTCTCTTGAAGTTAGAATTTAAGCTATATTGATGAATAGATCAGAACACTAATGCGCACACACACTAGCTGCAAGAAAAAAAACAGTCTCCTTTCCCCAAGACTGAGAACCTAGCTGGCCAGAGTAGGATGTCGTGAAACCAATATGAATGGGGTAAAATGATATTTAATTAAGTTCTATTGGGGCCATTTTTATTTTGAAGCTTCCATACTGTTGCTAGTGTTGCTAACAAAGTGTTAGTGTTGTAGAAAGCTGAGCACAAAAGTTTGTTAGACATATATGATGTACAAAAGATCGAGATCAAGTCTCTTAAAGCACTGGTATCCTCTCTTATACAATCAGTGCATTCTTTTCTGTTATTTGTATTTAATACCTATTTCAGATTGGATGAAATTCAGCATGTAGATGTCATTTCAGAGTTCTTCTGTACTTTATGGACAGGTCTTTAACTCTTAAGCATATTATTCTGCAGAATGAGAAAATGGAAAAAGATAAACATGAGCTACAAATCTTCTTGGATATGTATGGGCAGGAGTGTTATGACAATAGGTAAGTATGAACTTGAGGCCATGTAATCTCTTTTCACATTAATATAATAAGCATTTGTCTCATCCAGCATACACTATATTCTTTTAATCTCGGCATATGCATGTTTCTCTTTCCTCTTTTGGAGGCTCAGTTAAAGTTCTTAATGTATGTCATACTTAAAGTTTCTTGAATGACGAGGAATATAATTTGTCAACAAATATTTACCTAAATCCACCTGTTTCTCTCACATACTACTCGTGGCATATCGGCCTATCTTTATGGTTCCTTAACGGGCATTACAAAGTCATCCAATTAACTGTACTTAACATATATTGGGATGTCACTAAAACATGGTTTAGAAAGGATGTTCCTTGTCCACCAGTCATCCGTTTGTGGTGCTTAGTCATTTCTTGAGTATCAAGTTTTAGTATGTACATATATCTAATTTTAATTTTTTGAATTATACATGTAGGACTGTAACAGAAATCAAGGAATAAGAAAACAGAGCCCGTGCCCAAGCTGAAATTTATTTCTTTTTAAGTAAATTTTGTTCCTATGTTTTTGGGCAACCACATGGACATAATGCATTCTGTTAATTTACTCTTATGCTAATTCCATCTTTCCATCACAGCAAATCCGATATACGATACAGCTTCTGCGTAGGGGAGAGAATCTACATCTTGAGGTCAGATTTTTACTACCTTGTTCTCTTGCTCTAAACTATATCAATGTTGTAAACTAATAGAAAGCTCAAGCCAATCAGTTATGGTTCAACACAGCACAAAAGATCCTCTGGTAGTTCCATTGGTTTAGTCCAATAATCACTTGATCGCATATTGGATCACTTAATTTATTTACATGTATTACATGTGATAGTAGAAAACCACTTTGATATCGTCTTCTTCATCAAAGCTGTTTAATGATGTTTCTCTGTGATAAAAGAGAACATCATTGATCACAAGGTTTTCTTAATTGTTGTGATAGTAGTAGGTATCCTACCCCCACAAATTGGTTTCTTACTTTGCCAATCTCTCTTTACATGTGCTGACACCTGTAGAACTTCCACACTGCTACTGTGGTTACTTTCTGTTCTTGGGAGTCCAACTGATCATTCATGACACCTACTATGTGGCACCTGTTTAATTTTCAGTAGGAGCTAGTAAGGTGTTGCAAAAGAAATCGGTGATATTTAAATTCTTTTCTGCTATTACATGCTGCAAAAATGTTGCCTATATCCTTAGTGTGAGATAATGTAAAGAGGAAGCCTTCCTCCAAACATTTCGTGCTAAATGTACAGTTCTCCACTATGAAATGCAAAAGATCACTGATGCTGTAGAGTATACGGCATGTAGGATTTGAGAATTTTACCTGGCGTGGCGGATGATTATAACGTTATAGTTATCTCAAGTAAAGCCATCTTCTCGAGTCTTATATTGCACTTATGTCGATTTATAATGTTATAGTTATCTCAACACTTCGACATTATCTCAACACTTGCATTGCTAACAATTTTAAGCTTGATATCAAAAGTGATATGGCATAAATTTGGGATAAAGGCTTTGTTGTTGATATCAAAAGAGATGGTCCCTCAACCAGTGAAGTATAACATACATTTGGTGATGTATCATTTTTATAGGACATTCTTTCATTTGACCATTCTGTTTTTTATGGGGGAGCTGCCAACTTGCATGACAGACACAAAGAGTTGAGGCTTGATGTCGATAACATATCTTATGAGGTAATAAAGGAGGCACATGCCAGCATCCCTCTGTTGTTTTCTTTTTATGACATGACCCCTTGTATTTTGCAGGAATTATTGGCATTGGAAGAGCGGATAGGAAATATAAGCACTGGGCTCAATGAGTAAATAGTTCTGAAATACCTAAAGCAGTGGAAATACATATCTTTATCAGAAGAAACTGGTAAAGAAGTTGAACCGTGCTGTGTTTGTCAGGTATTTACATGTGGATTCCCAATATAGCGTTCTTAATTTTCTATCAGAGTCTTGAATGATTTAATTATATCATATCTATTTTGGTCGATTTCAGGAGTTTCAGGTTGGAGTTTTTGAGTATTCTGATTTATCCAAATACAAACTCACTTTTAATATTAGAAATATATGCTTGTAATTTAAGCAAGTCTTTACACTTTTTTAAGGTAGTTCCATTAAAGTTATGGTGAATTAAAATAAAATTATTGTAATAACTCTTCGCAATTCATAATTTTTACGATAACATCCAGCATTAAATATTCTTTGCAGAAACTCCCTGGATATTTATGAACATTTATAATCAACTTTCAGAACTAGGGTTCCAAACTTTGTACTTGCTTTATGTAATTGCAACAAAAAGGTCCATCAAAACATAAATGCTTAATATTGTTCGGACTTAAATTTTGCCTCATAAAAGTTGTAATTTTAGATTAGTTTTGATCGGATCCAAATACAATCATATATTACAGTTAGATCATGTATGGTCACTCTGAATTGGAATTTGATGAATTTGAGCAATCTGCTCCAGTTTCTTTCCAGGAATGAATTCTGGTTCCAACTTGAAATCTCAAATCCACCCTTTCCTGTAAAAAAGTGAGGAATTCTGATTCACTCCTTTATGAGTGAGTTCATGGTAACTACATATATCCAAATTACGGAACTTTACCTCTCCAAAGTACAAGGTAACAACTTTCTATATTAGAAGTAACTTCATATATTTTCGGTGTTTGAACTTTGAAACCGTTGTCTAAGTTTTGAAATGTGGCCATCAGGGGGCGGTCCAACGGTTGGGGTTGGGGAAAGATATTGGGAAGAAATAATCCGCGGCAACCATATTCATTAATGGTGTCGTAATTTGAATTGCATGGATTGTTGAAACTTATAATCCCAAATATCTGGTATTAGATTGTTCTTTTATCCATATTGCATAGTTGCCATGTGCATATTGAACAAATGGGTCGCATTGTTAATGAGCTGGATACAATTCATTTCTACATCAAGAAGGCTACTCAATTGGTGAAGGAGCTTGCTAGACAGGTAATGCCTTGTCATCTGTACTTTGTATAATTTATCATCATTTCATGGTTTGGCAAAGCCAAACTCTGCTTTCAGGTGACCACTAATAAATGCATCATAGCCTTTTTGTTTCTAATTGTTTGTGGTGTTATTGCAATCATTGTTGTGAAGGTGATCTCTCTCTCTCTCTCTCTCTCTCTCTCTCTCTCTCTCTTTCTCACACACACACACATATACATATGCACACATGTTTTATGTTTTGCAGGGTACATGTGCTGTGGACACAGTCTTCATTTGACTAAGTTGAAGCTAAAGTGTGGGATGTTTTCATGTGGATAGTTCTGATATAGCTAAATTGTACTCAATATTGGTTACTCTATATATTTTGAGAAGATGTATATGGCCTGAGAAATGTAGAATGATAGCTAAAGTACTCTATTTTGAGACAATGAAATGTAGCTAGATAAAGTACTCTATATCTGTGAGATGTTGATGCACCCTATTTTGAGACAATGAAATGAAGATTAATGGTACTTTATATTACATTTTAATGTTTTTTTGTGAATATGGTTTAAAGTGGTTGTTTTCGAATTGAATTGAGCAGTGTTTGGAATGTATAACAAGCAGTATAGAGCGTTATAAATATGATACAATTACCATTCATAACGCTTTCAAAATGTCCTGACTTCAAAATCATATTAACTATTCATAACGGTTTTACATAACTATCCATAACGCTTTGAAAATAAAGCATAGCAGAAATTCAACCTATTAATGACGTTTTCGGAAGAATTTGTCACGACCCGATACCCAAATTATTGGGCCGGGCCGAGCCATGTCCAGCCTACGCTTGGTTAAAGCATAGTAAGCTGTTCTAAGAATAGACAATAAAGGATCTAAGCAGCTAACAGTTCTAAAATCGCATTTAAGGTTCATCACAATACAACATCTATAAGAGAATGTAACATAAGCACAGACTTAATAATACACTTCCAAGTATCTAACTGGAGACAAAGTCCAGTATCTAAATATGAGTACAGACAAAGTCTAAGTCTCAAAACACAAGAAAGATAACTAAGCAAGGTTCCCCGCTGGGGCCTCTTCTGGAGCTAAGGCCAAGTCCTCAAAATCAGTGCCATAACATGTAACACATAGTGTTTCCTTCTCGAAAAGTATACCTACAACGTTATCCTGTCAGGACGGGAGCAAGTACAACCTCTACAACTAAAATACTGAACAAATATTGAAAGAGATGTACAACAAGAAACATGGTATGATAAATCTATAAAACGAAAAATACTTGGGAACATGTCCTCATGGTACAACTGGGATCACAGTATCATAGTAACATATAGAATATGACATCTCATAGTCTATCATGGCATGGACACATATGTCATATAGACAGATGTATATGTAATGTTTAAAACTGTAGCAGGTACGTGATCGTCAATAGGTGTACAATGTACAGGAGGCACATGTAAATAAAATATACTTTCGTACAAGTAATCAAGCGATAGATGTACATACGTACAAATACAGCTGGTGCGCCTACGACAAGGTATACATATAAAATGTCAACTTTGCTCGGTACGTACGTACGGGAGAAGGGGGCATGATCACGTACTCAACTATCAGTTTTCCCATAACCCATATTCTATCATGTGAGAGATATGAGAACAGTAAAAACATGTGAGATATACTGGGAGCAATATAAGCATGGCTGGTACTGGGAACAGTATGAAACATGTGAATACTCCGAGTAGTATAAAGCATAGTGAAACATGTACTGAGAACCAGTAAGGAACATGTGAAGATATAAGAACTGTCCTAAACATGTCAGGTACTGTAAGTAATACAACATGTGAAGACATAGCTTGCTACCTCGAGGATCAGTATTTTAACAGGGTTAATACATGTTCTAGCATTAAAAGACAGTAAATGAGTTTGTAGATGTACTTGCCTGGGATCCTGCTATCAATATGAATCAAGGCTCGGAGTGAAGCCACAGTCCTAAAGATGAGATAATACAACAGCTAATCAGGATGAAAAGACATACTATAATGTCTTGGTCAACTAGGGCAAACTAAGACAAACTGGGTCAGAGGTTGACTTATAGTTGACTTTGGTCAACTGGTCAACTCCGGTCAATTCCAAGTCCAATGTGGGGTGACACTATATCCAAACTAACTTTCTAGGGTCTTTATACTAGTGTAGTGGGTGGTCCAATACTACAATAATTCAAAACAACACAAAATATTGCAAGTCGTAACTATTCAATAAATAAATCAAACTGTACATTGTGTTCCAATAATTTTTGAGATAGACAAAAAGCTCAATTTTTCATGAAATAAAGTACCAAAATCATCCTTGTTAATTATAGAAATTTATACTAATTTTTCTGGAATTTATAAAGCTTCATAAATATTTATTAAAAATCAACAAACATATGTATCCTGAAAATGAGCTCTGTTTTCCTATTTTCATAAAATACCAAAAGTACTTATTAAATGCTGGAAAAATTATAATAAATTAGCTAAATTAACATAGTATTTGAATATAATTTTTCTCAGATTTTTACAGCACTTAAAACATATATAAAAATTCAAAACAGCCTAACCGGATTATCCGACGGATTACCGTGGATTACCGGCGGATTTTCCGTTCCGTCACAGCAAGTTTTGTGGTGAAAGTTCGGATTTTCTGACGGATTTTCGACGGATTTTTCGAACCGTCGCAGAAAGTTGATTTTTGAACTCAAAACTTGTTTCGGCCATAAAAACTTCGTTTTAAATCGAAATTCGGACTTTCAAAAGTCAAAATTGAATAGAATTGAATTTCCTACAAAATAGAAATATTATTTTTCACAAATCAAAACATTTGATAGATCAAAACATCAAAATACTCAAAAATCATATCTAGAAACTCAGATCTACGCAAGACTGTCGATCAAATCCAAAAGTGCTATATACTAAACATGTTAACAATTTAAAGAAGCAAATTATAGGCCAATAAAACTTTAGTTTCTATGGAAAACAAAAATAAAGTATGGTCATTTCACTTTTGAGCAAGATGTACTTGCCTAGGTTAAGCTCCGAGCCTAATCTTCTACTCCACCACCAAGAGGGGCACGAAACCACACTCTAGACCTGAAGGCCAAGCTCTTGGCAAGCTCCAAGGGAAGAGAAGAAATGAAGAGAGAGTGAAGAGAATGAAAAGAGAGATGAGAGAGAAAGTGAAATGGTATATATAGAAGGGGGAATTAATCTTAGCCGTCGGATCGTGATCCATGTGAAAGTCTAGGTCAATCATGGCCATTCAAACAAAACCAATTATCCATTGGATAATAGAGTGTATCTACACTATTCACGAAAATATCATAAATGCTATTCACGAAAATATCTAAACACTATTCACGAAAATATCTGAAACACTATTCATGAAAATATCAGAAACCGAAAATATCTAAAGTGTAGAAAATCTGTCCGGATAGTATGCCATCGGTATACTCCGGTATACTGGCGGTATGCCGGCCAAGGAGAAAATCTATAAGTTAGGAAAAAATTTAAAGCATTCCGGAAACCAAGAGAATACGAAATACGCTGCAAAATACGTATTTAAATTAATATAAAATACTTATCAAAAATAATTCATTTAGAAAATTTAAAATAAACCCTAAAATTCAGGGGGCTTACATCCTGTCCACCTTACAAAAATTTCGTTCTCGAAATTAAAAATCATCCAATAGGTCAAACTATAACATGTACCTGCTCTGGCTACGATACTCAATCTGCTACCCTTGTAATCATCTCTTCTGTTTCTCTTTACAATTTTTTTGGTTCAGGTTCAACAAAGTCCTTCTATCATAAACTACATCATGTATCCTTTAGAATCTTCCATACTAACATGAAACCTTAACGTATACCCTAAAATATAGGTCATTCTCTGGGTATGTCTATAAGCCTATAGTGCTCAATCATCAACCATATTTCCAACCTTAATTGTAAATACTTGATTTCCTTATCATATCCTAAGTATCCTTATTCTATCAATCCACAGTCCCTTTGCATTATTTGTCGTCAATCATTTCCTACAGTTTCTTCTTGAAATTATACGTTCAATTCTTATCCTTGGCGTAGAGCCTTCTTCTTTTTACTCAACAAGTCCTCCGAATACAAATCCTCGATTTCAAAACTCCCGATTTATTAATTACCAATGTACATATGTCTTTGTCTTGTTCCATGTCTTTTTAACTGATGTTTTTTCGATCTCGTAAGCAATACGATAACTCATTCTAACTTACTCTATATCAATCCACATATTGATCTACCCTTTAATCACATGTAATCAGCTATAGATAACCAACCAAAATTCTACAAATACTAAATCCTCAATTTGCTAAACACAAGATTCTAATCCTTAATCCATAGTCATAACAATATACTATCTCATTTATCCATCTTAGATACCCTATCATCGAGTCATAATACCAATACAATCGTTCTTAATGGTTTCTAAGTCTACTACAGTCAGTCGCTTATACTTGTCCTATAAGCTTTATCTAACCAATCCCTTGGAAAAGTACTTATCACAATCACACAACACATCTATAGTTATACTACAGAATCAGTCAACAAGGTTTGGCTATTTCGGTCGTCTATCAAATAGAAGGTAACAAGGCCTAAGACTGGGTCAAGCAATCCATAACAGTGTCCAAACAAATTAAAGGGTCAAGCAAGACAGAAAAAATTTGTCAGAATATCTCCAAGAATGGTATGAAGACAACGAGATGCATAACGAGAAGAATTATCCAACAGGTTAACGAAAAAGAGTTTAGTCAAGTCATTGGAAAGATGGAACACAAAAATAATTATGTCCAAAAGATAACATTAAAGCAATCCTATTGGAGAATCCTAGAGAACCTATAATCCTCGTTGTAGATGTAGATAGAACAGAGTTAATCAAGACGGGAAAGAATGATGATAAGAATTTACTCCTGCTCATTCGGTTATAACAAAGTAAACCAAGTTAAGATACGATCTGATAACCATACACGTCTTCCTGAAATCATGTTGCCAGAATTTTTGCCACACCAGTAAGCTTAGATGCAACAAACGATATATTCAAAACTAAGGTATACATCTTCTAATCATGTTATCTAGAATCTTCGCCACGCCAACCGGTATGGCTGCGAGAAAATCTAAATTCCATAACTAAGATAAGTATATCCAAAATCAGGCTCTATGTTTTTGTCATACCAGTTAATATGGCTGCGATAAATTCTAAACTCCATAACTAAAGCAGACATTTACCTTATCAGGATATATCATAATTCAATCCACAAAATTTATCAAGATGCAAGATCAAAATCAACAACGAGAATCAGAGATCAATTCCAACAATGAATTAAGGAAGAGCAAATGAAAACAAGTGGAAACAGATTTCTAGGTAAAATTGAGAGTGAGGTCCTCAGGGGTCATCCCAAGGGTACTATCTTGATCAAAATTGTAATCCACTGAATTTCAAGCAAGATACTAAATATAGTTAACGGTCCTATGCTGTGATGAGTTCTCCTATGTTACAATCCTAGAAATCCTCTAGGTGTTCTAAATGTTTATTCCTAGTGTTAACAAGTTGTCCTAGATCCTAATTGCAGGCATGCTTGGTACGATAACGTAACCAAACAACTTAAGTCTGGACCTGTATGGGCCACCACTAAGAACATATCACGACCCGATACCCAAATTATTGGGCTGGGCTGAGCCATGTCCCGCCTACGCTTGGTTAAAGCATAGTAAGCTGTTCTAAGAATAGACAATAAAGGATCTAAGCAGCTAACAGTTCTAAAATCACATTTAAGGTTCATCACAATACAGCATCTATAAGCGAAGGTAACATAAGCACAGACTTAATAATACACTTCCAAGTATCTAACTGGAGACAAAGTCCAGTATCCAAATATGAGTACAGACAAAGTCAAAGTCTCAAAACACAAAAAAGATAACTAAGCAGGGTTCCCCGCTGGAGCCTCTTCTGGAGCTAAGGCCAGGTCCTCAAAATCAGTGCCATAACATGTAACACATAGCGTTTCCTTCTCGAAAAGTATACCTACAACGTTATCCTGTCAGGACGGGAGCAAGTACAACCTCTACAACACTGAACATATAACGAAAGAGATGTACAACAAGAAACATGGTGTGATAAATCTATAAACAGGAAATACTTGGGAACATGGCCTCATGGTACAACTGGGATCACAGTATCATAGTAACATATGGAACATGGCACCTCAAAGTCTATCATGGCATGGACACATATGTCATATAGACAGATGTATATGTAATATTTAAAACTGTAGCAGGTACGCGATCGTCAATAGGTGTACAATGTACATGAGGCACATGTAAATAAAATGTACTTCCGTATAAGTAATCAAGCAATAGATGTACATACGTACAGATACAACTGGTGCGCCTACGACAAGGTATACATATAAAATGTCAACCTTGCTCGGTACGTATATACGGGAGAAGGGGGCATGATCACGTACTCAACTATCAGTTTCTCCATAACCCGTATTCTATCATATGAGAGATACGAGAACAGTAAAAACATATGAGATATACTGGGAGTAATATAAGCATGGCCGGTACTGGGAACAGTATGAAACATATGAATACTCCGAGTAGTATAAAGCATAGTGAAACATGTACTGAGAACCAGTAAGGAACATATGAAGATATAAGAACTGTCCTAAGCATGTCAGGTACTGTAAGTAATACAACATGTGAAGACATAGCTTGCTACCTCAAGGATCAGTATTTTAACAGGGTTAATACATGTTCTAGCATTAAAAGACAGTAAATGAGTTTATAGATGTACTTGCCTGGGATCCTGCTATCAATATGAATCAAGGCTCGGAGTGAAGCCACAGTCCTAAAGATGAGATAATACAATAGCTAATCAGGGTGAAAAGACATACTATAATGTCTAGGTCAACTAGGGCAAACTAAGACAAACTGGGTCAGAGGTTGACTTATAGTTGACTTTGGTCAACTGGTCAACTCCGGTCAATTCTAAGTCCAATGTGGGGTGACACTATATCCAAACTAACTTTCTAGGGTCTTTACACTAATGTAGGGGGTGGTCCAATACTACAATAATTCAAAACAACACAAAATATTGCAAGTCGTAACTATTCAATAAATAAATCAAACTGTACATTGTGTTCCAACAATTTTTGAGATAGACAAAAGCTCAATTTTTCATGAAATAAAGTACCAAAATGATACTTGTTAATTATAGAAATTTATACTAATTTTTCTGGAATTTATAAACCTTCATAAATATTTATTAAAAATCAACAAACATATGTATCCTGAAAATGAGCTTTGTTTTCCTATTTTTATAAAATACCAAAATTACTTATTAAATGCTGGAAAAATTATAATAAATTAGCTAAATTAACATAGTATTTAAATATAATTTTTTTCAGATTTTTACAGCACTTAAAACATATATAAAAATTCAAAACAGCCTAACCGGATTATCCGACGGATTACCGCGGATTACCGACGGATTTTCCATTCCGTGACAACAAGTTTTGTGGTGAAAGTTCGGATTTTCCGACGGATTTCCGCAGATTTCTGACGGGTTTTCCGAACCGTCACAGAAAGTTGATTTTTGAACTCAAAACTTGTTTCGGCCATAAAAACTTCGTTTTAAATCGAAATTCGGACTTTCAAAAGTCAAAATTGAATAGAATTGAATTTCCTACAACATGGATAGATCAAAACCTCAAAATACTCAAAAATCATATCTAAAAACTCAGATCTACGCAATATTGTCGATCAAATCCAAAAGTGCTGTATACTAAACATGTTAACAATTTAAAGAAGCAAATTATAGCCCAATAAAACTTGAGTTTCTATGGAAAACAAAAATAAAGTATGGTCATGTCACTTTTGAGCAAGATGTACTTGCCTAGGTTAAGCTCCGAGCCTAATCTTCTACTCCACCACCAAGAGGGGTACGAAACCACACTCTAGACCTCAAGGCCAAGCTCTTGGCAAGCTCCAAGGGAAGAGAAGAAATGAAGAGAGAGTGAAGAGAATGAAAAGAGAGAGGAGAGAGAAAGTGAAATGGTATCTATAGAAGGGGGAATTAATCTTAGCCATTGGATCGTGATCCATGTGAAAGTCTAGTTTAATCATGGCCATTCAAACAAAACCAATTATCCATTGGATAATAGACTGTATCTACACTATTCATGAAAATATCATAAACACTATTCACGAAAATATCTAAACAATATTCACGAAAATATTCGAAACACTATTCATAAAAATATCAGAAACCGAAAATATCTAAAGTGTAGAAAATCTGTCCGGGCGGTATGCCATCGGTATACTCCGGTATACTGGCGGTATGCCGGCCAAGGAGAAAATCTATAAGTTAGGAAAAATTTTAAAACATTCCGGAAACCAAGAGAATACGAAATACGCAGCAAAATACGTATTTAAATTAATATAAAATACTTATCGAAAATAATTCATTTAGAAAATTTAAAATAAACCCTGAAATTCA
This sequence comes from Iris pallida, assembly GCA_029216955.1. NCBI lineage: Eukaryota > Viridiplantae > Streptophyta > Magnoliopsida > Asparagales > Iridaceae > Iris > Iris pallida. Next base: position 10,348,655 of record JANAVB010009198.1, on the reverse strand, counting down.
GGGGGCTTACAGAATTATCTATAACGCTTTGAAAAACATTTATAACACCCAATTTCATAACGCTTGGATTAAGAAAAAAAAGCATCATGGTTCTTAATTAATGACGATTTTTAGCCATCATTAAAAGGTATTTTTGTTGTAGTGTTGGAGGGAGAAGAACAGAGAGTAAGTTCAGGGGTACCTGATGTACATAACTCGACACTCTAGGTAGTATTATATATATATATATATATATATATATATATATATATGTATATATATATGTATATGAATATATATATATATATATATATAATCGGTAGCCTCTTATTGATGAGATAAGGAACTCTGTCCATGGGATTATATCATCAGGAGAAGGACTATCCGTCTGCGCCACCAGGTATTCGGCGAGTTCTACGTCCTCTTCGGCTACCCCCAGCGATCCCAAAGGTTGGAATGCCATCTTGGGCAACTTGACCATCAAGGGTTGAACTTGCAATATTGGCTTGCCTGAGTACGTCGGACCGATATTCAGTTGTCGGCTCATCTTGGGAAGACGGGTAACAATTGGCTCGGCAAGGGATTTTGTATCTTCCGATTGTCTTCGGATAGATTTTGGCAATTGGATCACCATTGGACCTATAATGGACTTTGGCTCTTGACTTTGGGAATCAGATGACCATTGATTCCGGCTGTACAGCTTGAACGAGAGAACCAGGCACTTCTTAATGCACGGTTGCGACAAGCGGTGCGGCTTTGCCTGATTTACGAGTCTGGAGATAAATTATCAATAGTTTCTCTGGCCCTGTGATGGTCTCCAATTTGTTAGTGATGTACTTTTTGGATTCTTCATATAAACAAGCCTCCGAAGAATATAAGATTCAACCCCTTTGAAGGGATCAATGTTGGCAAATTCAGTTTTCACGGAACCGTGCTTACTGACATACTTGAAACACTGGTGGAGGGTGGATGGCACGATCATATAGACATGTATCCACTGGCGTCCCTAGAGGATGTTGTAGGAGTTGGCTGCATCTATGACGTAGCAGGTAACTTCCATCTTTAAGTCACCAATCTGGCACTTCAACTGGATCTACCCCGAGGATAGCTTATTCTCGAGTTAAAATCGCTGATGGCAGTGTTAACAAGGATCAGGACACAGAAGTGATTCTAGAAGCGGCGAGTGTTAACAAGGTTTACCACCCATATCAAATACTGTGCGTAAGATTTTACGCACGCGAACTCCCGAGCGAAACTCTACGCGAGTGAAATTCTACGCTAGTGAACTCTATGCGGGGAAACACTCGAGCAAAAATCTATGCTCGCGAGAGTCTGCTCAAACTAGAGATTTTACGCGAGCACGATTTTACGCGAGCGGGAGAGCCCCGAGCATAAAATTTATAGGAACTCAGCGTAAAACGGAGTACGCTGGCACGCAAATTTGTGTGCATAAAAGGCTGAAATAATATGCTGACACATAAAACTTGGGCATAAAGGCTAATCACTACGCTTAACACGTTAGAACGCATGCGTAAAACTTCGTCTTCTCCCCATGGCCAAGACAAGCGTGCGTAAAAGCTCAGGAACTCGAGGAACTACATCCCGACCAAGACTTGGTGAAATCCGGCCATCCCAAAATCAAACTTGCGTAAAATCAGAATGCCTATTACAAGGAATTCTTAGTTTTCGAAAACAAGCCATTTTAGTAGATCAAAACCAAGAAGATCAAAATGTTAGAAACTTAGATCTACATGGAATGAGCCCTGGAATTTGAAAATGCTAAGTAATAAAGTGGCTTAGAATCTTGTGAAGAAGAAAATAGAACAAAAAAATTGAGTTCCTCCATAAATTAAGTTACACTTGCCTAAACCTCATGTTAGGTGGAAGGGAGTAATGGTAAGGAAAAGTAATGAAGAAGAAGAAGAAGTAATGAGGAGAGAGAGATAGAGTGGGCGGCTATAAAGGAGAAGATTGGGGGTAGGTGGGGGTTTGGTCCACATGATGAAAAACCAATCCAAACCGAACCAAGCCAACCAAGCTGAACCAAGCAAGAGAAATACCAAGATAACCATGCCAGAAAACATGCAATATGTGTATACGTATACCAAAATTCGTAATACGAACCACGGTTATTACAGATTTGGAGCAAGCTTTTCGAGATGATGCTTATTGACGAGCTAGGGTCGATATGCATCCCATCCACTTGATGTCGCCTATGTATCCAGTGTAGTATAAGAGGCGATCATACAAATTGGACTTTATCAACATATCCTAAGGAGTGAATATGACATTGGGCATTACATCTGTGCTATCGCCGCACTGTAGATCTACTTGCGGGTCTCCCTCTGGAGGCTTGACCTGGGCTAAGTAGGCGTCAGCATTTTGGAGTGCTTCGCTTAATACGACACGAAGTTCCTTAGAGAGCCTTAGAAGCTCGTATAACGACAACTTAACTGGCGTATTAGCCAATTGTGCTAATATATCGAAGTTGTAAGGTCTCTCCAGTCCCTGAGGTGCATCATTACGGAGTGGCCTGTTGAAGCGGGTTTCCTTTGTCATGGACTTATCCGCTAGTGGAGGCTGAGATAGCCTTGGAACAACATAGAGGGGCAATGTTGCTGGCTGAGGATCTTCGACTGAACTATCTCATGCGGGCTGGACTTATCCTCCAGACTTGGTAACAATGGCTGCAGCTTCCTCAGCCTCGGACGAAATTGTACGGGAGGATCTAGACTTCCTGCCTTTTTTCTTGCTTGTAGAAGATGACACCCCCTAGGTAACTTCGGGCACTAAGTCTGGATGCACCCACATGATTTCTCCACCCGAGGTAGTGAGAGGTACTAGTCCAGATGTCTAGTTCCGGACTGGTGCAAGATTAATAACCTCCATCGTTGCCCGAGGGACAAGTATGATCTCGTCTGAAGTACTTGTTGGAGGAAAGTCGTCGAACTGAATATACACCATATTTGCCGCCACGGTAACCTCTTCAAAGTCTATCGATAAAGTTTTGGAGTCGATAAGACTCTGAATGCATCTCTTCAATTGGAAGCAATCATGAGTGGCATAATGGACATAATGGTGGAAGTGACAATACTTTGGGTCCTCCATTTCTGCTGCTCAGGGCTCGTACCTTGGTGGAGGGAGCTAGATCCTACCCCCTTGCAAGAGCATATCAAAGATATGTTTGATATGACTATCTTCAAATGAGTAGTTGATCTTGGGCTACGGACCTTTGGTCTGTTTCTGTTCGGGCTTCTGAGTCACATCCGTAACCATAGCATATTTGCCCTTGTTGTCCCGGTTAGTGATGGTGCCACTGTTGTTGTTACTAGAGGTAGAACCACGACGTCTGTCTCTATCTTCTCCGTCAGGGATGTGTAATCCCAGCTGGCGAGCATTCTTTAGTTTTGCCTCTGCATTGGTAGCACTTATGATGAAGGTCGTCCAATCCATGAACTGATTGTCACCCATACAGAGGCTGATTGCAGGAAGCAGCTTCTTTTGGCAGATTTCAATCAAGGAGCTCTCGGGATTGCCTTGGGGCAATCTTATTACGGTTTGGCAGAACAGCTCGATGTAGTTCATCGTTAGCTCCCTCTCTTCCTGAACGATGTCAATGAGAGACGACATCGTTACGTCATGCCTTACTTCATAAAATCTTTCCAGGAATATGTGTTTGAAGCCGTCAAAAGAGTGGATGCAGTTGTCGAAAAGGTTGCGGTACCAGTCGAATGCGATCCCCTCCAATGCTCCGATAAATAACGCATGAGAATGGCGTCAATATGCGGCAAGTGGTCGATTGTGACTTCAAAGTAAGTCATGTACTGACTAGCATAGGTCTTCCCATCATAAGCATTAATATGGAACGACTTGTATCGTGGTAGAAAATGTACATCTCTCCATGCAACGGGTATGGCTGTCATATTCTGAGATCCCGAGAGGAGTCTCGGACATTGAATATCGCTCTAAGCTCCTGGACTTCCTTTTTTGCCTCCTTGGCTTCATCTGCAGCTGAAGGAACGGATTCTGCTAAAGGATCATCACCCAAAGGTGGGGCGGTCATGTTGGAATTCGCGTTGACTGTGGGTCCCAGGCTTGTTTGTCCGGGCATCCTTGCTGGTTGAGTTGGCAAGGCGGCTTTGATCTCGTCCACAGACTTGACCAAGGATAGGAGCATGGTTTCCAGCACTTCTATCCGTTGTCGATCAAAAGGTACTTCATGATCATCGTCAGCCATAAAGACTGTCCTCACGTGGGTAGAGGTGGAAGGGATTGTGGCAGAGGTACTCTCGGTGTCGTACTCTTTTATAGAGAAATCGTCAGGAAATATCGAAATATCATCTTCGTCAGACTCGGAAGGGGTGCTACCCCTTGTGCAGGAAGACACATCGTCTTGGTGAGGGTGGTGGCCCTCAGGGAAGTCCAAGTCTATTGTACAGTTCTGGGGGACCTCTTCCCCTACATGTGCTCTTGGTACACCGGATTGTCGCATACATTGAGGGGACTGCTACCCCCAACTTCATCTACTCTCAAGGAGGCTGAAGGTGCACCCCCGGGTGCCAGAAGCTTCTTTTTGGATCGAGTGCCTAAATAGACACCCTTTGTGGTTGTCAATGGGAACCCCTCAGATGAGGGTCTCCTTGCAATACTGGCCGAGATAGAAGAGCCTATCTTCTTTCCTCCCTTGCCAGGAGCAACCTTTTGAGTCAAATTACAGGAGGCGACAGAAAACTCCTCGTCCCCTTGTATTTGTATCTGTTTCTTGAGTTGTTGTTGGACAGGTACCGACTGCTGAAGTCGCTGGAAAACTGATTGCCGACCTTCAGCTGCTGCTGATTTGTCGTAGCAGCAGTGAATAATGACTTGGGTGCAACGACGCCCCGAGAGGGACTCATTGCATGTCGACGCTGCCATCTTGCCTTTATGAGTAATCACGTCACGTAAGTCGGTAGGAGGTTGCTCTACCTTTGCACCAAACTTGTGAACTCGGGTATCCCGAGCGCACGGGTGCTTAGGTATCATGTTTGCTCCCTGATCCGTGGCTAGTAGAAGTACTTGATCTGGATCTTTAGAGGGAGACTTTAAAGACCCACCCTGTCCGTTAGCCATGGGGGATGGATACAAGTGGTTCTGTACAACTTTCTGTCAGGAGCCCTTATAACAGTCAACGGAGCCCGCTGACAGTCAGCAACTTTGACAGTTAACTGGACGGGTTGGGCCCGTACTACCATAGACTTTTTTGACTTAGAGCCCAAAGGTGCATAGTAAAAAATGTCCAGATTAATACATCCCGTATTCTAAGTGGGCCGTATGGCATCGGGCCCGCATGAGAGGCAGTGGAATACAGAGCTTCTAACAGGGCCGCATGAGACGTCCTTGTAGAAGCATGGAATTTTACAACCAGAAAGCCCATGCGCCGGACACTACATACGCCAGAGCTCGGAAAAAATACTTTACAAAAAAAGCAACAAATATAGACATGGAAACAAAACTTTTTATTTTTCATATAAAAGTCTATTACATGTCTAGAGAATGTTGTACAAAGGAAAGATCCTAAGTCTACGGGCAGCAGCCACCATACGCCTCCAGTCAGGCGCAGCAGCCATCATGCGCCTTCAGTCGGGCGCAGCAGTCACCACGCACCTCCAGTCAGGCGCAGCATCACCATACGCCTTCAACCGGGCGCATCCCACCATGCGCCCTCAGCAAGGCGCATCCCTTCAGCAGCTCAGTTATGTGCATTGCCAGTTATGTGCATCCCTTCAGCAGCCCAATTATGTGTCGCTCTTCCAGCCAGGCTCACCTGATAAATACTTCGACTAATGAAGCATTTAACCGTCTGGCTGGAACCGAGGAAGCGAAGAGCACCGCAAAGCTGTAGCCAGGGGAGGCTTCAAAAGAGCCTCCAAAGCCAAAGGAAGACGATCAGGGCACCACCTTTCCGATCTACGGCTCTTCCTGTACAACGGAGACGAGGCCCGAGCATCCTTATCTTTGGATGCAATAGGCACCTTCCGCCTGCCTTAGAAGGCCCTCGACTCCGTCTTTTGGATGTAACAGTCACTTTCAAGTGCATCAACAACGACATGGCGTCTCATCTTCACCCTCGGGAGCATTTTGTCAACATGATACATTCGAGCACACAAGTTCATATCGGAAAGACGTGAGAGAACGAGAGGTCAACCCTCTCTCTATACCACTATTTATAGGCCGGGCAAATCAAACCCATGCGCCAAGTGGATGGCTCTCCAAATTTCGTACAATAAATTTGCATTAAATGGATGAACCAGATGCTTCGAATTCAGTCAAGTCAAAACGGCTATTTAAAGCACTCGAAGAAATAGTTGTACCATCAAAGACGTCTTACGAAGCGGGTGTGCCAGCCAGACCGTGCATCACACAAACGCGCCCTTCAACATCAAGCGCATCATACAGACGTGCCCTTCAGAACCAAGCGCATCACAGAGGATGTGCCCCCATGTGTCCCCATACCCGGTGGAACGCCAATCAACGTGCCCCCTCAGCTGTCCATCGAATGTCACAAACATTAAATGCTGAACTGACAGAGTTGGCAGCACGCCTCCCAAAGTCTGAACGGTCGGCAGCTTTTTCAGAAGACGAAGCGTCGGCAACGTTAGCATCATCATGACTTTACTCCGACGGCTACTACCACGTGGCCACTCAACCACCCGTATGTGCCTCTGCAGTCATGCATCCAAATCTGCGTGCGCCTCAAAAGCCATGCGCCTCAGACTCTTCACTGATCCCTAAAGACAGAAGAAAAGTCTCCATCTGAAGCTCTGCATGTGCCTCAAAAGCCATGCGCCCCAGACTGCTCTCTGATCCCAAAAGACAGAAGGGAAGTCGCCTGCATGCGCCTCAAAAGCCATGCGCCCAGAATGGTTCGTGACTCATAAAGGTTACGGGCCAAAGTCTTCTCATGCGCCCATTCTTAGGCGCATCCTACCAGTTCATTCCCCCATCAAATTCGAGATCTCCGAGCCATGGGTCGATGACACGCGTCCTTTGACTCAACTCACCCAAGATCTCAGCAACAGAAAGATCTTCTCCTCTGCTACGTGCCGGCTCACAACAGCAAGATGAAGAAGTCGACCCCTCGATCAGGGCACATCACCCACGCACCTCTATCAACAATCAACACGTGGCGTCCCTACGCACCAGCGCATCCTACATATGCGCGCATTAGCAGCCAACCTGTCCAGCTATAAATAGAGGAATCATTTCCTTCTTCCACACACACGGAGACAAATGAACATACCATCAGAGAGGCAGATACAGACACTCAACGTCTTCTTCCTCTCAGCAAGCTCCAGCACCCAGAGCTATCCAAACCTTCAGAGAATTGATAACCGTCGTCAGCTCGTCAACGGAGTCAACGCATTACCACTCGCTCCATCGGCACAAGGGATCTAGATAAACAAAAGTGTACTCCTAGGACTACGTCTAAAGTCCTATATTGTAACACTGTTCTGTTTGTATTGAAATTACATTCAAAGAATTTTAATGGCAAACAATCTGGCGACTCTGCTGGGGACCTCTTTCTCCTCCACCGAGAAAATTGTGTCGCAAGCCGACGACGTGAAGGTGGGCTCCTCCCATAAGACGCTGGTCGTACGCCTCAATCAACAGGCGTATGAGGGGTTCATATCTGAAGGCAGTGTGAGTCCTTCGAAGCGGCTGCCGAATCCGAAGAAGACCCGCCAAGTCTGGGTGCGCAAGGTCGACGCCTCGGGCACCACCACCGAAGGGGATGCGCCAATCAAGCCTTCCCTTCCTGCTGACGTCCTCAGCAACCAAGATGCGCCCGCTAGTGCAGCGCATCTCTCGGGGAAACGTACGGCTAACCACGTTCCCCAGCCATCTCCCTCTCAGGCGAGGAAGATGCGTCGACGGAGCAGGGGCGCAGCCAATGCCCCGCGCATCACCTCTGATGCGCCACAGAAGATCTCTGTCTTTGACAGACTCACTCGCTGTAGTGGCGAGGAGAATTTGGATTCTGAGTACTACGCACCCCAGCAGCCTGGTACGAAGAATTCCAAGGCCGCACGGGCCATGCGTCCCAAACGTGCTATGCCAGCAACGAGCCAGAAGCATGCGCTCACAATCATGCGCGCTGCTGATGGTAAGTTGTACAAGGTCGACTCGAGTGCTGCGGTGCCGAGAACGAGTCGACGTTCAAAGCCCTTGGCTCACTTGGGCGCATCTACTGCGCACACAACCAAGTCGAGCAAGACAAACAAATGTTGTGGTTCCTCCACTACTGATCGGGATGCCTGTTTGGTATCAGATCAGGGGGCGCAGCACTCACCTGACCACCCCAGCGCTTGGCCTTGCCATGCGCTTGAAGGGGGTGCGAAGGTAGCACTCTCCTCCAACGACCTGCATAACGTAATCACTCACAAGCGCCGGTCAGGAGAGTCGACCAACAAGCATGATGCGCCTCTCACGGGGCATACTTGTGCGGTGGTCACCATCAACTGCTGTTGCCAGGCGGTAGTACCACCAAGGCAGTAAGTCTTTCAGTGGCTGTAATCATCGACACCCCTCCGACATCGCCTTGGGGTGAAGGTGTCAACGGAAGAGGAACCAAGGGTTGCTTCATGCAACGTGATCTCCAACTTCTCGTCAGTCTGAAAGACGACCGGCAATTCCTCGTCCTCATCCAAAAGCCAACCAAGGAAAACCAAGGCAGCTGTCTCGGCCTCCGTAGTGTTCGAAGGCACTCGGTCGAGGAAGAAGTTCTTGGAGGAAGCGGTGGGTAGTCAGACCCTTGTTGAGCCTCCTTCCGAAGATGAAGATGTCCAAAGCACAGCTGCGACGGATCTTCATCCTCGAGGCGAAGTCAGCCTCCCGGAAACCCCTCAAAACGAGGATGTCCCCCAGAACATAGCTGGGGGTAGTTCCGGAGACGAAGAGACCCTTCAAGACGGAGCTGAGGGTAATCAGACCCTTGCAGATGTGCCCGTCGAGAATGACCTCTAGAACGTGGCTGGGGGTAGCCCAGACGAAGCTTCAGGGGAGGCAACTCCCCTACAAGGGAGTGAGGCCGAGAGTGAGGCCTCGACTCATCCATCCACTCCCGGCCGCGTCATGACAGTGAACGTGACTGAGGTTGATGTCGAGTCTGATGTGCCGCCGTAGGACATCGTCCAGCGCATAGACACATTAGAGGAAGGACTCAAAACCCTCTCTGTTTCCATGCAAACACTGACTCAGGCGGTGTTTGAAATACGGTCGGCCTTGACCGAAACGCATTCGACCGGTCCCGACCCAGGGGCCAATGGGGAGTCAAGTGTACCCCTTCAACAGGTATCCTCAAACACAGACCGCCGAGAAGTACCCCGGACGTCTGAGCCCTCAAACGCTCAACTCCAGGTGGTACCACCTTCCCCGACTCCCAGCTCTACGGAGGATGTGGTCGAAAAGATCAAGGACTTGCGGGAGCGCTTTGAGTCCAAGAACAGGCAAGAGGAGCGCCAGAAGATGGGCATCCCCCAACCCTATCCCCTCGAGTGGAACAAGGAGGTTTATCCTCCAAAGTATAAACCACAAACACTGACGCCATACGACGGGAAGGACTCTCCGCGTCGCTACCTGACGTACTTTCATTCCCAAATGGGACATCTCCCGAAGGAGGACGCACTCCTCACTAGCATATTTGTCGGAGCATTGAAGAGAGTGGCGTATGACTGGTACTGCAGCCTCCTTGACAATTCTATATCATCCTTCGACGATTTGACGCGGCTCTTCCTCGACCGCTTCTACGACGGCGGGAAAGACATGACGATGGCGTCCCTCATAGAGATACGCCAGAAGGAGAAGGAAACGGTTCGGGTGTTCATCGAACGCTTCCGACATGCCTGCTTCAGACTACCTCCAATCATGCCGGAACATGCGCTCCTCTTCTCTTGCAGCATGACCATGCTGTCTGCAGTCAAACTCTGGCTCAACTCTACTCCCCCTCCCGACTGGAGCTCCCTGATCATCGAAGCAGAAGACGCAGAAAAGAAGGCGGCCAATGCACGTCTTCTGGGGTCAGCTTCCCTGCCTTTGATGACAAAGGGAAAAGGTCTACAGCCAACAACCCCGGACGTAAGACAAAGGCGAAGCAGGCATTGACTGTTAATGCCTCGAAAGGCGCATCTGTGCCTACTCAGAAACCTCCACTTCCCCCAAGGCCCAAGAAGGTTTATTCGTTCAACGACGAAGACACTCTGCAACTTTTTGAGATACTGAAGCAGGGTGACAAAATCAAGCTTCCGGACCCAAAGCGGCCCAATGAAGTTGGGAAAGTGGACAACCCGAGGTACTGTCACTACCATCGGTTTGTCGGACACCCGACCAAGGACTGTTATGTCCTCAAAAATTACATCCAGCGCATGATCAATGCGGATGTGATCTCCGTCGACTATGAAGAGAAGACGGTGTCAGCCAATATGGTGTCACTCCAGTTTGGCACCTTGCCACCAACTACCTCACAAGATGGTGTCGTCCCCATTCCTAAGGCGACAATGGAGGTGGTTAACTTACCACCTATCCGTGATAATGTGAGTGGACTCATCCCACTCACCACATCTCGGGGAGAGGTCCTATGGGTCCACCCCGACCTCGTCTCCGAGGTGACTCAACCGGAGGCACGTCCTACCTCCAAATCCAAAGGCAGGAAGATCAAGTCTTGCCGCATGGTCTCTTCTTCAACAGAAGAGGCGCTTCTGTGCAGACGCGTTCACAACAGAACGTTCAACCCGGTGAAGCTGTCGTCGAGGTGGTGCCTCCTTGCACCGTCCGTGCTGTCCAGAAAGAGGGCCCGTCTAAGCCCTCAGCAGCCAATAAGCAGAAGCAGGTGGAGGCTCGTTTCGACAGACCTCTACGAAAGGAGAATGCTTCGGGGCTAGCAAAGCCCCACAACTTCGACATACTGGCACAACTGGCCAGTACTCCTGCACGCCTATCTTTGTTCGAGCTTCTGCGTCTTTTCAAAGATTTCCGAGAAGCTCTCTGCGAAACTCTGAAGGATACTGAATCCTTTTTCAGTCAGGTCAAGCAGCCTGAAGACCTCCCAACTACTTGTGCGCACTGTCATTGTACAGATGAAGTTATCCCAAACATAACTTTCACCCAACAAGACATGCTACTCAAGATCCACCGACATAACTGGCCGCTGTATATACAGGGTATATCGGTTCAGTCAAGGTGAACCGGATTCAGATCGATCCGGGGTCTTCTCTCAGCATCATTCCGAAGGCGCTGTTATCAACACTGGGGATCCTAATGTACCGGCTGGCGCCCTCCAATACAACCATCAGCGGCTTCAACGCTAGCAAAAGCGAGCTACTGGACAAAATTCGACTGAAGTGTCACATCGGTAACCTCAAAACTGAGGTGACCTGCTATATTGTGGATGCCGAGGTCAACTACAACATCCTGCTCGGTCGACCATGGCTATATGAGTACATGGTGGTGCCATCCACGCTCCATCAATGCATGAAATATGTATCCACCAACGGCGTCATCAGGACGGAGTTCGCAGACATCGATCCTTTCAAAGGGATTGAAGCCTACTTCACCGATTCCGACTTGTACAAATCACTTAACGAGGAGGAAGCCAATGATGTTGATGACGAGGCAGAGACGGCAGCTGAGCCGGACATAGAGCCTGAGATAACTCCCGACGCCCTTTTGAAGATCAAACTCAAGGGCAAACCATCCCAGAAGGTACCTCCAATGAGCATCAAGCTACCAGGAAAAGCACCAACTCCTGAAGCTCCCCTGAAGATACGCCTCAAGGGAAAGCCGCCTCAAACATCAGCTCCCCTGGTGGCAAAATTACAGGGAAAGGCACCAATCACTGGAGGCGCAGTTGAGGCACCATTGAAGGTGCGTCTTAAGGACAAGCCCCCGCAGTCATACAAGACGCCAGGGAGGGCTCACATAACCCTCTCGGACCCCAAAATCAAAGCTGTGGTGGACTCTCCTGATCCAACTCCAGTGCTTACAGATGAGGAGCTTGGCGAATATATCTCTGCTGATGTAGATGTACCCTCCTTACAATGTAATCCCACGGGATAAAATCTCATATTTCATCAATAATAGAGTATGTTTTAATTATTCTTGTCTTCCACATTGGAATGCCATGTATACATTAGATAACGCTCTACGGTCGTTGCAAACACAAATAACGACCGTTCATCATGTAAATCGAGTAGTCCCGTCTCAAGAAGTCTGTTACATAGTCCCTCCATGAAGTCGAGACGAAGGATCCATCATCTTCGGTAAAGTTGAGCGTCATCAAGACCTCCCGCCACTCGAGCCAAAACCAGATGCCGGCAGAATGCAACTCTATCGGTACACGGATAAGGCAAAGTACCTCATCCAAAAGATGGGCAACGACCTAAAAAGCGACAAAGGCCTGAACTACGGCAAAGGTCGACGTCTCTCACTCCGGCTTCCAACACCTAAAGGAAAGCCACAGGACTACTACAACAAAACTTGACGGGGGTAGGCTATGTCACGCCGCCATCAACTCCAGAGAGTTCAGACGTAGAATATTCCCACTCGTCTAAAGTATCGACTTGGGATTCCGATACCAGTATCGGATCTGTCTTCAGGAAAGTGCTGTCAGCTAACATGTCATCAGCACAACCTCAAAAAGGTGAAGGCGAAGACCAAGCGCCGGAACCCTTCGAAGAAGAACCCTAGGCCCAACACCTGGGACAACAATGGGAGTCTCGTTTCGAATTATGTGAACCTCCCACCGAGGATGAAGTCGAGCAGATCGACCTTCGAGACGGGTCTTCTTCCAAACCCATCTTCATCAGCAAAAGCCTAGAAGGAGAAGACCGAGAGTCTTTAATCCAACTGGCTAAGGAGTATATCGACGTCTTCGCCTGGAGCTACGAAGATATGCCGGGACTTGATCCCCAGATTGCGATGCATAGGTTGAATATCTTGCCTGATGCCAAGCCTATCAAGCAACAACAGCGGCGCTTCCGTCCAGACATCATGAACGCCATCGATCAGGAGGTAGACAAACTTTTGACTAGCGGCTTCATCCGTGAAGAGCAACACCTAGATTGGGTAGCCAATGTCGTACCTGTCACCAAAAAGAATGGAAAGATACAAGTCTGTATCGACTTCAGGGATCTCAACTCTGCTTTTCCGAAGGACAAATTCCTACTTCCAATCACTGACATGATGATCGACAACATGTATGGCTTCGAACGCATGTCTTTTATGGACGGGTATTCAGGCTACAATCAAATCAAGATGTTCCTCGATGACGCAAAATATACGTCATTCAGGACTCCAAAGGGCGTTTTCTGCTACACAGTAATGCCTTTCGGCTTGAAGAATGCCGGTGCGACATACCAACGAGCTATGAGCACCATCTTTCGTCAACATCTTCGTAAGACAGTCGAATGTTATGTTGACGGCATCGCAGTCAAGAGCCGCCTTAAAGGAGATTACCTACAGGACCTGAAGACAGTCTTCGATCTTATGCGGGCACAACAACTTAAGATGAACCCCGCTAAATCCTTCCTGGGGGTTTCTAGCAGAAAATTCTTGGGCTTTGTCATCACGACGAAAGGCATTCATGTTGATCCCGAAAAAACCAAAGCCATCCTCAATATGGACCCTCCGAAGAATCTTCGAGAACTTTGAGGCCTACAGGGACGTTTGGCGTACATCCGGAGGTTCATAGCAAATCTTTCCGGTAAATGTCAACCCTTTACTCAGCTCATGAAGAAGGGAGTCTCTTACGTCTGGACAGAGGAGTGCCAAAAGGCTTTCGACGACATCAAGGCTTACTTGACAAGCCCGCCAGTCTTGGTAGCACCTGTCGCCGACAAACCATTTCTCCTCTACGTTCGTGCCATGGATCATTCCCTGGGCGCTCTGCTGGCTCAAAATAGCGATACAGGCTATGAGCAAGCGATCTACTACCTCATTCGAACACTCATCGGGGCTGAACACCGGTATAACCCCGTTGAAAAGGAATGCTTTGCCTTGGTGTTTGCCATCCAGAAGACTCGCCATTATGTCTCGGGCCAGATAATTCATGTCATCTCCAGAGTCAATCCACTCAGAGTCCTCATGACGAAGCCAGGGTCATTAAACTCTCGGCTAGCTACATGGGCGATCCTGCTAACACCATACAACATGGTGTTTGTGCCACAAAAAGCCGTTAAAGGTCAGGCCCTGGCTGACTTTTTAGCGGCACATCCATCCCGGAGTCCTCAAGACTCTATGAAGACATCCCAGATGAGGTCCAAGAATCAAACATCACCGAAGGAAGCTCCGTTTGGCGGATATTTTTCGATGGCGCTTCAAGAACAGGCCCCAAAGGCCAGATTGTCGCAGGAGTGGGGGTAGTCTTAGTCTCCCCCGATCAGCTAGTCATCCAGCGTGCTTACTCTCTTTTGAAGCCGTGCTCCAACAACGTGGCCGAGTACAACGCGCTCATTATGGGACTCCAGCTGGCACAACAGCTGGGGGTTGATTATCTGGAAGCCTACGGCGACTCAAAACTTGTCGTAAACCAGATCCGAGGGCAATACGAGGTTCGCCATGAAGATCTGATCCCTTACCATGAAGTTGCATTGAACATCATTTCAACCTTCATCGGGTTCTTCATCGAACACGTACCTTGCCTACAAAACCTGGAGGCTGATGCTCTGGCTGGCCTCGCGGCCTCATTAGCAGCACCTCTTGGGATTCAACACTACGTCACGTTAGTTAGCCGAGACTTGGTTTGTCCTAGAAACAACCTATGCTTACGAGTGGACCACGCCATACTGACAAGTACTGGTATTAATGTCCGAGATTGGAGGTTTCGGTTCATCGACTTCGCCGTCTATGGAATTCTTCCAGAGGACCCAAAGGAAGCCGTCTCAGTCAGGAGACGTTCTCTTTGATTCTACTATGATACAGCCACTAAAATGCTGTACCGACGCTCCTATGATGGGCTTCTCCTTCGATGCCTGTCCAACGAAGAGGCGACCAAAGCTCTTCGAAAAGCTCATGACGGAACCTGTGGAGCTCATCAACCTGGTCCTAAGTTGCAGGACCGACTGTGACGTATAGGCTACTATTGGCCAACCATGGCCGCTGATGCTGTCGACTATGCTAAGAAGTGCCATGCGTGCCAACTTCACGCAGACTTCATTCATACGTCGTCAGAACCACTACATCCTACAGTCGCCTCCTAGCCCTTCGAAGCCTGGGGCATGGACATTATAGGACCAATCACCCCTCCTTTATCAAGGGGGCACCGCTTCATCCTGGACATTATCGATTACTTCTCCAAGTGGGCCGAAGCATTCCCATTGGCGGAAGTAAAGAGCTCCAGGGTGGTCAGCTTTATCAAACATCACGTTATCTACCATTTTGGAGTACCCCGGAGGATCATCCACGATAATGGTCCTCAGTTCATCAGCCATGTTTTTAGTAGATTCTGTGACAAGAATCTCATTCAAAATATGGCATCAACTGCCTACAATCCGGTAGCAAACGGATTGGCCGAGGCGTTCAACAAAACTATCGTTAGGCTGCTCAAAAAAGTCGTGTCATCCAACAAACGCGACTGGGACGAAAAGCTTGGCGAATGTCTTTGCGCCTACCGTACAACGGTACGAATCCCAACAGGCAACACACCATTCTCCCTGGTCTATGGGAGTGAAGCACTGCCTCTCGAGATCCAGATACCCTCACTCCGCGTGGCAATCACAAACAAACTCATAGAAGAGGACAATCAACGTCGTCGTCGTCTGCGGGAGCTGGAGGCACTTGACGAAAAGCGTCTCCTAGCTTAACAACATATCGAACTCTACCAAGCCCGTATATCACAGGCTTTCAACAAGAAGGTCAAACAGAGAACTTTTCAAGTTGGCGACCTGGTTCTGGCAGTCAGGAGGCCGATGGTGTTAACTCATAAGACACCAGGAAAGTTCGAGCCCAAGTGGAAAGAACTTTTCATCATTGAGACGGTATACTCAAACGGTGCTTACCGCCTCGCCAAACCCAATAGGAACTTGTTCATGATGCCCATCAACAAAAAGTTCCTGAAGAAGTACTACTCTTGACATCTTTCAGATATGTGCTTCCACAAGGGGATCTATGGACCCAATCATCAGGATTTACAGACAATTCCCTTCCAACAAAACCATACGCTTTCGGAACCCAGCTGTTCCGTAGCATCTTCCAGTAGAAAGACAACCACGTCCACATCACCTCTGAGTTGTCCTTCTATACCCTGCAAAGCAGAATCTTACACTTTGTAAGCCTTCGCTACCCTTCATGTTTACCACGTCCACATTACCTCTGAGTAAACATCTCGTATAAACAACCCTTGCGTTGTCGTACATTGATCGCAGAACTTCCACGTCCACATCACCTCTGAGTTGTTCAGCGTATCCTCCAGGATCATTCCTACCACATCCATAATACCTCTGAGTAGGAAAATTCTATCATTTGAACCTCAATGATTGCCACGTCCACATTACCTCTGAGCAAACATGTTGGTTCATTCAAACTTATTATCGGTACCTAAAAGCCAAGGTGCGCAAAAGATAATAGGTCCACACAAATCATCAAGTTCATGATAAAAAAAATGAACACAAAAGTTGCGTACTTCTTTATTTTCTGAAAAAAAAAGAAAGAGAGAGTACAAAACTACATATCCTCCAGCAAGAGTTGCAAAAAAACATAAAAAGGAGATGCTACAGTCCCTAAACATCTCCAGGGTTGGTTGAGAGCTCTCTAACTCGACGTCTCAAGTCGGCTGCATGAGTCTCCACAGTCGCCAGGACTCGATGCTCAGCTTCTTGACGCATCAAATCAACGGCCTCAGCGGAAGTATCATTCTCATGCTTCTCATCAAGCTGTTGTCGCTGCCGAGCCAGGGCAAGAGCCCGGTGAGTGAAGGTTGCTTCCTCCTTCTTGAATGCTACGTGTTCAGCCTGGACACGTTCGGCATCTAACTGGTGTCGGGCCCGTTGGTCCTCAAGACGGCGCATCTAGGCGTTGATCTCCGTGATATTAGCGTCCAATGCAGCTCGTATTTCCATTATCTCCTTCATGGACTGAGACAACTGCCCCACCGCAGTCTCAGTCTCAGCCACCTCGTGCTCCCAGATGCTCACGGTAGCCTAGTAGGAAGACTCAATCTCAGCGATCAACTTCTCCTTCTCCGTATCTATCAAGACGGAAAGGTCATTTCGCTGGATGTGCTGAAGTTCCGTGAGCCGCTGGTCCAGTTCGATCACCGAAGCCTCCAGGATCTCGGCCATATGGTCGTGGCCTTGGTGAACGCGGATCAGCTCGATATAAGGCATTGCCAGAGTTCTTGCCGTCGCAAAACTCCTGTTGGCATCCATCACCGCAGATATACCCCTTTACAGCATTTTATACACCCCCTCGATGATGAATTTCATATATTCATCTGCGTCCGCCAGCACCTGCGGCATTATAGCAGGAGTTGGAGGGGCTGCTGTAGTTAGCGGACCGGAAAAAGATCCCCCAACCTCAACCTGCGAGACTAGAATCTCGGTATCAATAGGCTCTTCATCAACATGGGCCGGACTGTTAGCCCGAGGAGCCGAAGGAACAGAGGAAGCCGGCACAAGCGTCGAGATAGTACCCCAAGTAGGAGGAGCAACAGAGGGTTCCACACCCTTACCCTTCTCAAGTGCGGAGGAACTACCGACGTCAATGGCCACCTCTTCTGCCCCCAACGTCCTATCAACGGTCAGTATCTCCCCCGACAGAACGGAAAGATCAACACTCATCTCCTGGCCCGCCCCGGGAGATAGGACTGGCAGATGAGTCTCATCCTTCTTAAGTCCCTCTGAAGGGACAGGATCTGTCGCTACCCCCTGATTGTTAGCCACCTCAGCTTCCGCCGCTGAGTCTGGGGTAGGGCTCGGCAATGATGCAGCCGATCTCCCCTCATCATAACAAGGAGGGGAATCAACCCTTTCCTCCGTTCCAACCATATCTGTTGCCCCCGCAACAGACTCTTGCAACGCTGGAGGGACGTCATCGGAGGGCGACGAATTCCACCCCACATTATCACCAGGAAGCCTCGCGTCTGCTGGACCATCGGCATCCAAGGCCCCAGTCGCGGCCTTTATCATCTCGAAGGCTGCTGCATCCTCAGTTTCCCTCCTGACATAATCCAGGGACGCTGGAATCTCCACGACAATGGCGTCCTCCAGATTCTCCTTCATAGGAGACATCATAGTCGGCGGGATGCGCACTTCAGACGAACCCACTATCTCCTTTGGCCTGCTCCCAACAGATTTTGGAGTACGAGGCTTTCTTTTTAGCGGCTCCTGTACAAAAGGGGAAGCATTGATTACATAAAATGTTGAGCCCAAACCAGACTATGTGGGGGATCCTTACCTCTGCAGATGCTGAATCCGATGACACTGTCGGTGATGATGCCTTCTTTAGCTTCTTTGACGCAGGTGATCCAGCCCCTGCATCTGCACGTCGTCTCAGTTGATCAACCAAAGGTGCAGCTTGACTCACCCCTGGTGGACGGTGTGTTCGAGCCTTAGCCGATACATGCCCAGTTACCGCTAACGGGGTGCCTGCAACGAGACTCGTCTCCCTATCATACTCGGAAGGCACGATAGCCATAACACAGTAAAACTTGGCGGCTGAGTAAAGAATGGGCGGCCGCGGATCCTGGGTAGACAGCATAAAGCGAGCTTCG
Source organism: Iris pallida (assembly GCA_029216955.1). NCBI lineage: Eukaryota > Viridiplantae > Streptophyta > Magnoliopsida > Asparagales > Iridaceae > Iris > Iris pallida. Next base: position 10,329,937 of record JANAVB010009198.1, on the reverse strand, counting down.
GTACATCCAGTATTATAGTAATGCCAAGCTCGTGCGCCATCCAGCAAACTTCCAGCATACCCCAGGGTGACACTAGGATTGTCCAACATCAGCTGCGCATAACCGAATTGACGTACAAAGCGGCTCGACAAATACGGTTCCAGGAAGCACTGATTCTTGTTCCGGTACACCAGGTGGGATGGCCGAATACTTTACAACCAGCAGAATCCCCATGGAGGCAGGGCGGTGGCGTCTTCACCTAAATCCCTTAAGTCTTCGTTGGCCTTAAAACCCAAGAAGATCGGACCAACTTTGGTGATCTTCCATCCCTGAAGACGGGATAACACCCTTCTGCAAACAGGGACGCCAGTATGCGACCAACTCCTCTGGTGGAAACGGCGGAGGAATGCATCTCCGGCCCTGTAGTCTTCTTCTGAACCCAGACTCATTACGTTGGGATGGTGTAAAATTAACCACCCCATCAAATAATGAAATGGCAGTTCAGTACGCGGGAAGTTATCCTTTCGACCTTGGTCATGAATCACATTTCCCGCGAACTCGCGTAAACCTTGCAGTAAATTACATACCATTACGGGGAGTAGAGCCAGGCGTCGGCCAAAGACCAACTTCACAGCGGGCAGGATCAAGTGTCGGGTCACTCTCTCTACAGAGCCAGATCCGCCCGGGAAGACATAATCCCGAAGCCAAACCATGAGATACACGACCAATACTGCTTTTAATGACATTCGATGAGCAAGATGCCAGAAATAGCTGTAGGAGCGTTCATCAGACTGCTGGTCCTCGTTTTCTCGGGGATTCTTTTCATCTAACCTGCTCATCTCAGAGAGCACATCACTACGAGAAAGCGCCGGCGGAGTGGAGAACTACGAGGGATCCCCCTTGTCTTGCCTAAAGACGTAATCTCTCCAAGCGGTCATATGAGGCTGCAATCCGCCCTTATCCCTCTTTTGCATATAGTAATGATGACTAGCCACTTCCTTAAAGACGGCCGTCATCTCTTCAGCCTTGTCCCCCAGGACTTGAAATTCTTCGTTGGTCGGAAAATACTCTTCATAGGGTTCCGATCCCCAAAGGAGCTTCGATACCTCATACATCTCATGAAGTGCGAGCCCTAACTCCTCCACCGGAGTAAAAAAGGTCCCGGTATGGATATCAAACATCTCCAAAAGGGCGAGGAACATATGCCTGTTAATGTCAACACCTGCCTGGGTGGCACGAATCGCGGCAGTCAGCCCAATTTCTCGGAGCTCAGTCTGGAACCGCGACAAAACCCAGAGTGTCAGTTTATCCCATTTGGAAACGTAATGACACCAACCCTCTACCCGAAACTCCCATTTCGGGTATGAGCGTTCCATCAACAGCATGCGATGTACAAAAGTTAAGGTACTATAAGCAAATGTATCAAGGGGAACATCACTGTAAATGTTCCCAGGACGTAGCGTCCGCCAGGTGGAAGAAGACCAAGACCGCACCGCGGTCAAAGTATCTCTCTGATCGGAGGCAGAATCAATTTTGATAATGCCAGTCACCGCTCCCCCCTGAGAGGGGGTAAGATCCCAAAACATCATCCTCTTCGAAGCAAGACGACAGAAGGCCATCAAAGGCCATTGGCGTTCAAGTTGCTTAACGGTCATATGCACTCCTTTTGCTTAAAAAACCAGTCTTCCTTGACCTTCAACACTGTTGCTTCAGTAGATGTGATGCGGTCCCCGAATAGGAACTCAGGCTTCAAGAAGGTCACTTTATCAGATGTGGCAGACTTCAAAACTCTACGCTCCATCATCCGTTTGAGGAACCCATACTGTTGTTCCCGGATTTGAGTCATTCTCTCGGGATGCTGATCCAGCATAAGAACATCTTGAGCAGGGTTTATCACTTCCTCATCATAATCTACCCCCCGTCTGACTGAGGGCAGTCTCCAAAAGCACTTCATTCAAGGGCGGGATAGTCATTGAAACTAGCAAAGATTCGAAAATGTTAGAAGTAACAAAAGAGTCTAAGACCTATCAGAAGTACATAATGTGTTCACAAAAAAAAAATTGTTGTTGCGGCACATCATCAGGGTTTAAACCCAGGCACGTCAGCAGTGCTTCGGCGCATCATCAGGGTCTAAACCCATGCGCGTCAGCGGTAGTGCTTCGGCGCATCATCAGGGTCTAAACCTATGCGCGTCAGCGGTAGTGCTTCGACGTATTCAGGGTCTAAACCCATGCGCGTCAGTGGCAGAGCCTCAACGCATCATCAGGGTTTAAACCCATGCACGTCGGCAGGCAAAAACTGCGGTACATCATCAAAGACTCAAGGTCTATGTGCGTTGGTGTACAAGACTCACCAGTCACCTCCGGCCGAACTTCGACAGGCCGACAGGGGACGTCAGCCGCCACAACTGTCACAGGCTCCTTTCCTTTCTTCTTTCCCTTGCCGGCACCACCGCGAGGTGTCTTTGGAGCCATTCTATCAAAAAGAAAAAGTTAGGGTTTTTAAAGAAGAACTCTGAAGAAAGAAAAAGCAAGGAGAAGAAGAACTCTCTCTCTCCATCTCTTGCCTATTTATAGGGCTTGGTCGCACGCGTGACCCTATGATGTGTGATCTCATCCGTCGCCTCGGGTTCTGTGAAGAAATAACAGCAAATAAAACCTAAAGATCATCATTAATCTTTTTGGTTACCGAGGCATCATCATATACATTAACAGAGAGGAGCATGCGCCCGAACAGGCATGCGCTCCAACAGTCATGTGCCCTGACCTCCATGCTTCTTATTCAAAGTATTCCAAAACTTATCCAAAAGTTTTGAAAACTTTGAAGGGGGTCTTGTAGAAGCATAGAATTTCACAACCAGAAAGCCCATATGCCGGACACTACATACGCCAGAGCTCGGACAAAATACTTCACAACAAAAGCAACAAATATAGACATGGAAAGAGAACTTTTTATTTTTTATATAAAAGTCTATTACATGTCTAGAGAAGGCTGTACAAAGGAAAGATCCTAAGTCTACGGGCAGCAGCCACCATGCACCTCTAGTCGGGCGCAGCAGTCACCATGCGCCTCCAGTCAGGCGCAGCATCACCATACGCCTTCAACCGGGCGCATCCCACCATGCGCCCTCAGCAAGGTGCATCCCTTCAGCAGCTCAATTATGTGCATTCCCAGTTATGTGCATCCCTTCAGCAGCCCAGTTATGTGCCGCTCTTCCACCCAGGATCACCTGATAAATACTTCGACTAATGAAGCATTTAACCCTCTGGCTGGAACCGAGGAAGTAAAGAGTACCGCAAATCTGTGGCCAGGGGAGGCTTCGAAAGAGCCTCCAAAGCCAAAGGAAGACGGTCAGGGCACCACCATTCCGATCTACGGCTCTTCCTGCAAAACGGAGACGAGGCCCTAGCATCCCTATCTTTGGATGCAACAGGCACCTTCCGCCTGCCTCGGAAGCCCTCGACTTCGTCTTTTGGATGTAACAGTCACCTTCAAGTACATCAACAACGACATGGCGTCTCAACTTCACCCTCGGGAGCATTTCGTCAACAGGATGCATTCGAGCACACAAGTTCATGTCGGAAAGACGTGAGAGAACGAGCGGCCAACCCTCTCTCCATACCACTATTTATAGGTCGGGCAAATCAAACCCATGCGCCAAGTGGATGGCTCTTCGAATTCCGTGCAATGAATTTGCATTAAATGGATGAACCAGATGCTTCGAATTCAGCCAAGTCAAAATGGCTATTTAAAGTACTCGAAGAAACAGTTGTACCATCAAAGACGTCTCACGAAGCGGATGCGCCGGCCAGACCACGCATCACACAGACGCGCCCTTGAACATCAAGCGCATCATACAGACGCGCCCTTCAGAACCGAGCGCATCACAGAGGATGCGCCCCCATGCGTCCCCATACCTAGTGGAATGCCAATCGACGTGCCTCCTCAGCTGTCCATTGAATGTCACAAATATTAAATGCTGAACTGACAGAGTTGGTAGTACGCCTCCTAAAGTCTGAACGGTCGACAGCTTTTTCAGAAGACGAAGCGTCGACAACGTCAGCATCATCATGACTTTACTCCGACGGCTACTGCCACGGGGCCACTCAACCACCCGCATGCGCCTCTGCAGGCATACATCCAAATCTGCATGCGCCTCAAAAGCCATGTGCCTCAGACTCTTCACTGATCCCTAAAGACAGAAGAAAAGTCTCCATCTGAAGCTCTGCATGCGCCTCAAAAGCCATGCGCCCCAGACTGCTCTCTTATCCCAAAAGACAGAAGGGAAGTCGCCTGCATGCGCCTCAAAAGCTATGCGCCCAGAATGGTTCGTGACTCATAAAGGTTACGGGCCAAAGTCTCCTCATGCGCCCAATCTTAGGCGCATCAAACCAGTTCATTCCCCCATCAAATCCGAGATCTCTGAGCCATGGGTCGATGACACGCGTCCTTTGACTCAACTCACCCAAGATCTCAGCAACAGAAAGATATTCTCCTCTGCTACGTGCCGGCTCACAACAGCAAGATGAAGAAGTCGATCCCTCGATCAGGGCACATCACCCACACACCTCTATCAGCAATCAACACGTGGCGTCCCCACGCACCAGCGCATCCTACATATGCGCACATAAGCAGCAAACCTGCCCAGCTATAAATAGAGGAATTATTTCCTTCTTTCACACACACGGAGACAAACGAACATACCATCAGAGAGGCAGATACAGACACTCAACGTCTTCCTCCTCTCAGCAAGCTCCAGTATCCAGAGCAATTCAAACCTTCAGACAACCGATAACCGTCGTCAGCTCGTCAACAGAGTCAACACATTACCACTCGCTCCATCGGCACAAGGGACCCAGATAAACAAAAGTGTACTCCTAGGACAACGTCTAAAGTCCTATATTGTAACACTGTTCTGTTTGTATTGAAATTACAATCAAAGAATTTTAATGGCAAACAGTCCTGTCTGAGGCCAGGATTAGTCGTCGCATGGACCATCTTCTTGCGGCTAGAGCTAGCTGCCATATAGATCATCTTCCTGCGGCTAGTGTTGGCTGCCGCATGAGTTGTTTGCCTACGGCCAGAGTTAGCTGCCGCATGGACAGACTGTCGATCTCCTCTCTGTGGCCTCTTCTTTGTCCGTATAGATTTTTCTTGTGCCCCTAAAAACTCAGCATCGTAGTATTTTTCTTTCATTGATTTGGGGCCAGTGGGGTCCTCTGCGGTCGAAAACAAAGTCGCCGGAGAGTTCTGGTCACCGTCTTGGGCTGCAGAAGGAGCTTCTTTGAGAACTTGGTCGGGGGAAACAGTTTTGTGCACCGACGTCTTGCGAGTCCTCTTTGGGTTGGCTTGCTTCTGAGATGGGCTGGCGCTCCCTTCAGAGAGCAAATCTTCGATGGCTTGTTGGTCAAAATGAACCACAAGCATCTGCTGTGTAGAGCCGAGCTTGGATGCGTCAGATTGCGTCACCAACTTCTCATCGGAAGAGAAGGACGTCCCCAGCAGAGTCGCCATCGTGTTTATCATAAAAAAAATCAAAGACAGGTATTACAGAACACTAAAATTGATTGCAAACTCACTTGTACAAAGAAGAGCCTAGAAAGAAATCCTAGAAAAAAATCTAAGTACAATTGTTTAGTTTTGATTCTGGGGGTGACGGTGGAGGCTCGAGAAAGTGCTATCAACTCTGCCTTACTCCGTGGACTATCTGATGCAGTCTCTAGCTCATAAAAAAATTGCTTTTTTATTGAAGGTTACCAGCCTTTTGCAGGGGAGTGGCACCCTATTATTTATATTAGAATGTATGTTGGGCCGCATAGACAGACTGCGGCCACATGGCTAATTAGCACGCGAAGACCCGCTCTTTGGCTGCCATCTATCGATTTGTTAGGATTTTGTTATAGCAAATCTAGATAGTTAGGGACTTGGTCAAATTGCCACGTGTCCTGTTGCGGGGGGCTGCATAGTTTTCTCAGTCTTTGATCTGTATTTTGGCCGCATAAGATCATGCGGCTAACATAATAGTTACTCTTGGTTGTATGAAGTTTGGAGATTTTGGGGCCGGATGTCTGAGCCGTATAAGGTTCATGCGGCTTAGATGACACTCTTCTGGCCGCATGAAGATGTACGAACCCTGCTTTTGGGCAACATCTCACGTCTTATCTTTTTTTTGTCGAAGTGTCAGAACAGTCATTTTTGTCAGTTTTGTCAGGACTTGTCAGCTTTATCAGTCGGACTGCTCCTCTTAGCCGCATATCTTCCTTCTGTAGCTGTTTGTCGACGGGCCGCATATGTCATTGAACCAGTCATGCGGCTTTCCTTTATGCAGACCTGTTTGGCCTAAAGTACCTATGTAGTAATTTGTAATCTGCATCAATCCCATATTTTTCATGCTTCTACACATCTCTCTCACAGAATGACACGCATCCCAAGCAGTTAAGCCAACCATTCGTGCAAATGGGTGATGGTGCACCGATTGCAAGTGTGTGCCAATCAGGGTAACTGGCTGACAGTTATTTCAAAATTCTATAAGTAGAGTTTCAAATCACTTCTCAAGCATGACTAATGATCATAATCTTCGGAGCACTTGCTGCTGCATTCTCCAAAGACTTTTTTCTTCGACATCACATCGTCCAAATGATAAAGTGATCGTCTTCTGACCAGATTTCTAATGTTGTACTTCCCAAGACATTAATTGTACTTTCTTATTCTTAGCTTGTAATCAAATTTTTGTTTTTGCAAACAGGGTATAAACGAGAATTGTTCGTGTTAGCAAATTATAATTGTGAAAAATGGATTTAGTGGAATGGTCTCTACAGCCCCCATTTTTAAATTTTTTTATTTTAAATATTTATGTCAGAAAATTTTAACTAAGGATTTGATTTTGGGATCATAAAGAGGTCATACCTAAGCCTATAGGTAAGGTATGGTAAAATTAGGTAACTTATGGTTACTTGGTCTACATGTAGCCCTAGATATATTATTTATCTATTTTATAATTTTCTAGAATTTTTGGATATTTTTAGGTATTTAATATTTAATAAATTATTATTTTTAAGGACTTTTAGAATTTACTGTAAAGTCGTTCGGGGTTATTTTGAGATAAAATATTTTTTATTGGGCTCTAGATGACTAAAAATATTTTCTAAAATATTTTAGGATTTTTCAAAAAAAATTTAAAATTTTTAAGAATTTTTAGACAATTAAAACCCATAGAATTTATTTTTGCATAGACTTTTCAGATTTATTGCAGGGCACACGATGATATTTTGACACCAAAATATTTGTTTAGGCTCTAGACACAAAGAAATATTTTCTAAAATTTTTTGGAATTTTTCTGGGATTTATTTGAATTTATTTGGAGTTAAAATAATTTTTTGCAGTTAAATAAGTAATTACCCAGTCACCCACTCGGACGGGCCCACCTTTCGGCGCCGAAGCTGAACCGTCTCTCTCTCCCTATATATATACATATATATTCAGAAAACGTATTTCTATTCCAGCCTCCTTTTGTGGTTTGATCTTGGTAATTTCTCAACTTTGTGGAGCGATTGCAATCAACTCTAACTTCCTGTTCATGTACCATTTTTTGTTAGAATCATATCGAGGCTAGCATTCCAAAAATATATTTTATTTTCTATAATTCTTACATGAATTTTTAGAGAATTTGAGTGTCAGTTGTCCAAAAATTGATGCGTCGCTCTATTTCGAGATTCCGGGAGATCTTGAACTCCGTTTTGTGATCCATTTCAAGTTTTGGAAAGCTGACATGAATATATATAACATATTATTTTTTTAGAAAATTTTAAGTTTGTTTATTATTCTTATTTATTTCGTAGAACTATGATTTGATCGATAATTTACCAATTTGGTCATGGTTAGTCATAACGGTGATAACTTTTGACCAAATCATAATTTTGTGGCACGTTCAATTCCAGTGCACTTGTGGCACTGAAATCTACTAAGACGCACCCTCAAATCATGGAGTTTATAACATTTGACTAGTTAGTCAATGGTACACCTCGATTTGCATGCCACGGATTCGAATTGGGAACCGTGACTTTCTAAAGCTAAAATTAATGTTTAAATTTTATTTCAGAATATACTTAGATTAAATTAGGATTTTAGATGGATTAATTCTAGAATTAAATAGAATTAATTATGTTAACCCATTAGCCACTTTTTATGACTTTTAGAATGAGACTTTAGATATAACTTATGGTTATCATGCACGGGTTATTCATGCATGGGTTCGTGGTACGATGATATGGTATGGTTTGATAGTTTCTAGGCTAATGCTTATCTTGTCATCAACTTGTGAAACTAGTTCGTTCAGGAATTTAGGCAAGTACACTATTCTTTATGTTCTTATTATGTTATAATGCTAATCTTTATTGTGTTTCATTGCGTATCTAGTTGAGACACAATTGCGACACGATAGGCTTGTTGTATCATTGCTCGTTTATTGATTGTTTAGTGAGTCGAGAGAGGAAATACTCGGTAGGTATGTGAATAAACCCTAATGAATGTTAATGTAGATAACTAATTCATACACCTCACGTATGGGTTAGCCGTACCTTAAAAATGTGGATGACCATCTATGATGTGCCATATTAGCCCAACCTTTATATGTCGAAAAATATTTCAAACACATAGTCTGTTTAAGTTGTACATGTTCATTGCTAGTTGTCTCATTCATACATGTTCTTGTTAGTTGTTTCTTGTATATGTTTATTGTTTTCAGTTCATATACATGTTTCCTTTATTCTCTATTGTATCTCTACTTGTCTAGCTTATTTTCTATTAAGTTACATTATTGTAATAGGGTTGTACTTTGCTGCTTTTCTTGGAGACCGATCTTAGATTCTAGATTAGATAGTTCTTTTATTTAAAACATTTAGCGGATTTATTCCCGAATACCATTTTTATTTACTATTGGATTTGTAAATAAAATAGTTATTGTGAATGAGTAATCAGATATGATTTTATTATTTGAGTTTGACCTTGAGATATAGATAGCGTACTACAGTCGATGCCGCGGCGTATGATGGACTTACACTACAAGAAAATTGGCATTTCTTAACGGTTTTTTTCTTGACGGTCGTTAAAAACCGGCAACAAAATGGCTTATCTTGACGGTTTTGGGCTTACGTTAAGAAAGACCAAGTTTTATCTCATTTTAGCAATTTTATAGCATAATAGTTGATGGTTTTAGAGCATCCATCAAGAAACATTATTTTATTTAGAGTCGGTTCGGTAATAACCGTCAACTATTGTATGTGCAAGAAAATTGCCACATACATTTCAGCTGCCATTTTAATAATTTTTTGAAAGTTTTTTTGTTATATCTTCTACGTTGAAAGTTGCGTGATTATTTTGATCGCTGCTCTTTATAAAGAGAACAAATTCCTCTTTCCTTCTCCAGGAAAAAATCTCGAGTTCTTTCTTCTTGGTCTCCACTACCACCTCCCTTTTCGACGACTCTACCTCCTCCCTTTTCAACGACTCCTCCTCCTCCTCCTCCTTCCATGGCCGTCCGCTCCCCACCCATTACGTATGGCTCCAAAGATCCTCCTAAACCCTAACCCTCACCCTTACAATGGCCGAACGGAGCTACCTCCCGCCCTATGTCCTCCACCTCGAGAACCACCCCCTCTGTCGCTCCGGTGCCATCAAGCCCCTCGTCTTCACCCTCAAGTCTGTCATACCTGCCACAAGGAGAACGCCGCCTGCATCCTCCTCCGCCTCTCCTTGATCGACGACCATAAGCTCGCTATCGGCCGCTCGGGAGCCACCCCGACCGTTTCGTAGATGAGAACCCTACCTTCGTCGCAAATCCCCTACCCGCTGGGACATATCAGGTGAAGTTTCCTACATCTCATTAGTAATTTCTTTGTCTCAGTAAGAAATTGAAATATTAGGTGGGTATTGAAAAGTAAAGTCTTTAATTATGATTTGGTACTAGGAAGCTTGTACAATTGTACTCTCTATGTCTGACACGACATAGACACTAAAATCAAGGTAGTTTCCTGAACTGGTTCACACAATCACCCCAGATGCAAGGGATTCATAACCTAGTTTGTCGAAATCAAAATACCGGCCTAGAGCGACGTAACCCTATTCCACAGTTCCATAACTCAGGAGAGTAAAAGGGGACTTACTGTCGCTGCAAATGCTGTGTAAATGGTCCCATTAGTAAGCGCTGTTACAAAGGGGCAGTTGTTAATAATTCATATAAAAGCAGGTTATGCTTTTTTAGCTACAATATATTAGTCACATTTTATCTGGTTTGTCATTTTGGGATGTTCTGCAACAGCATTTTGTAGTAGTTGGAGTCACAAAATTGCTTGTATGCGTATTATTGATATGTCATAGCTTCTACTTCTAGGAGCCAAGCTAACTCATTTTTATGACTAAATATATATAAATTGTATACTTTGAGATAATGTGGACCTCTATTTCTCTCCTATCTTCTTTTTTGTCAGTATGTAACAAATAAAAGTGTCGCATTCTAGCTTCTGGTATTCCAATTATAGTTGTAATCCTATTCTATATATCTGTATTTTTCTTCTTTTAGCGTGCCAATTTTAGAACCCATGTTTAATAATAGAATTTTTGACTTTCGATAGTGATGCTAAATATGGATGTTTTGGTTATGAAAAATCCTGGACATACATGATCGTGCAGTTACAAGTATATTTTCTAGAAGCCATGTATTGTTGGAGTGGAGTCATATCAGAGGATTAATTATTTGCTGGAATAGAAAGGCCTTCAGTAAGCTGATAAATGATAGGTCAAGCATACCTTCTTATTGGAGTCATATCAGAGGGGGCAGTCTGCTGGCTTTGTCTCGGATTTTACTGTACTAGTCACTTATTTCTAGGCCTTTGAAATTACTGGTTTTTTTAGTGGCTGGTGGATCTCCAGCAATTAAAGATAAGCACGTAAGATGTTAGGGACCTACCTGTACTCACCAGAAAGAAGTTGCTGAGAAGAGTGATCAATCAGTGATAGCCTGCAAAGAGTGGTCGAGCACAGGGAGTCTCCTCTCCATTCTTAGCTTCTCATTTAGATTTTCCGTCTTGTTTCTTTTTGAACCTGGCACTTATTTTCATTTGAATTGGGCAGTTGGCCAATTGTATTAGCTGGCTATGTTGTGGTATTTGATTGGGCCACTTGTTGCTCAGTCACCCAACTAATTGTGACACATCATCACTAATTAGTTGGGCTATTAGTATCCACAAACGGTCATTATTCATAAGCTGATTCCTGACTATATAAAGGAATCAGGCTGAGAGATTAGGTATGCAAAAAGATCAGTTGCTTTATCCATATCTTTGTTTTCCCTTTTTCTGCAAGTTTAGAACCCTAGCCGCATTTTCCTATTTTTCCTGTTATTTCTCTTGCCATTTCCTGTCTTGTTTGTTCTTTGATGTTCAGTTCTTCTCGAGGAAAGGCCATGGCAGATCCCAGCAATCGGGCACCTGACAACTTGGTATCAGAGCCGCTCGACCCTGTGCACGAGGCGGCGGAGGAACACGGCTCAAGCTGCTATGGAGTGCAGCAAGGATCACCAGCAGCGGTATCGACGTCCCCATCGAACGAAGGTTCCAATCAATGTAAGGTAAATTTCAGACTCTCAGTGATAAGGTCGACCGTTTCCTGGAGGAGGTGATCAGATCTAGGAAGGAGCCGGAGCCAGGCCACCTTCCTGTTGGGGGAACGAATGTTCCAATGACCTTCCAAAACCCCAATCATTCCCAGATCCAGAACAACACTGGGCAAAATGTGAACCCTAATCCACAGATCCACAATGTTCATCCCATTTATCCACCACCCACACACATGGCTCCACCAAACTCACCCCAAATTACTCAACCACCATATTCCAGCCAAACCATGATGGGAGCATATGCCCCAAATCACAGTCCCAGAATAACCAATCGACCTCCACAGCTTCCCATTTATCCTATGAACCCTGCTCCATATAATGGGACTCCAGTCACTTCTCCTACTCCTGGGGGGGACCAATGGGGAGGACCCAACATAGCTCCAACAGGACAGGGGTGGGTACAGCCCCCACTGAGATTGAAAATACCAGATTATGATGGCAGCACAGAGGTGGAGGAATGGCTATTAAGGGTCACCCATTATTTCAACTACTACAATGTGCCTGAGGGAGATAGGGTGAAGGTATGCTCAGTCCAGATGAAAGGGAGGGCAGCCTATTGGTTTGATTGGTTGATGAAGGTCAGGGGAGGAGTTATGACCTGGGAGGACTTTTGTCAAGCTATCAAGCTAGAGTTTGGTCCATCTCTCACCAACTATGTGATCGAGTTAAAACATTTGAAGCAAGAGGGGACAGTGTCAGACTATGATGGCCATTTCCAGAGACTTTCAAAGAGAGTGCAAGGCAGCAATGAAGCTAGTCTGATCAGCCAATATATAGGGGGACTTAAAGAGGAGGTGAGATATGAAGTCCAGCTAGAAAACCCCACCACCATCCCTATTGCCATGCACTTGGCCAGAGTCTATGAGGAGAAAGCAATAGCTATGAGAAAAACATACAAGCTGAACACTTATGGAGTTAAGGGCAACACCACTGCACCCTATTCATCTACACAGAACAGTGAGTCGACTAAGAAGTTGGCTTCCTCAGTTGCAGCAAGTAGCCCCTCAGTTACCCCTCACAAACAGGCAACAAGCATATCTCCCAGTGAGCTGATTAGGAGGAAGAACTTAGGCTTGTGCTTCCTCTGTGATGAAAAGTGGTCCAAGGGCCACAAGTGCAAGGAGAAGAAGCTATACATGTTGTGTGCTGATGAAGAGGAAGAAGGAGGGGAGGAGCTAGAGCTGAAAACCCTAGAGAAGGAGGAGGAAGTTGAGACTGCAAATATTCCTGATACCTTTGCCATTTCATTGCAAGCCTTGTCAGGTATTTCTTATCACTCGACCATGAAGTTAAGAGGGACACTCAATAAGAAGCCAATCTTGATCCTAGTGGACTCTGGTTCCACTCATAGCTTCCTGGATAGCCAGTTTGGTGAAAGGTTGGGGCTTGCTAAAACTGAGGACAGAGCCTTTGAGGTGGTGGTAGCTAATGGAGAGAAATTGCACAGTCAAGGACTGAGCACAGGAGTCACCATAGATTACCAAAGTCAGAAAATTGTGGTTGATCTCTTGCATTTACAAATTACTGGGTGTCAAGTGGTACTAGGAGCAAATTGGTTGAGCACTCTTGGGGATATAATCTGGAACTTCCAGGACTTGACAATGAGGTTTGAGAAGGAAGGGGTAAACCATCAGTTCAAGGGCATACAACCCCCAGGGGATAGCATGGACGAGCCAGAGGATAGAGAATTCAGACAGAGGTCCCAAGTTTTCATCATTCAGGTGTGCCAAATAGAGGAAGCAGACAGAGGTGAAGACCCTTTTTCACCTGCAGCAAAAAACTTACTTGAGGAGTATGCAGACATATTTGCAGAGCCCACAGAGTTACCACCAAAGAGGAACTGTGATCACAAGGTGCCCCTGATTCATGGAGCTATACCCGTCTGTTGCAGGCCCTACAAACATCCCTATATACACAAAAACGAAATTGAAAGGCAGGTCAGGGAAATGTTGGAGTCAGGAGTCATCAAACATAGTAATAGCTCTTATTCCTCTCCTGTGATCTTAGTGAAGAAAGCTGATGGAAGTTGGAGATTATGCATAGACTACAGATCATTGAAACAGAATACTATCAAAGATAAATATCCTATTCCCTTTATAGAGGAGCTATTTGATGAACTACATGGGGCTAAATATTTTTCTAAATTGGACCTTAGAGCTGGCTATCACCAAGTGAGAATGGCAGAGGAGGACACCCACAAAACAGCTTTTAGGACCCATGAAGGGCACTATGAGTTCAGAGTTATGCCCTTTGGGCTAACTAATACCCCCTCCACTTTTCAAGCACTCATGAACTCAGTATTCAGGGATTATTTGAGGAAATTTGTTCTGGTGTTCTTTGATGATATATTGGTGTACAGTGCAGATCATGAAACCCACCTACAACACCTACAGGAAGTTCTACAAAGGCTCAGGAAGCATAAGCTTAAGGTGAAGAGGAGAAAATGTCACTTCTTCCAGCAACAAGTGAAGTATTTAGGTCACATTATCTCAGACCAAGCAGTGCAGGTGGATGGGGAGAAGGTTCAGGCTGTACTTGAATGGCCTATTCCCAAAAATCTTAAAGAACTCAGGGGTTTCTTAGGGTTGACTGGGTATTACAGGAGATTTATCAAAGATTATGGGGTCAAAGCCTCTCCCTTAACCAACCTCCTGAAGAAAACTTCCTCCAAAGGGGCTTTCCAATGGACTGACAAGGCACAACAGGCATTTGAAGCACTCCAGTTAGCTCTCACTCAGCCACCAGTACTAAGAATGCCATATTTCAATCAAGGATTCACATTAGAATGTGATGCTTTTGATGGGGACATAGGAGCTGTACTAATGCAGGAAGGCAGGCCAATAGCTTACTTGAGCCAAGCCTTGAAGGGGAGATCTACTGCATTGTCTACATATGAAAAACAGATGCTAGCCATCCTTTTAGCTAACAAAAAGTGGAGGAAATACCTGTGGGGAAAGCCATTCGTCATCAAGACTGACCACAAGGCATTGAAGTTCATGTTAGAGCAAAAATTACACTTAGATGCTCATTATAAGTGGATGATGAAGCTGCATGGACACAATTAAAAGGTGGAGTACAAAAAGGGGACTGAAAATAGTGCTGTAGATAGCTTGTCTAGAAGGAAAGAGGGTCTCCTCCAGGCCATTACAGTAGTATCAGCAGAGTGGTTGGGTCAGTTCAAGACACAGATGGGAAATTCTGCATATTATCAGAGGAAGCTGGCTAAATGGGAAGCTGGGAAGCTAGATACTAACAGATATTTTTTCAGGGATGGCCTACTCTTCTATAAACAGAAACTCCTAGTTGACCCCCAATCCCCCTTTGTGATGACTTTGTTGAAAGAGCACCATGACTCAGTGGTAGGAGGGCACTCGGGTATGAGCAAAACCTTACAGAGACTTAGAAAGGTATGTTACTGGAAGGGCATGAAAAGAGTGGTGAGGGACTACATACAAGGCTGTGAAGTCTGTCAAAGGAACAAGGGAGAAGCTTTATCACCACCTGGCCTTCTCCAACCTCTTCCCATCCCAATTTTCATTTGGGAAGACCTCTCCATGGATTTCATTGAAGGACTGCCAAATAGCAGTAACAAAACAACCATCATGGTGGTGGTAGACAGACTAAGTAAGTACATCCACCTATTCCCCTTAACACACCCCTACAATGCTAGTTCAGTTGCTCAGGTCTTCATAGAAGGAGTGTGTAAACTGCACGGGATGCCCAGGTCGATTGTCTCTGATAGGGATCCCATATTCAGCAGTTTGTTTTGGAAGGAACTTTTCAAGTTGCAAGGTACAGAATTATTGTACAGCACTGCGTACCACCCCCAATCTGATGGGCAAACCAAGATCACCAACAAGGCAGTAGAAGCCTACTTAAGGTGTTTTTGCAGCCAAAAACCCAAGCAATGGAGCAAATACTTGGGGTGGGCCGAGTATTGGTTCAACACCAATTGGCATTCCTCTACCCAGGTAACCCCCTTTGAGATTGTTTATGGACGAGCACCCCCTAACCTCCTTACCTATGTACCTGATATCCCCAAGGATCCAGAAGTGGCTGAGATGGTAGCTCACAGGGACAATGCATTACAACTTATGAAGGACAATTTGGTAGTGGCTCAGGAAAGAATGAAAAAATTTGCTGATCTCCACCGCACTGAGAGAGAATTTATAGAGGGAGACTGGGTGTATTTGAAGGTCCAGCCCTACAGACAGATCACTCTTGCTCAGAGGAGGCCCCAGAAGCTATCCCCCAAATTTTATGGTCCATACCAGATCCTTGCTAAAATAGGGAGTGTGGCTTACAAACTGGATTTGCCCAACGAAGCTCAAATCCATCCAGTTTTTCACGTCTCCCAACTGAAGAAACACATCAGTACAAGAGTCAACATTCAGCAGGGAGTACCATCTGGTAATGAAGACATCATCCTCGAGCCTCACTGGATCCTGGAGAGAAGGCTGGTTCAAAGGAGAGGGAGGGCTGCAGTTGACCTGTTAGTGCACTGGAAGGACAGTGAGGAGAGCACTGCCACTTGGGTTCCCTACGAGCAATTCCTCAAAGACTTCCCCTACTTTGACCTTGAGACAAGGTCAAATTAAGGGGAGGAGAATGTTAGGGACCTACCTGTACTCACCAGAAAGAAGTTGCTGAGAAGAGTGATCAATCAGTGATAGCCTGCAAAGAGTGGTCGAGCACATGGAGTCTCCTCTCCATTCTTAGCTTCTCATTTAGATTTCCCGCCTTATTTCTTTTTGAACCTGGAACTTATTTTCATTTGGGCAGTTGGCCAATTGTATTAGCTGGCTATGTTGTAGTATTTGATTGGGCCACTTGTTGCTCAGTCACCCAACTAATTGTGACACATCATCACTAATTAGTTGGGCTATTAGTATCTACAAACGGTTATTATTCATAAGCTGATTCCTGACTATATAAAGGAATCAGGCTAAGAGATTAGGTATGCAAAAAGATCAGTTGCTTTATCCATATCTTTGTTTTCCCTTTTTCTGCAAGTTTAGAACCTTAGCCGCATTTTCCTATTTTTCCTGTTATTTCTCTTGCCATTTCCTGTCTTGTTTGTTCTTTGATGTTCAGTTCTTCTGGAAGAAAGGCCATGGCAGATCCCAGCAATCGGGCACCTGACATAAGATATCATGAAGTTTCAAAATCAAACCCGATGGACCTTTAGTTTTGTAATCATAGTCACATTTACTTAGACAGACCCCATCCACTTCTTTGTCCTGTATTAAGGGAACAAACAAAGTCATCTATTAGTGTATTTTCATAAAATATGGCCTAGTACGTTTACCAATAGGGAATCCCTAGTCTATGTTTACGTTTGGAACTTGTATCTTGGTAGATACAGGGGTTCGAGTCCCAGAAACCGTCTCTTCATCTCGGTGGACCTTCAGTTTTGTAACCATAATCACATTTTTTAAACCCAAAAGGTAACAAGCAAAGTCATCTGGTAGTGTAGTTTCGTGGATATGGCTTAGAACGTTAGTCAAGAGGGAGTATGATGTAAGCATGGATTCCAACTCCGAATCCTTTTAGGATTTTTTTCTTTTTCTTTATCTTTTTTAAGAGTTGATAAGAATTCTATTTCTTTTAGGACTCTTATTTTGACTCTATCTTTTATTAGGATAGGTTTTATCTTTATATGAGTAGGATTAGGTTGTCATAAAAGTCATATAAATAGGCACCTTCTGTATGCAATTGAGGGACAACTTTAATCATTATAAATTCTTATTTAAAGTTTGAGATTTGTTTTCTTTTTTTCTTGGTTGTGAACTCGACTGATTCGTGGATTCAGAAGCCGCTCGCTTGAGGTTTTCAAGCAACCTTCGTACGGACCCCTCACAAGGCCCTCCGTCAGAGTTTTTACGGTACCGCTTCGCTCTCACCAAGCAATGGTGGTTCAGTTATCATCATCACCAATCGACTTAGCCATTGGCAAGCACGAAGGTAAGCCTATTCCGCTATTTCGTTGGGCCAAGTGGTATCAGAGCCCTACAGATCCATGATTCCAATTTTTCAAATTTTTTTTGGAATACTTGTTTCGCAAAGAACAATGGTGAAATCTGTCACGCGTGAAGAGTTTGATGTCTGTCTGGCAATGTAGAAGTCTTGTCAAGAGAAGTTGATGTCATGTCTAACAAACTAGACAGAGTACTGGGGTATCTAGAAACCAAATCCAACGATGTGGTTGATATTGCGAGAATACCGCATACAGAGACGGAAGGCACAAGCGCTCGTCCAACTACCAGCCGCCCATAAAAGGGATCACAACGTGCTCACAACAGTTGGTCCCCACACAAGGAATACTGTAAAGACAGCGACGACAATGATTTTAGCCTGCAGGGATTCCATTATCACGGCTCCCAAACCATCTATGCAAACCAACAACGACGGGGCCAAAGTAACTACGAAGGAGGAGGTGGTTTCAAAATGAAGATGGATCTTTCTTCTTTCTACGGTAGACTACACATTGAAGACTTTCTTAAGTGGCTCACAGAAGTAAAACGCTTCTTCGAGTACATAAACATCCCCGAAGAGAGGCATGTTCACCTTGTAGTCTATAGACTTAAGGGAGGTGCATCTGCTTGGTGGGAACAACTCGAACACATCTGTACGAGAGTCGACAAAGCTCCTAAACGGAGTTTGCCCAAGATGCGACAATTGATGCGACAAAAATTTCTACCTCCAGATTATCAATAGATTCTCTATCGTCGACATCAGAATTTTACACAAGGTACATGAGCTGTAGCTGACTACACTGAAGAATTCTTCATGCTCTGATCCCGAACAACATGTCCGAGACAAATCTCCAACAAGCGATCCGTTATCTTGGCAGCCTGAGACAAGACATCCATGATCAACTCTACCTACAGAATATATACACACTCGGCGAAGCAATCACCTTAGCAGAGAAGTTGGAACAACAAATTGAAAGGTTCAAGAGTCCACAAAACCACTTTGATGCTAACAACCGTGAACCAAAAACAAAGGAAGATTGGGCACAAAATCAAGTTGTCAGCTATTCCAAAAAGGACAAAGGACCAGCATATCCTAATTCTCTTCCACCAACTATACCTCTAAGAGGACAGGTGTAGAAACTTACAAAAAAAAGGAGAATCAACTGTCTTTTCTTATTAGTGTAAAGCACTATAAATCGAGTACACCTGAGAGATCATGTGCTGAGAATCCCCGAATACAAAAAGAATTCTGGGAAATGGGACGATGGAGATCGAGCAACAATTGCTCATTTACTTTGTTGATACTCCAATATACAAAAGTGGGAGAAAATCTAAAAAAATTGCTAACTCTTGGCTCACTAGCAAGAAGGGTAGCAATTTGCCTCTGAAATGCTCTCTGTTCTCCCTTTTTGAAGAGATATATGTCCTCTATTTATAGTCCTTTTGTATTGAAATGACGGTTATGCACACACAGGTGGAAATATACTGATTTTCATGTTGGCGCATAGTCTTTCTTTGGGCGAATAGGGTGTGGATGCATAAAGACTGGATGATCATGGGTAGATCGTAGGGTTGACATGGCCGCATGCTTCGATACACGACTACTCGTGGAGACTGACGTGGCCACATGCTTCGGTGCACGACTGATCATGGATGTTGACCGAGTCATAGAGCTGTCCTGACTTGGGTGCATAGTGTGGGAACAGGGATACGTGTCCCTTCTAGAGGAGCCATGTGGACGCATAGGCATTGCTGCACATGGACGCATAGGGATTTCACATATTGGCACATAGGATTTGTATTGTGGGTGTCTGCCACTTTCTGACTTAGGCGTATAAAATTTTCTGACTTGGGCGTATAGCTACTTCCTGACTTGGGCGCATAGTGTTTGATATTTTCATGCTTCTACAAGACCCCCTTCAAATTTTTTGATACTCGAACGAGTTCGAAATACTTTAAAAGAAGCATGGGAGACTGTCTTCCTGTGGCTCTGTGGGCACTTAACAGACTCTCTCTCTTTAGGCGCATAGATGCTGCCTGACTGTCAAACGATGGCTGTTTGAGATCTTCCTCGAAAATCTGAACTGACAGAATCATCGGAATGAAATTTGAAGATGTCCATCCTTCGTCCCATTTCTATGCATAGTCCACATCAGCAAATAACAGGCGCATAATGTGCAAAAGACTAAGTCTCTGCATGGGCGTATATACCATATTGGCGCATAGGTCATGTGGGTGCATAGACCATGTGGGTGCATAACTTCTCGTTCGTGCCTATAAACAGGCCTTGAGAAGAGAGAAAATTCATTTTTCTTTTTTTTCTCAAAAACTTTCAAGAGACTCTTTATTTCTTCTCTGCAAGAATCAAGTCTCCCAAGGATGCCAAAAAATTCGCGAAGGGCAAGAAAGCTGCACCGAGCGGTTCTCCTTCTTCGGTAGCATCTCCGCTAGTCCAAGACCCCATTCTGGGTAAGGCTATGCTTCAAAATAAAGTCTCGAGCGTTAATTTGTGATGCTTGAACTTCTCTCTGCTTGGGCGCATAACCATTGATATGCGCCCAAAGCAACACAGCATTCTTATGCGCCAACATAAGTATGTGCCCACACACTTGTTGTGTAATATGTGCCCACACAGAACTTTTCTATGTTTGAACATTCTTATGCGCATGCATAATTATGCACCCACACGCTTGTTGCGTGTTATGCGCCCACACAGAACATATGTGTTTGAAGTTTCTTATGCGCCCACAGGCCGTTTTAGGTGCATAGAATTTCTCCAGTAATTAGCTCTTTTTATGTAGATTCTAAGTTTGACTTTTTCCTCTGTCTTTGCAGTTGATATGGTTGTCCCGGAACTCGGTAGAATTTCTCTTGGCTCTGCTCGCCAAGTTCTTGGTTTAAGCCTCGTCACTACCATGATTAGGAATGTTCAGGCTAAGATCAGCATAAACCAGCCTTCAGTGCGAATGATCGCTATGCTTGAACATGATATGGTGTTCCTGAAGCAGATGATAAACGATGAAAAGTTCCTGCTCGGAGGGGCGCAGAGTCTTAAGAAGCCGTACTTCTTGTTTGGCGATACCCTAAGATTTGAGGATGGAGAGACGATACGCCTGAGAGACCCTTTGGTGGTCATGTTGAACAACCAAAGGATATGGTTGCCAACGATGGGTCACCAATATCCTCTGTCGGCGTTCACCGATCTAGCTGTACAGAGGCAGATGAAATGGGACTTAATCCCTGAACTTTATGGGGTCGTCTTTGAAAAGATACAGTTTAGCTTCGGTGATCGAAAGAGGGACACTTTTAAGTGTGTCAAGGGCTCCACGTCCTATTCCACGAGGGGGCTGCACCCTGGTGCCATAATAAACGATATCCCGGCCGACCTTTATCCTTATGCTGCCGACACCCTTTCCAATCTGATGATGTCAAAGAATAGGTCGTATCCCGTAGGAAAGCTGTGGCTGGAAGGTTGGAGGCACCTCATTTCATTCTGGAGTGACCTCACTGAATGGGTGCTTTCAACCTATGAAACCACTCTGAAGGCTATCAGCCTTTTTCATGCCATAAGAACCACTCAATATGGCATAAAGATTAATTGGCCCATATTTGTCTCTCTGGCGAATGGGCTTGGCTCTCTATGAGATGGGCTTGGCTTTTCACTCCGAGCGGGGAGATGGGCTTGGCTCTCTATGAGATGCAGAAAATATCGAAGCTTCCTTGGGAAATAGAGCCGTACAAAGAAAATGTCCCTTGTGATGAGGAACTCCTCGACATGGAGAAGGAGAACTCCGAGATGACGGATGTGTATAAGGAGTTATTATGTCACTTCCTCATCTGTCACAGGATTATAAAGACAGGAAAGACTGAGGGGGCCAATCCCCATACGAGATCTTAGACGAGCTATATCTTCGTTCAAAAAGAAGGAGAAGGTCCGGCCTCCTTTCCAATTTGCAAGCCCCTGACGAAATCTAAAATATAGAAACTGATGACAGATCACGGGGCCGCAGATAGTGATGATAGTGATGACTCTGAGGGGTATTCCCCGATTTACTACTTCTCCCGACAAGCTGAGTTTAAGTTGTCGAAGAAAGCCGTGCTGGCGGCTTTTCTGATGATCTGGATCTACGACTGTGTAGTCCCTGGTGGTTCAGGATCTATTGAAAGGATGAGCCAGAGTATGATACTTCCGGTTGTAAAGTTGGTATTTGGATACCGGCTTGCCCTACTTCCTGCAATGGTCTGCACCATCCAACGGGGCCTGCGAGATTTTGTTGGAAATGCGGTGACCCCTGACGGCAGAACAGACTTTGCTCGAACTGAAATCCCCTTTCATTTTCTAATGGGATGGCTGCTACCTGCATTGTTCCACTACACCAAAAAATACATTTAGGAACATATTTTATATGTACCTAATATTTTTAGGAACACATAAAAGCCGTTCCTAAAAGTGGCGTTGCAACTATTGGAACTGTTATAAAACGTTCCTAAATTTAGTTAGGAACGGTTATTAGACGTTCCAAAAGTAGATTTTGAAACACATATAATTTGTTCCTAAAAATCAGTTTGGAACGTCTATGAAACGTTTCTAAAGTTATATATTGGAATGCATACAATGCGTTCCTAAAGTTTTTTTTGGGAACGTTGTTCAAAAGTTTCTAATTGTTAATTTGAAACATTTTCAAGCTGTTCCTAATTGTAACTTGCGTCTGTGTCTAATTTGCAACACTTTTTTCCATATAGTTTTGGAAGGCTTTCCTAACGTCCCTAGTTTTTTTTTTAAATTTTGCATATGATTTTTAATTTGAACCATAAATCTAACTATTCATAAATTGACCATTAGAAAACATAATATATGGTGTAAGATTTTTTTTACACATTCCATGAATCAACACCCAAGACATCCATAAAATTAACTAGAGTTGTCAACCTAATACAAAACAACTAATAATGTATCCCAACAACTATTTTTTATAAAATGTCTTCAAAAGTATATATGAAGTAAAAGTTACAAAATTTATAAAATCTTGCTCGATAATAAAATATAATTTGTTTACAAAATTTAATTCTCTGACAGATGATCCCAAAAGTTATTCCCCAACCGAATGGTGAAGAGTTGAAAATCGACAGCTAGCAACACCTGCATGCAACATCATAGAACAAGTTTAAGTTAAAATCAGAGAATTGAGAAATTAAAGACTAAGATGAACCAAAATCTACTATATTAAAGAAATTGGAGAATAAGAGACCATACAGTTTAGTGCTACTGCCAACAAACAACTCAAAATATCCCATGATACGAGATTTTGTTGACCGGAGTTGCTGCCACTATTTTCAGACATTATGCTTTACAAGAAAATCTAATGTATCAACAAAACTAAAGAAATTAAAGAACATAGAAAGTGAAGATTACAAGTATATAAGACATAAGACATTTTTGTTAGTCCTAAGAAAGGACTGTACACAAAACATACAATTTAAAAATTACAAGTAGGAAGAATAACAAATTTTAGGTGTATTTTAGGTGTAATTAGGAACCATCTGATACTGTATCAAATTAAGAGATATTTTATCAACTAAGGGATATTGTACACAAAACATACAATTTTTACAATTGATTGTACATAAAACATACAATTTTACAATTGATTGTACATAAAACATACAATTTTACAATTGTACTTTTGGTAGTTCTATTTTGTAAATTTGACTATATCAAATTTTTCTTGAGGGACACTGTACTAAGAACCATCTAAAACTGATTCTTGATGAGTAGACTAGATAGCGGTGATCATGTGTAAATAAAAAAAAGTATAGCAGGAGATCATATAAGTATACCAGGAGATCATATGGCAACATATTTTTTTATTCGATAAGTATAACAGTTTGTCATATTTTTTATTTAATAAGTATAGCTAGCAGTTTGAGCATCTAAACCGCTTTTCCCTTTTCTTTTTTCCTCTGAAACATTCAATCTGAAGTACATGTGAAAGTACACAATTTCTCTATAATGCTAATCTTATTTGATATAAGACATTACAGTTGATTTTTGAACTACTGCTATTTTATGGTAATTTACTAAAAATTAAAGGAATATTTTGCATAAAAAAACAAATCATTGAAAATAGTAATAATTTGAGTTTTTTGTGTATATATTTTAGCAATTTTGTTATAGAATAAAATAATAGGTTGCACATAACAAACTACTATAGTGATCAGAGCCGGTCCAAGACCTTTGAAGATCCGGGACAATAATCTAAAATGTGCCCTAATTCACACATCTATCATTAAAATATAATTTTTAATAATTATACCTTATGTCTAAATGTTAACTATAAACTAATCATTCTACTACTACTTGCAAAACTTGGATTTAATACAAAAATTTCAATGACCATTGACCATAACACAAAAATAGATTGTCACTGGAAGTAATTTCAATGACCATAACACAAAATTTCAACTTCTTTCTTCCATATATTCCTCGCTGTACTTCCTGCTAGAAAAGTTAATATCGCCCCTACCCTCTCTAGTTAAATACATGTCCACTATCTAGTACTAACCAAACAAGGACAGTTCATGTCTACAATAGCCGATAACAGCCTAAAGGACCAATCAAAAACTCTAATAGATGGCAAGACTATGCCATAGACTTAAAAAAAACCCTCCATAAGTATTCTTCAATTTTTCATAATTAAAAAAACTCGAAATTATACACAATCATTAAGATCTGGTCAATTTTTTTACGGTTACTTATAAAGGCACTTCATTTTTTGATCAGGGCTAGCCCGGATTGGGGCTAGCCCAGATTTTTTTGGGTTTTACTCAGGACATCCCATTTTTTGATTTAGGGCTGTCCCAAAGTGAAATTCCCCAAACCCAAATTTTTCCTCTCATTTGCAAAATTTTTTCTCTCTCTTCCTAAACCCTAACTCCTCTTTTCTTCTTCTTCCTCTTTTCCTCCACCATTTCTCCATCCCCAAGCAAGAAGTTAATTTAAAAATTCCTAGAAATTTCTTCCCCCTAGAAATTTTCTCTTCTTTCTCTTCTCTTCCAAATTTCTTTCTCAAGAAGATCAATGGTACCCAAATTCTTTCTCTATTTGTTTCCAAAATCCTAGAAATTAAATTAAAAAATTCAAGCATCCATTACATTGTTTATTTTAATTGTCTGTAGCCCATGTGAATTAAACTACATTCGGAGTGGAAAATTACCCATTTAAATTAAACACAAGTATGTACGAACGAGAAAACTCTGCGTCGACAAGGACTGCCCAATTTTTTGGCAGTCCTACAAACCGAATGGACTGCCAGAAAACTGGGCAGTCCTAAGTCACAGCATGTAAAACAAAGGACTGCCCATTTTTCTGGCAGTCCTTACTGTATTCAGGACTGCCAGAAAACTGGACAGTCCTACATACAGTAAGGAAAGCCAGAAAATGGGCAGTCCTTTATTTCACATGCTGTGACTTAGGACTGCCCAGTTTTCTGGCAGTCCATTCGGTTTATAGGACTGCCAAAAAATTGGACAGTCCTTGTTTGCACTAGTTGAACAGCAATATTGAGGTTTTCTACCATATTAGGGTTTGTATATTATGAGGAGCCTTTGCGTGCCATCGAAATTGGAAATGAAAAAAAATAGGGATAACAATATTAGGGTTTAACATTTTTGTTGTTGTTGTTGTTGTTGTTCTTCCTTTTCTTCTTCTTCTTCTTCTTCTTGGATGGGTTGAGGAAGAAGAAGAGGGAAAAAATAGAGAAAAAAAAGTGACTTTTATACCAAAGAGTGGGATAGCCCTAATCAATTTTTTCAATGGCAAACTTGTAAATAATACAAAGTTTAAAATGTGATAGCCCTGATAAAAAAGTGAAGTGCCTTTATAACTAACCTTTTTTTACCTACATAATAGATGGCAGGAAGATGTCATAAAGACTTAAAAAAACAAAATTGTATATAGAGATGGTAGCCATAGAGTCTTAAAAATGAAAATTGTATGCAATCAAAATTTCTAATAGAGGACAATCATAAGTATTCTTCATTTTTTTCACATCATGAAGATATGTTCCTAGAATCCTAACTCCAGTGGCTAAAAGAAAAAAAAATATCGCTAAAGAAAATTGGAACTCACCGGAGCAAAAGCTTCTTCAAGAAGAAGAGAAAGTTAGAAACCGCAGGTACAAGTTCGTCTACGTTGATTCGTTCTAGTGTTCCACCGATTCTTTCTGATGCCTCTAAACTTCATAGCCACATAACATTAACTTTGACAAGTATATAAACAAAAAAAGTAAATAAGGATACTAATTCTAAGTTTAAGGAAAATTGACAGAGATCATATGGCTGAGAGAATTGGTATGTGAAAACAATCTCGCTAAAGATAATTTGATCTCACTGGAGCAAAAGCTTCTTCGAGAAGGGGATAAAGTTAGAAACCACAGGTAGAAGTTTGTCTTCGTTGATTCGTTCCAGTGTTCCACGGATTCTTTTTGATGCCTCCAAACTTCATAGCCACATAACATTAACTTTGACAGGGTAAGTTTATAAAAAAAAGTAAATAAGGATACTAATTCTAACTTTAACGAAAATTGACAGAGATCATATGGCTGAGAGAATTGGTATGTGTTCTTGGCCCTATGCTTCAATGACAATGAAACATACAAAGAAGAGTCCAAGTATTTGGCATTTTACTCAAACTCTAGTCTCTATTTACAATATTATATAGATTCTCTTTTATAGATGTTTTTCTATCGTTAAGATTGGTCTAGATAGTGTGGAACCAGACATTCAAACCGGAATATACTCGGATGAGCTAGGTGGATTGAGTTGTGAACTGACTTATATGGGAATCCTCTTCGAGCTAGGTTATGTAACATGAGATTTTATATCAACTCGGTTAAGTGCTCATCAGAGTGGCCTGACTGAACAAAATCATTCTAGAATCCTCTCTGAGCTTTATACTTGTCAAATACATTTTGGAGTTGGTTTGACTGAACAGAATAATTCTAGCATCCTCTTTATATAGAGCTTTACACTTGTCAAATATGAATTCTGGAGTTGTGGTAGTATACAAGTTCTTTAGACTTAAGGCACCATAGTTGTGTTGTACACTTGACTCTGTCTTTCAATACCATTTGAGTAGTCCATTGAAAAAGAGTATGTATACATGGCTTTTAGGTATGGTATAATGTATGGAGGCAGGTGGGTGCAGAATATAGGACTTGTCACTCTTGTAAAAAGGCTTGAATGTCATCTGACAACATATAGCAAATTCATATGACAATCAACACCACCAGAGGTTAAGATGTAAGAGACATCGTCTACTTACAACGATATTGCCGCTCTGAAATAAGGATTGCTGCACAAGGAACATGAGGACAACTAACTTGCATGGGACTCAAATTCAAGGACAGTGCCATTAGCACAGTTGGTTGCTCTGTCTCATCTGACAACATGTACTTCCTATATTACTCACAAATCTGTCAAAAGCCTTGACTGAATCGTATTTTGATGGTATCAGGGACATGCTTAAAACATGTGTCAAGAACAAGTATCAGGAACATATTTGACGATATGACAATGATGGATAAAAAGTGAGGTTTTAGTTATTTTCAGGAATATGCTTAAAACATATATCAGGAACATGCTTAAAACATGTGTCGGGATGGTATCAGGAACATGCTTAAAATATGTCAAGATGGTATCGGGAACATACTTAAAAAATGTGTCATGATGGTATCAGGAACATGCTTAAGTAGTGTAACAATGTGACAGTGAGGGATGGAACGTGAGGTTTTAGTTATTTTCAATCAATCCAACATTATTCACTTCAAAACCCAGTTTTTGGAATACAAAGAGGTCTGATTAATCTCTAGAACAAGTAAATTTTCTCAAGGCGACTCTACTATAGCTTAAGTTTATTATTCTTGTTATCTTGAGCAGATTTGCATTTGTAATTAGCCTAACATTGTGAAACATAATACACCTGCCAAGAGCTTCTCCTATGTAGAGTAGATACTGTGCAGTAGCATAAAACGCCTGCAACTCATTAGAAAAAAGCCTTCAAAGTCGTACTTGATACTGTCAAAAGTAGCATGCAAATGGCCTCCAAAATCAAAAGAGAGAAAGATAAAGACAATGCCTACAACTCATTAGAAAAAGCCTTCAAAGCCACACTTGATACTGTCAAAAGTAGCATGCAAATGGCCTCCAAAATCAAAAGATAGAAAGATAAAGACACTGCCAAAGAAGTTACTAAACTCCAGTGAATTTTGGTGTAGTGTCACTCCTCACTATCTTCTTCCTCTTCCTTCTACTTCTCTCTCTTTCTCAACTCCACCAATGCGCCTCCTCAAAACTATGAAACTTTAAAACAGGTAATATGATGACATAATATTGAAAATACAAGAATTTATAGAAGATAGATAAACATAGGAAGAAAACAACAAGAAACTATTAGTATTTAGAAAAAAGGACTTACGCGAGGCATCGATAACAATACACATAACTTTTATACAATGATAAAAGAGAGCAAGCTTCCTAGAACAATCCATAATCTCATTAACCTGATTTCAAAAAAAATCCATGATATTCTAATCAATCTTTTCATTGAAATCAGATTGTAATTTAATTCACCTTTCGTAAGTGAGCCATGGTGTCAATCCTCAAAAGGCTCAAACATATTTAGAAAAGTGCATAGGATTAGCAGTCTTACCATGTGCTTGTGCAATAATAAAGGAACCTATTTCTTTTAGTATCAGCTAGTATTTTGTGTTATCATGCCATCTTTCACAAATCACCATCTTTGACCATACAACAAGAGATGAAAGAATTAGTTGGGGATGCACAAAAAATCATGCAGCTAAGTGCTTCTTAATTAGTTGGGGATGCACCAAAAATCATGTAGCTAAGAAAAATGAGTAAAAGACTTCTACACAAATTAAGGATGCTATTGGCATCGATTATTGACCATAAATGGTATAACCATTCTAAGAAGCATCAAGCAATTCTGAAACTGAATGGCGTACTAAATTATTCTACCACTCAAAATTGTTCAATTGTACTTGTTCATGCAAATTGAATTAAGTTGTAAGTAATTTCGTCAAACCATATTTCATTATAGCATCATTAAATCAACTCTAGAATTTTATATTAAAAAATTTTGACTGGAATAACATACCAAATAGAGATGATTTTTATGGATAAGCATCGACTCATTTGCCCCAAACAACTCAAGGGATTGACCGATATTGTATAAATATCAAAATGACGAGTTTTTAACTTCGGGGAAATAGAAAAAATAAATATTTTAAGCTTTAGCTACTACCATTCAAAGAAATAAATAATTCATCATCTTATGTGAATCCAATTTTCATCCCAGAATTTAGGGTTGCCTATTTGAACTTTCAATACACTATAAGCTTCATCTCTATATGTTTATTTAGTGAGAAAGAAGCAATACTAGATAACAAGCGAACCAAGACCCAAATCAAAAAAATTGAACAAAAAGGAAATAGAGAACAAACTTGGATCCAAATCGTGAGAGATGATGGCAAAGATTGTAAGAGAACCAACAATGGAGAAGATGGCGGCGATAGAAGGCACGATCTCGTGAAAGGGTGTATACGAAATGGAGAGGAAGGGTTTGGGTTTATGTGAGAGATGAAGGATTTGCTTATAGAAAGGTATTTATTGGCTGGGAACACTTTTCTTATTAAGCACGTGAGATGCACATGTGTATTCTCAGTTTGGAACGTATTTAGAACTGTAAAAAAGTATACCAAAAGAAACAATTTTCCTAAAAATTAAAATAAAACATATTAGGAACCCTTTTATGATTTGGAACACTTTATTTTCGTTCCAGCACCTAGATGCAAAAAATAAGTGTTCCAAATCAAAAAAGGCATGGTGTTCCTAATTTATCATTTTGGTGTAGTGTTCCAAACTGATGAATGTCGGGCCGGTGGAGGACTCTTTTTGCCGGTGACGCCTTTCTTTGAAGGTTCCGTGATGCAGACTGGTCCGTCACGGGGGTGCCTGCTTGCAGAAGGGCCTTGAGCTTTCTTCAGAGTATCCCCTCAATCCGACAGTTGCAATGTAGGGGATACACTAGTAGATGAGGGAGCCTATACTACTAGCTTGACCACTGGGGCATTTCATTGGCTCCAGTCTATCAGGTCCTCGTATTTGGTGCTAAGGAATAGGAATCACACCTACCTGGAGCTTTATCTACCAAGCCATTTCGTACGGTAATTTGGATATAGTCGGCTTCTTTTGGGCATTGCTAGCCCGCATTTGGAGTCGATAGGCAGCTTGATCGATGGGGAGCGTGCAAGGGTTTATTATAATACCGAATGCACGGGAGCAATTTTTACTATGTCCGAAGATAAGCTTGAGACCCACCTGTTCTATGCTGCTGCCAAATTTTATACTCAGATCAATACCTTTCATCCTCGGAACGATCGTGATCAGAGCTTAATATTGGGGATAGGTTTGACCCCACTCCTGCAAGTGTGAAACGAGCCCGAAACATGCCAAAAGGCAACAAAAAGGAGAGCGTCGCTCCAGCCGTTAAGCTGGCCGCAACATCGCGGCAGAGAGATGCTCTTAGGGAGCCGACAGTACCTCCAAGAGAGGATACCGAAGATGATTCTGCTCTCCCCGATCCTCTTCCTCAGAAGAGGAAAGCTTCAACTGAGCTGGCCCAAGAGCCAACTTTCAAGAGGAAAAAGAAGACTGTTGCCACAAGGAGAGCCAAAGATGTGGGTGCTGGCTCACCTCCTTTAAGAAGATCTTTTCAGCAGACTGGAAGAGGCGAAACGACATCACGGGTTGTTACCATTCGGGAGGTAGCTCCCTTTCTAGACTCCATAGCCGTTTTGGTCAAACCACTACTTGTGTATTCTTTGGATGCAGCTTTCTCACCCTTGTGTTTATCCTTTGCACAGGACCCTTAAGTTGCAATCGAGGCAGGTGCCTCTTCGTCTGAAGAGGTGGACGTGACAACAGTGTCCCCTCCTCGTCCTCAACTGGCAGATGAAGTTCAGCCTTCCCCAGTCAAAGGGGCTGAGTCAAGGGATGACCAGGGTGAAGGCCTGGACTACGATGGCGACCAGAAAGCTAGTCCCTATTACGATATCTCTTTAGGGGATATGTCTGAATTGGGGCTTTAATAAAGGAGTTGGACGAGAATCAAGTCCAGTTAGCTCACCCTCCCGCGGGTATGTTATCCTTGCATTTTACTTCAGAAAAGATTTTTCGTCTTCGATTTTGTGTACACCTCGTGAGGCTGACTGCCATCATATATTTCTTTGTAGACAGGAAGAGGGCGCAATGGGCAGAGATAACCCATGACACTGGGGCAGGATAAGAAGTTATCCCTGGTTCCTCTGGGATTGCTGGTGTAGAGGAATCTGTCAGTAAGCCAACTTCGGCTACAGAAAGAGAGGTTGAACAGCGTACTGAGGTGGCTGTTACTGGATCTGCTCCCAGTCCAGCTGGGGTCATAGAAGATATACAGCCTGATGTTGCTCAGGGCCTTGACATTGTTTCCCTTGAGCAACCTGGGCCAGCTCTTGTTTCCCTTGTAACCAGGGATGATGACCTAATCCAAGTTGGCGCTGAGCAAGCAGAAGGTACTAAAATACAACTCTTTCGTACTCTTTCAGGGTTTTTCTTTCCATCACTGATAGATATATTATTTCCTTGTCAGGTTCGACTTCTTGTCAAGCGTCTCTTCCTAGAGCAGAAGATTCCTATCAGGCATCCTCCCCAACGACCTCCTCCGAAGATGACAAGATGGCCCAGGAAGTCGTCAAAGCTTTCTTCTCCCTCCTGAAAGTGAAGCTTCCTGAGTCTTGAACCGAAATGCCGCCTTTGGACCTGTAAAGGCTATTGCTGAATGCCAGGTGACGGCCCTTGAGAGCATCACCGGCTATGAGGAGCGGGTTAATGGTCTGAGGAAAGTTCTGAATGATCTGGAGGACCAGGTGGCCAGATTCTGGGAATTCAAGCAACGGAGCCCAACCTCGCTGTTTCTTGAAGAAGATGAGGCTTTGGTTGTAGCTCTTGCAGAGGAGGAAGCTTCTTTTCAAGCAAGGAAGAATGCCCTTGCTAAGGAGATCAGTGAGTTGATTGATCAATATGAATAGTTCAACGCCGGGAGTGAGGCTCGCATTGTTTCGAAGAATAAGATGGCCGCGCAGATCACTGAAAAGTACAATCATATTACGCAGATCCACAAGAAGATTGCCCAACTGGAGGCCAGCTTAAGGACAGTCACGTCTGAATAGGAAGACTATACGGTTCAGGCTGCTGTGACTGCCACAACTTCAGACCAGTTGAAAGAACAGCTGGTAAAGTTGGAGGGGGAGCACGCAAAGTTGATCCCCTTCAAGGATGAAGCCGCTCGGCAGGAAAAAGCACGCCGTCGTGCCACTGTCAAGTCTCAGACTGTGATAACAGCTTTAAGGGACAACATCAATCAGTTGTGTACCCCTTAAATCTTCTTTTGTAATTGGCTTATTTGAGCCGTAAAGACTCTTGTATCTTTTTCTTTCGTCTACTTTTTGAGAGACATTTTTAATAAAGAATCTTTTGGCTTTCGAGACTCACGAATGTAGTTTGTGAAATATCATAACTAGAGGTAGTTTGGACGTAGTAGGGATATTTCTGGTGGGTATTCCATTGGAGAATTTGTTGCGGACTTATTATTTGTTTTATATTCAAGATTCTCGAATATAGATAATAAGTTAAAAGAAACTGCTAATAGAGATAGTGTGGACATAATAGCAGGGGATGTTCTATATCTGATCATAGGCAATATGGACGTGAACGGATATATAACATTAAATAGGAGTCAGTAGATAATTCAGAGGTAGTATGGACGTGATTATCTTTGACGAATGTTTTGCTCAGAGGTTATATGGACGTGGCGAGACATTTCTTAATTATTCCATTGGAAAATAATTATCGAAAAACAGTTCAAAGGTAATATGGACGTGACCGTTTTCATAAGATCGAGTTTGGACAGAGTTCAAATGAAGATAATTCCATTGAAGAATCTTTTTAGAGGACCTATTATCCATGGCGTATTCCAGACTCTTGAAATAGGGATAATAGTTAGATGATTTTTTGAATCACATAAACATTGTACTGTACATTTGCATGATTTAAATCAGGGTATATATGAACGTTGTATATGAAGGTTACACATAATACTTCTTCAGGAGCTTGCCGTTGATCAGCATCATAAGCAAGTCACCATCAGGCTTCAAACGAGCCCTCTGATGCTCGGCTAATGCTTGGGCCCTCCGCTCATCCTCCCGACGTCGAGCAGCTTTATCTTCGATAGAGGAAATAGCTTGGCGTGCAAGGGCCAACTCAGCCTGACGAAAGCCAATGCTCTCCTTTTTCTAAGCTAGAGCTTCGAAAAGTTGTCAAAAGACCTCCTTCTGGTCCTATGACTTCCTCAGGTCGCTCTCAGCAAGGGCCAGAGTCTCCTTCAATTGCTGAATCTGTTCTTGGAGGTCTTTGCATTGCTCTCTGTGTCTGCATGATGACGGGCCCGAACCTCATCAGCATCGGTCACCTCTTTGAGTGCAACCTCGATTTCAGCAAGACGGGCTCGTAAATCCTGACGCCATCGTTCATACTAGGACACTTCAGAAGCTATTTTCTCCAACTCTTCAACAATCAAAGTCGGGACATCGCGTTCGAGGTTCCGCAGCTCCAAGGCAATGGCTTTTGACTCAGCCATTAGGTTGGCTATTGCATCCACCTTCGTCTTATATTCAGGATAATGGCGCAGATACCACAGCTGACCATCAACAATAAGGCAGGCACGTTTGAGTGATTTATGATGCTGTAAGCCGCCCTCCAAACCAAGCAACAGAGCATAACGGATGGAACCTAAGAGGAGATCCAAATAATACTTGTTATCCGCTAAACTCGTTGAGGTCATGGGAGAAGCCAGTACAGCGGCAATCTCCAAACTCTGTCGGGATACTAAGACCGAAATAGGAGGAGCCATCGGTAGGACACCCAACAATGTAGTAGGCACAACCGGCTCTTCGACCATTCTCGTAACCGGGGCCGATTCTGCAGTGATCTCCTTGGTCAGTATTTCATTAACCGGTTTGTCGGCCGCATCCTCACTCAGTTCAGTAGCGATGACATTGGCAGCCACATCGACGGGTCTTACTGAGGCCTCCTCGTCCGTCTCTCCAAGGTCTCGATCAGCCAACCCTTTAATGGCCTCCTCCGCAACTGTTCGGATGATCTCTTCGACAAACCTTTCGCTAGTGGATCCCTTGACGGGTTGTCCGGGCAATACTTCAACCACTTCCTTAGTCAGCCCCTCTACCGGACAATCCTTCGCCTCGTCCGACACAACTGTGTCATCTTCCAAATGAGGAGGAGACGCAATGAGAGGACCCAGGGTAAAGGCTTCAACATCCGTATTTATATATCTCCCCTCCGATTGGCTCTATAGAAGTTGTAGGTAACCTCGCAGGGTCCTGCGGAGACGAAGCCAACGGCTCCAAGGGGCCCCAAGTTTCGTACACAAAAGGAGCAGAAGGATGGACATCCTCCGAGTCAGAACAAACAGCAGCCGCAGTCCTCCCCTCGGTCCCAATAGCTTGAGGTATATCGGGCGCAGGCTCTTCAGAAAGTTCCCTAAGTCTTTCTCACCATGAGGGCCCCACCTACATGAATCAAACAATGATAAGGCATAAAAAGCAGGCAAAAAACATTTAAAGGCCTAGAAAAATAACCAGACTTACCCTTGAAGAAGACCAACAAAAGGGGCATTTGGCTCCACGAAAGGCTGTCGGGATGATGCGCTTCGCAAAGGCGCAAAAGCCACTCTAGCCCTCTTAATTGGAGGAGAGCTCGCCCCAGAAGAAATCAGACATTTTAGCGGGTCGCTCAAGAGCATCTCCTCCTCCTTCCCCTCCCGTGACGAGCTAGAACCATCAGTGGTTCTGCTCTCTGAAGAGGCAAGCCTCTCAGGACGCCGTAAAGATGACCGAGTTGCCTCAAACTTCGTCCCCTCAAGTAAGCTCCTTTGGCGGTCGTACTCCGACGAGAAGTTGTTCGCAATGCAGTAAAACGTCACCGCAGAATACAACATATGTGTCTCCCCATGCATCGAAGGAATGGTAAACCCTGTGCCGACACGACTATTACTGAAATAACGCTATGCCCTGGTGCCAACCAGGAGGCTTCCCTCGTAACCAAGATAGGAGCTTGGATTACACATCATGACCTGGCTATAGCCAAATTGACGCGCAAATCGGTTAGGCAAGTAAGGCTCCAAGTACACCCGATTCTGGTTTCGATACACCAGATGGAAGGGGCGGAGGGACTGCAGCCAACGGAACACCCCAAGGGTTAGATTCGCGTCTACTGACACTTCATCTGCAAGAAAACCATTATAGGGAGGCAAAACCACGCGGATGGCATATTCTCTTAATCTATCCAACATCTATCTATAAGCGAGAACGTTCGGATCAATCTACTCCGCAGCTTCATAATTGCGCAGGGTCGCATCCCATGCCTCGTACCCTAAGAGGGTATTGGAAGCTATCAAACCAGGGCGGTGCAAGGCTAACCAACCCATCAGGTAGTAGTAGGGAAGTTCGACCGACCGAAAATCTCTATCCCTCCCTCTATGCTCGATTATTCTCTGAGAAAACTCCTGCAGGCCGTGCAGGATGTCACATACCAAGGCCGGCAGCAAGGCCAAAGAATGTCTGAGGGCGTGCTTTACAGCGGGCAAGATCAAATCCTAACTAATCTGATCAATAGGCCCCGAACCTCCTGGAACCACGTCCTTTCGTAGCCATATCATCGAAAAGGTGGCTAAGGCCGCTTTATGGCTTATGGCAGTCAAATTTTGACAGAAGAAATTATGAACTTTAGAGGTGGGCTTCCCCTCGGCATCTACTGACGGAGCCGACACCCCAGCCTCGGCCATCATATCGTCCATTTCGTCAACAGTGTACTCCTGACACGATGAAATAAGCCTGTCCCGACATTAATGGAAGCCTCGTAAAAATACAATCGGTCCAGGCCTTGATATATAACTGATATTGCTCCCTGCCCTGGCGCTTACACACCAGGTAATGGCAAAACAACTCCTTATATATAGTCATCATCTCAGGTTATACATTCTCCAACCTGAGAAACTCTACACTGCTAAGAGTGTACTCCTCATAAGGATGATCCCCCCACGACAGCTTTGAGATAACACAAATCTTATGAAGAGCCAGGCCTATCTCTCCGCAAGGAGTGTAGAATGTCCCCATATGATAATTAAACAACTCCAGCAAAGCAAGAAAGAGAGGCCGGTTGACCTCGATCCCTTGTGCATTGGCCTTGATACAGCGACAAAGGCCTGTATCTTTTAGGTCCAATTTCTACCTTCCCACCTCCTATAAAGACAACTCCCTCCATTCTGGGTCGAGATAAATCTAGCCGACAATATGGAAGGCACCCTTTGGATAAATATGGCCAACAGCCAACATCCCGTTAGCAAATAGGAAGGCACGACAGGGATATACTTTAGGGGCAGACACATTAGAAAGATGACCAGGGAGCAATACCCGCAGCATGGCTGGTGGACCATCAGGCACACCCTTGAAGAAATCTCTCTGATTGGAGTGCCCTTCCTCCATAATAAGACCAGTCATCAAACTATCATGTCTCGGGGTCAAATCCCACTTCATGAGGCGCGCCTCAGATTAATAGGAGAAGACAAAAAAGGAATGACGACCGACAGAAGGCATGAACAAAGAAATACCATAGTTCTCAAAATACCAGCCCTCGGTTATTCCCAAAAGCTAGGCATTTTGTAGCACCAACTCATCACCGAAGACAAAACGAGGCTTCAACATCTTAACAGTATCTAATGGGCCAGACAATCGGCCATGATCCATCATGCGACGAAAGTAAGTGAGCCGTTATTCCTGGATCATAGCTAGGCGACTCTGTGGCTGACCATAAGCAACCAGCTGTGCAGTAGAAGCGACGAGTGCCTCCTCAGCACCATGACCCCCAGCGCAGCCTGTGAAGGCAAGGAGAATATCCTCAAAGAGGGTCGGGGGCACAAAAACTACACGTAAATAAAAGGTGTCAGAAAAACAAAGACGAAAACACAGCACCATAAGAAGGCTGAGGTGGCCAATTTGCGGATCACCCGTACAGACAATATCGAAGTGCACCACGCTGTTGACACAAAGTCATAGTCAACCAAATATTGATAACATTGACTAATTAATAGTTGTAATAATTCAATACGACACACGACGACTATATTCTGCTCAAGCCAGACGACAGCTCAGTTGTGCAAATATAAGTCATTTTTCGTGTTTGTACTTTTATATTTATTTAGTCTAGAATGATTGTAAGCTGAGTTATGCTGGGCTCTTGAGACTCAACCCACAACCCATCCAAAATTCATAAATCTCTACATCCAAATTTAGCCCATTGGACCCTTGGACCAGTTCTGTGCTCTGGAGACAGAGTTCGGGCCGAACTCTGCCTCCACACAGATTTTTTTTCGAACTCTGTTCCCTAAAAATTAGCACCCTAATTTTTAGGGTTGGCTGGTTGCTAGTTGTCCAGCGGCCAATTTTTTGAAAATTCCTACCAGAATTATGGTCGAATTCTGCCTGTTAAAAACCTATAAATAGGCCAAGAATTCTCTCATTTTAAATCATCCAATCTTCTCTTCTCTTCTCTCTTAAGCTTAATATAAGCCATACCCTTCTCATCTACTAGCCACAAGTTTCCTAAGTCTCGAGTGCTCAGCATCTCTCAGTTAGGAGTCTTGTGTAAGAGTTCAAGAAGTAGCTTAGAAAATTCCAAGCATCGCCACTGCGATCCATTGTAAGAAGTTGACGTGCTCTTCTGAAGTAAAGGCACGGGTTGTAACTACTATTTCTCAAATAGTAGATTTAATCCTGAGCTAGAGTTCTCAGGCCTAGACTAGCCCTCCACGAGGAAAACCAGGTTAAAATCGGCTGTGTTTGCGTATGCTCTCTTACTCCTTATCTATTTTTCGTATTTACTCTGATTAATTTTAGATCGTGAAAGAGTTAATTTTTAATTGGTTATTATTGCTATAACTCTATTCACCCCCCTCTAGAGTTGCCATCTCTTCTTCAATTGGTATCAGAGCTCTGTTCTCTTTACAAGGATTTACATCCTAGAGCTGATCCATGGCAACCACACAATCCTTGATTTTCAATCATGGTGAAGAACAGTCCACTCATAGGCCTCCCCTATTTGATGGAACTAACTACACGTATTAGAAAATAAGGATGAGTTTTTACCTCAAGTCGCTAGACTTTGACCTGTGGAATATCGTCACTGACGGTTACAAAAAGCCCGCCAGAATAGTTGTCAACGGTGACCTCGTCGAGAAATCACATGAGAAATATTCTGACGAGGAGAAGAAACAGGCAAGTCTAGACGCGAGAGCAATTAATGCTTTATTCTGTGCTATAGACAGGAATGAGTTCAATCGGATATCTACGTGCACCACATCTCACGAAGTATGGAAACTTCTAGAAGTGACGCATGAAGGAACCACCCAAGTCAAGGAATCTAAGATAAGCCGTCTCACTCAAGAATACGAGGCTTTCAAGATGAAGCCAAACGAGACGTTCACACAAATGTTCACAAGATTCCTCGACCTCATCAACCCCCTATCTTCACTCGGCAAGCAATATTCAAATCACGAGAAGATTCACAAGCTACTTAGGAGGCTACCAAAAATTTGGAACCCTAAGGTGACAGCCATCATAGAAGGAAACGATCTCATAATCATGTCCATGGAGACCTTGATGGAAAAGCTAATGACTCATAAGCTTGACCTCAAGGACTTCGAAGAGCCTGCTCCTAAGGCTAAGGAGATCGCACTCAAAGCTCACCGACGGAGGGCTGAACCCGAAGAGACGGATGACGACAACTCAGAAGACGATGATCAAGCCCCCATGGTTCGCAACTTCAAGAGATTCCTTCGCTTCAATCGAAGAAAGAAGGAACCACAAGAAGATAAAGAAGAAGAGCCTACTTGCTACGGTTGCAAGAAGACGGGACACGTCCGAAAAGACTACCCATTCTTAAAGAAGAGCAACCGCTATGAGAAGCCACACAAGAAGACCTCCTCAAAGAAATATGCCAACACAAGCATTTGGCATGAAAGCGAAGCTAGTGACTCCGAGGAAGAAAAGAACTCTCCTCAAGATACGGCTAATGTGTGCCTAATGGCGACATCCGACAAGGTATCAAACAAAACTCTTGACGACTTCACTTTTGATGAACTTGGCGATGCTTTCACCGATTTACTTAGTGATCATAAAAAGGTCATTGGTTAATACAAACAAGCCAAGGACAAAATCAAAAGTTATGAAGTCGAAATACAAAGACCTTCTCTATTACTTAATAATATTAGAGACACTACACCCACGGATGTCACTGATGAGGTATCTAAGCTTACATTATGCCGAGGCACGTATTGAGCATCAAACACAAGATATCACAACACTAAACACGGAGCTTGCAGAAGAAAAGAGCAGACACAAGATTACTATTACTAAGATGCATGGTTTGAATGCTAAGATTACTAAATTGCAAGCTGTCTCTAAGAAACTAGAGACTAAATTGGAAAAATAGGTTGCTCAACCTCAAACCCAATCATATGAGACACACACAAAGCATGACACAACTCATACTAGTCAACCACGTCATCCTCATGCTGCTCACAATCATGTTTACATATACACACACTTTCACAAAGGACACAAACCACATGCACGTAGAAATAATCATCATATGTCACAAAAACATCATGCTACACATAGATACAGTCATAATCATGTTGCTCAAAGACACAATCAACATCACTCTACATATAGACAATCTCATTATGCCATGCCATATAGACAATATCACCATGCCATTCCATATAGTCATAATCACCATGCTGAATCTACATATCATCACACTTCTCCTTATTATTCTGCCTATAGACATCATCAGCATGCACCTAATGTAAATAGGAATGCTACATGTACTTATTGTAGTTTACATGGACACATTTTACCACAATGTAGAATTAGAAGATTAGAAGATAGAAAGATATATGCATGGTTTCCAAAAACTAACTCTTCAGGACCCTTAAGAACTTGGGTACCAAAGGTCACATCTACACTTGATATAGGTGGACCGTCCCTCCTCAACTAAGAGTAAGTAGATTCTCGATAGTGGATGCTCGCGGTATATGACAGGAGATGCACATCTTTTTGCATCACTATCGATGAAGAGAGAAGGATATGTATCCTTTGGCAATAATCTAAAAGGTTATATTATAGGTAATGGTACTATTGGTCATCCTCCCTCTCCCGTAATAAAGGATGTCTGCCTAGTGGCCGAGTTAAAGCATAACTTGCTCAGCATCAGTCATCTTGCTGACCATGGTTATGACATTAACTTTGGACAAAATAAATGCCTTATTTATGATAGGTCAACACGAGACATTGCTTTTGAAGGGGTAAGAGAGGACAATATTTATATTTTCTATTTGTCTATAGATACTAACAATGCAGGTGGATGCCTATATGCTCATAAAGATGAACAGTTACTATGGCACCAGCGTCTTGGTCATGCCAATATGGATACTATATCCAGGCTATCAACCAAGAAGCTAGTTAGAGGCTTGCCCGACATCACATTCAAAAAGGACATCGTATGTACCGAATGTGAGTTGAATAAGGCAACCAAGTCATCTTTTCATTCCATAAACTCTGTAAGCACTACTAGACCCCTGCAACTACTCCATATGGATTTATTTGGCTTTAGTAGAGTAGCCAGTCTTGGTGGAAAACTCTATGCCTTTGTTATTGTTGATGACTTTTCAAGATTTACTTGGGTTTTCTTTCTTACTTATAAAAGTGATGCTATTTCAGTTTTTAAAATTTTTGTCAAGAAAGTTCAAAACAAAAAAGGCTACATGATTACTCGAATCCGAAGTGATCATGGAGGCAGTTCAAAAATTTTGATTTTGAAAAGTTTTGTGATTCCAATGGTTTTGATCATGAGTTTTCTTGTCCAAGAACTCCCCAACAAAATGGTGTTGTGGAGCAGAAGAATAGGACTCTTGGCGATATGGCTAGAGTCATGTTGAACAAATTCTCACTTTCGAAATACTTTTGGGCTGAAGCTGTCAGTACAGCATGCCATATTTTAAATAGGGTACTTATTCGTCCTATTACGAAGAAAACAACCTATGAGCTTTGGTTCGGGAGAACCCCAAATTTTTCTTATTTTAGAGTTTTTGGCTGTAGATGTTTTATCCTTAACATCAAAGACAACTTAGGCAAATTTGATGCCAAAGATGACGATGGTATTTTTCTTGGCTATGCTGCCAAGAGTTAGGGATATAGAGTGTTTAACAAATGCTCATTAATTATGGAAGAGTCTACCAATGTGACTTTTGATGAAGATAACAGTACAGCAGCTACTCTTGATGATGATGTTGAGCCATCAACGTCTACTCCAATGAACACCACAATCGAAACAAATTCTCTGGAAAGCTTGCCTAAGAAATTCTCTTTCAAGCCATCACATCCAGAAAATTTGGTAATCGGTGAGGTTTCACGAGGAGTAACTACTAGATCATCATTAAGAGACTCTATTGCTAGCACTGCCTTTATTTCACAAATTGAGCCTAAAAATATTTCAGAAGCTTTCAATAATGAATTTTGGATTTCTGCTATGCAAGAGGAACTCAACCAATTCGAGAGGAGCCAAGTTTGGGAACTTGTTCCTAGACCGGCTGATCACTCGATTATTGGTACTAAATGGGTTTTTAGAAACAAAGTGAACGAAGATGGTTCAGTCACACACAACAAAGCTCGTCTAGTAGCCCAAGGATACAACCAAGAGGAAGGTATCGACTACGATGAGACGTATGCTCCTGTTGCTAGATTAGAATCCATTTGGATGCTTTGTGCATTTGCGAATTTTCAAAATTTTAAATTATTTCAAATGAATGTTAAAAGTGCTTTCTTGAATGGTTTTATTAAGGAGGAAGTTTATGTAAAACAACCCCCTGGCTTTGAAAATCATAAATTTCCCGACCACGTGTTCAAGCTAAAGAAAGCGCTGTATGGCCTCAAACAAGCCCCTAGAGCTTGGTATGAACGGCTAAGCAATTTCTTGCTTGAGAAAGGTTTTTCAAAAGGGAAAATTGACACTACACTTTTCATAAAATCTTTCAAAGACACTATTCTGTTAGTACAAATATATGTAGATGATATTATTTTTGGTTCTACTGATGAAATCCTTTATCAAGGTTTTGCCAAGTGTATGCAAAGCGAGTTTGAGATGAGCATGATGGGGGAGCTCAACTACTTTCTTGGGCTGCAAGTCAAACAAATGTCAAATGGAACATTCATCTGTCAGTCGAAGTATACAAAGGACATGCTGAAGAAATTCGACTTTGATAACGTAAAATCAATCAGCACTCCAATGGCTACTTCAACCAAACTTGAACCAGATGATAGTGGCAAACCCATAGATCAACGTAAGTATCGAGGTATGATAGGCAGTCTACTCTATCTTACTGCTAGTCGCCCTGATATTATGTTTAGTGTTTGCCTGTGTGCTAGATATCAAACAAATCCTAAGGAATCACACATGACCGCGGTTAAGCGTATCTTTCGATACCTTAAGGGCACGGTTACAGCGGGCCTATGGTATCCCAAGTCAACATTATTTGACCTCATTGGTTATTCTGATGCTGACTTCGCCGGATGCAAGATTGACCGTAAAAGTACGAGCGGTACATGTTATTTATTAGGAAAAGCTTTAGTCTCTTGGTTTAGCAAGAAGCAGAATTCTGTCGTACTATCCACAATAGAAGCTGAATACATAGCAGCTGGGCGTTATTGTGCACAAATTCTGTGGATGAAGCAAACCCTTGAAGACTATAATTTATCTTTCATGCATATTCCAATCTTTTGTGACAACACTAGTGCAATAAATCTTACTAAGAACCCCATTTGTCACTTACGCACGAAGCACATTGAGATACGATACTACTTTTTGCGTGATCATCAGCAAAATGGCACGATTAACATAGAATTTATTGACACTGATCATCAGTTAGCAGACTTCTTCACCAAACCATTATCCGAAGAGCGCTTCAATTTTCTTTGTCGTGAACTTGGAATTTTAGATGAAGCTGTTATAAATTAAAATAAACCTGTGTAAATATCGAATATATTGTGATTCTCTTATGATGAACTTGCTAAGGGCACCAGCCGAAAGGGCCCTTCCGACAACAAGGCGTAAAAGCCTAAGCGACACGGTGCACTAGTCCTCAGGACTACCGCTAGCTAGGATCCGGCCCCTGCAGCTAACCCATGGCAGCTTCAAAATATTGAATTACGATATAATTCCTTGTTTATTATACGGTTCATTTTTATCTATCACATGCTGAAATACTAATTTTTCATACTTTATTTTACTGCTTTGAACTCACTACTCATCTATTTACTTATTGGATCCTTTTTGTACTTAAACTCTTGTAGTATATTGGTTTTTATCTTCACTTAACCAATTTTTGACTTAACTCAGCCTGATTCCTGTTCTGTCCCCAGGAACCGGAATTCGGGCCGAACTCTGCTCCTAACAGAGTTCGGGCCGAATTCGGCCTGCCGGTTCCAGAACCGGGAACAGGCTCAGCCGTTGATCCAATTGTTGATCCACTGGTCATAAATTGACCCGACTAAGAGAAACCCTCCCCTTTATTTTGGTTTCTCTTCCCCCTCCTTCCTTCTTACCATATTTTCTACTTCTCAAATTCAAAACTCTCAAAACCCTAACCCTAGTTTCTCCTTTCTTGTGCTCCATTCTTCTCCAAACTCAAGGAGGAGGCTTGGTTTTCAATTCTCTTTCATAATCCTTCAATATCTTGAGGTATAACTCTTTTCTTTTCTATATCTCAAATTTCTCTATTATCTATCTATTGTGTTATGGCTCCACGATTGTTTAACCGTAGAAAGAGACTTCGGACCGAGGGCGCGTCCTCGTCGAATGCTCCTCCTCCTGTTGAACCGCCCGTTGCACCACCCGTTGTACCGGCAATTGAACAACCAACCCATCCGTTGTTCAATCCTCCACATCCACGTGATCCAAACACTTTCGACGACCGAATTTTTATATCACTAGACGTATCAAATGAATGGTTTAGTAATTTTCGGACACGTCCGGTGTTTGCGGGACACCCCATAAACTTCACAATTTTCTCTCAATATGATGCACTCTTTAATGACCTTTGCCTTGAAGAACTTGTTACCTCAAATTCGGTCATATATCGTATTGCCATATAAATGTTTTATTGTAATTTGACTCATGATGATACTCGCATCTATTCACGTGTTGCGGGTATTGATATCTCATTTGATGATTTTGAATTAGCTGAATATCTTGAACTTCAAGAGCCAAATTCTTGGAAAAAGCTTGTTGAAGCTAGATCCTTTATCTTTCCCGAAGGGATTTCACTAGAGAGCTTCAAGGACGACCTGTGTAGCCCTAACACACGTCCTCGTAAGCTCTTAGCAAAATTCCTCAATCCTTACTTCTATGAGCTTCATCGGATCATTTTTAACACAATTCTACCCAAAGCGGGCTCTACAGATGAAGTTACTTATTTTGAAATAT
Organism: Iris pallida; assembly: GCA_029216955.1. Classification (NCBI taxonomy): domain Eukaryota; kingdom Viridiplantae; phylum Streptophyta; class Magnoliopsida; order Asparagales; family Iridaceae; genus Iris; species Iris pallida. The sequence continues at coordinate 10,285,582 of JANAVB010009198.1, read as the reverse complement.
CAGCCTTATACCATCTCCACTTCCATGTTCCTTTCAATCTTCCATGCACAATGATGGATTGGATGATCAACTGTAGGAAGAAGCCAAGATCCTTGGTTTATGCTTTATATCTTCCTATGATCTTTCGTGCGTTCCATGTACCTATTGATGAGTGTCCATTCTTACCTGCCCCTGCCTTTCTCTCCAAGGCCAGGAGGCTTCATACGGCCGTTGGCTCACCGGTCGTGTCTGAACATTCTGAGGATGAGCCGGATGCCCCTCCTCTCGGACAGGATCCTCCTTCTCCTCCTGCTACTCTCGAGTCTATTCAGACAATGCTCTGAGATCGTTTTGCTTTGGAGGACGATCGTTGGACTCAGCTGGATTATCGGACCACATTGCAGATGAGTGCTATCAGTAACTCGCTGCATGACATCCGGTATTCCATGTCTCGCCATTCTACCATGCCTACTCCTATGGAGCGAGATCCCGATCGTGAGGGTTTTCGTATTGATGACCCTTGGGTTCGTCGCTACATGGATCCGGATGCGACTTTTGTGGACCCACATCGCTCCTTTACTGATCCTTCGGACGACGCCGGGCCCTCTCGTGCTCGTTGATGGTTTTGACTGCTACCTGAGGCTGCTACTGGAGATCTTCGATTATGTTTTCTATATTCTGCTTTAGTTACTTTTATGTACTTGGTTTGTAGTAGACTTTTTATGCATTATGCTTTTGAGACATTGGTAGATCTATTATCAGTTTCTATGTCTCTTGGTCATTATCTTTTTTATATGCACTTTCTTCTCCTTTACGTGTGTTTTGCTAATTCTCATTTATCTATCTCATATTTCTAAATGCCAAAAGGGGGAGTTATGTGTATATTCCGTTTCTGTTTCTGTTTGTTTGGTTTATATATGCGTTTGGAAGAATATTATTAACAGGTCAACAGAGATTCACAGCATTATTCATGGGGGAGCTACTCTTAAGCTCGGCACTTATTATGGGGGAGCTATGTCGTTACAAGTGTCCAGGTATGGGTCCAGGTATGGATATTGAATATACAATTATTATTTTGTCAATTATCAATATGGGGGAGATTGTTGACACAAAGTCACAGTCAACCAAATATTCATAACATTGACTAAATAATACTTGTGATAATTCAATACGACACACGACGACTATATTCTGCTCAAGCCAGACGACAGCTCTGTTGTGCAAATACAAGTCATTTTTCGCGTCTGTACTTTTATATTTATTGAGTCTAGAATGATTGTAAGCTGAGTTATGCTGGGCTCTTGAGACTCAACCCACAACCCATCCAAAATCCATAAAGCTCCACATCCAAATTTAGCCCATTGGACCCTTGGACCAGTTCTGTGCTCTGGAGACAGAGTTCGGGCCAAACTCTGCCTCCACACAGAGTTCGGGCCGAACTCTGTCCCCTAAAAATCAGCACCCTAATTTTTAGGGTTGGCTGGTTGCTAGTTGTCCAACGGCCAATTTTTTGAAAATTTCTACCAGAATTCTGGCTGAATTCTGCCTGTTAAAAACCTATAAATAGGCTAAGAATTCTCTCATTTTAAATCATCCAATCTTCTCTTCACTTCTCTCTTAAGCTCAATATAGGCCATACCCTTCTCATCTACTAGCCACAAGTTTCCTAAGTCTCGAGTGCTCAGTATCTCTCAGTTAGGAGTCTTGTACAAGAGTTCAAGAAGTAGCTTGGAAAATTCCAAGCATCGCCACTGCGATCCATTGTAAGAAGTTGACGTGCTTTTCTGAAGTAAAGGCACGGGTTGTAACTACTATTTCATAAATAGTGGATTTAATTCCGAGCTAGAGTTCTCAGGCCTGGACTAGTCCTCCACGAGGGAAACCAGGTTAAAATCGGCTGTGTTTGCGTATGATCTCTTACTCCTTATCTATTTTCCGCATTTACTCTGATTAATTTTAGATCGTGAAAGAGTTGATTTTTAATTGGTTATTATTAATATAACTCTATTCACCCCCCTCTAGAGTTGCCATCTGTTCTTCACACGCATCGACTAACATGCAAACCATATAGATACTCTGTACAAGACACTGCGCGTAGATATTAAAAGCATCTATAAGCCTTACTACGAATGAAGTAATAGCTATATAAGTCAAGACAATGAAGCAACGACATTCCTTCGAGACAATGCTTCTGAGATTCGATGCTCATGTACGAACGGCAAGCCAAGAATCCAACAAAAGAATCAGACACTTACCGGGTGGCCGTACGTACCCTACAATTGGAGGCTACTCGACGACGACCACTTCAGAAGCCGGTTGCTTCCCTTTGGCTTGACGGCTGCTCAATGTAGCCTCTCCGACTCGCCTCACGAACGACATTCTAGACGACCTCGGGGGCTCTGCAGCCGGTCGGGGACTGGCCCTTGAAGGTGTTACAGCCAGGTAGGGGCTGGCCGCTGCTCTACGAGCCTTCTTGGAACTGGCCACGGAGGCCATCGAAATTCTTGATTTCTTGGGAGCCGTGGCAAAAACAATTAGGGTTTGAAAGAAGGAGAAAACTTCGACAAATGTTTCAGTGAAGGAGTAGGTGAAAAAAAAGAAAGCTTTTCTCTCTCCCCCAATATTTCTACTTATAGGAAGAGCCGTGCCACATCAACAAAAGAAGACAAGACGCTTCGTAAACCCTCAAAACGATATGGGTTCATAAAAAAAGGTCATGATGAACGTTCGCAAGAAACGATGAGTCATGATCAAAACTTAAGGAAGTGACGGCTTGAGGTATTTAATGTGAAGCCCAAGCATGACGTCAGACTGGCAGCAGACGTGATGGAAATTTCTCCTATAAAGAAACATGTGTCATGCTTCTTTTCAAAGTATCTCGAGCTTGACTCAGGTTTGGAACACATTGAAGGGGGTCTTGTAGAAGCATGAAAAAGTGCAGGGTGACACAAGACGCAGGTGAGTACTCTCACTACCTACCCATCTTCACAAAGGCGCAGATGACGAATGGCGTAGGTTGGTGCTCTCGCTTCCAACCTAGCTTCACAGAAGCGCAGGCGGTCAAGCACGCCAACAGAAAAGACAAACTCATAAAAAATAGATGAAAAGTTCAAGGAATGTTCTTTTTTAAAATCATGGCTACAAGATTCTATTACAGATTCATCATGATTACATAAAAGAATACTTTCTAAGGATCTGTTACAAAGTCTTTGTGATTACATATGCTGAACTAAAAAACTCCTACGGATCTACGCTGGGTTTCATCTTCACAGTGTGATCATCATGAGAGGAGGAACCATGGATAGAAGATGTGAATACAGTCACCATCAAAGTCTTCCACCACAGTACCCCCCTCAGACGCGCAGCTCTTCCTAAAGCAGCTATTGGCCCGAGCGAAAATTCAATCCACAGCATGATAGGAGGCCCTTTTCAGAAGCACATCAGCTTCTGAGGCTCTTCCAGCCAAGCAGACCGAACTCGGCCGTCAGGATCTCCAAGACCTCCAAGATGTCGCTCAGGTTCGAACTCCTCATGATAAGCATTCCCCCACATCTCGAAGCTCATCAGCAGCTCTTCTACGAAGGCACATCTCCTTTGAACGAAGGAATCCTCATTCAAAATTTGACTTAGACAAGGCCAACGGCCGCTCGAATTTAAGTCTAGATCCGGTATGGTGTTGAAGGACAAAAAGAGGAAGATACAACTCTTCGAAAGAAACTCCCCCTTTATATCGGGCGGGAGTGGTCCAAGACATAGGCCACGAGGCCGTCGGTCAAAATTCCCATATTAATGGGATGAACCTAGGACTCAGTATGATGAACCTCATTAAATAGGTTCATTCGACTAAGTCATAGACCATTAAAAGATCCCTTAAAATTTCCCAAGTAACGGTGGCAATTAACAGGGAGTCATTCCTTAAAGAGCTGTCATTAATTGCTCTTAAGGAAGACTTCAAAGCCAGCTTCTTCAAACTATATGCGCAGCGATAATCCTGCGCCAGCAGGAGGAGCAGACTAGTGATGAATTCACATCATCCCAGCTTCAATGGCGCAGACCTATGTTTCGACCCAGAAGCTCAACCCCCTTCATCAAAAACTTAGGAAACACCATTGCATCCAACACAAGTCCGTCTGCCGCTCCAAAAGCACAGTAGCCTCATTAGCCTGAAGCACAACCTACTCGTCGTCCTAAAGCACAATAAATTTACTATTCAAAACACAACCTACTCGTCGCTCAAACGCACAGAGGACCCGTCGTCTTCAAAACATAGTCCACTCATCGCCTAAAAGCGCAGAGGCTCCGTTGTCCAGGAGAACAGTCTACTCGTCGCAACGAAAGCGCAGCAGTACTAAGACCTCGCTAGAGACGCAGGTTGCATGGTCCCACCCAATTGATTTGTTTAAACCGCCACTCTCAAAGATAGGATAGAGGTTGATCATATTGATAAGTGCAAATATCTTATCATTTGGTTTAAAACTCAGATAAGGACGAAGTTTGCTCATTTGATAAAGTTCGTATCAAGTCGGTTTGTTTAAAATGATACCCTCCCAAAGATCAAACATAATCCTACTCTTAGATGAAATCCAAGATCTAGTCGGCTTTATCTAAACAGAGGATTCCCATCAATAGACACGCGCCATGTGTCTCTTCCTTTAGTTATTTTGATAACCACCCAAGATCTCGATAGAGAGGAATCTTGACGTCTGCCACGTATCATCTCAGCAGAAGCTCGTATCGTACAATGACAGCAGATTCCTTCATATCTCAAATCTGAGTGCACATCGCATATGTGCCCCCTTTCCCCTATAAATAGAAGGAGTTTTCCCTTCAACAGAAAAGAGAAGGAGGACACATATAGAGAGGAAAGAAGCAGATGGCAAAAGGCAGAGCTTCGAAGTCTTCAACTCCGGCATCCACTTGATCGGTAACCCTAGAGTTCCATCAAAGGTACCAGAAAGCTAAAGCAAGTCGAACTCGTCATCAGATCGTCAACGGAGTAAAGGGGCCGCTGCAGTGCTCGATCTCCACCGTCATGCATTCTCAGAATTCTTGTACTTTGATTTTCTCGTATAGGAATCGATTATACCTTTTTTCAAGTTCAATAGACAAAAAGTTCGTATAACTTTTTGTGATGTCGAACATATAATATATATATATATATATATATATATATATTATATAAAAATAAATTACAAGTATTGGGTAATATCAACTATGTTGAGTCATACTTTTATGCTTATATGCACATAGATACTTATGGATTATTAACTAATCCTAAGGAAAGATTAGAAAGACCACGTAATATTTGTTTTTACTAACATAATCAACTATAATGGTTTTAGGTGAGTTTGGTTAAGGCCACTTACCAATGCATTCCCACATGTACAGACATCCTAACTCTATAGATGCGAAAAACTGCTTAGACGTGTTGAGGCGTTGGAGCTCGGTTGGCAAGTTGTATCTATTCGGCTGTAAGATGTCTTCATTTGTATATAAATGACATAATGTATGGTATAGTTGATTCTTTTGGTTTCATGAGTTGTAAGCCTTGTGGCATCTTTTATCGTATTGAGATCTCGTGTTTATAATAGAGATGTTCTTTAGCCTAGAGAAGTTTTAATTTCGCTATAAATTATCAATAAAAAGAATTATTATTAATATATCTTGTGTCTATCAATTTTTTTTTCTTATTTCTTCTGAAATACCTATCTTTGAGATATTTTATCGATTATTTTTTATGCTTGTCTTGTACAAGTACAATTTAGACTTGTACGATATCACGTCCAGTGACAACTTGCGATCCTATGGAATATCAGGACGTAACAAGGATGACCAAAGTGGATCTTGAGTGAGTTTCTTCTCTACCACTCTTGATATCATCAAATTCTGTTAAGACGTTTACCCGTCAAGCATCTCTTTAGTTCGCATATTCTGTAAGCTTGTTCTCCAGTCATTTTGACAGCATGATTATATATAAATACAGGTGTAGATTAATCATGTATGCTATATTCTATGCTAGCCTTTTATTTTGTATAGTTAGATTAATTCATGGTTATTTGGATAAAGCATCGGAAATACCTTACTGCTTTATCTTATATATTCTATATTGTTGATTCTTGCTAGATTGATTGAGATAGAGTATACTTCTGTGAGACTATAAGAAACTGATATTGTAGTATGTACCCCTTGTTTAGGTAAAGTCGTGACCATATTGTGGGATATTAAATTATCGTAGTGTGTAGCTGGCCGAGTCAGATCTGTTCTTCGTATTCTGGTCCTTAATTATGGGAGCATCTATATTGGTTGTGTTGCTTAATGCTGAGCTTCCAAGGCAATTTTCTCTTAGCTATTTGTGAAAAATTGATGCCACTGTAGAACTCAAGGTGGGGGGATAGGGTAATAAAAAGATTATCAACAATAATAAGCAAATTAAAGGATAATAGAGGAAGAGAGAATAAACACTCGATGTATCCTGGTATCCTCCAATGGGGCACTCCAGTCGCGGAAGTTTCTCCAGCTTTAATCCACTATTTGAGTAAATAGTTACAACACGAGTTTGGATCCGAAGAACTCGTCAACTTCAAACACGAGTTTGGATCCGAAGAGCTCGTCAACTTCTTACACACGAGTTTTCCTCCTAAGGCTTGTTAACTTCATACACACTAGTTTTTCTTCAAAGGCTCGTCCACTTCAACTTGAAAGAAGAAAAGGTTTCGATCTTCTTGAATACTGTGAAGATCTAAGATTACAACTCTTGAATAATCTAGCACTTTTGATTGGATAACAAATTAAAGCTTTGTAGAGTAATGGTGAAGCTCTTTGGTGGTTGAGAAAGTTAAGGCTCAAATGGATAAGTATTTATGAAGATGGGTGAAGTTTATATATACAAATCCAAGAAGATAGGGCATTTACTACAGCCGAACGGATGATCCGCCAGCTGCTCACGGATGTTCAGCGGATCATCTGCTCAAATAGTAATAGCTAGAAAACTAGCCGTTATATGCATTAAATGCTCGTTAGTAAGGATCATTGGATTTAAAATTCAAATAGCCACCTCTGTAAGAACGGATCATCCGACGATGATCCGCGGTGATCTGCCGGATCATCCGTTTGGACCCACAAATACTTGTTATTCCAAAATGGAGAGTTCGACGAATTTTTACAGAAATTCGACGGATGATCTATTAGAACCAACAAAAACTTATTGTTTCAAAACGGATCATCCGACGATGATCTGCGGTGATCTTCCAGATCATCTGTTTGGACTCATAAATACTTGCTCTTCCAAAACGGATGGTTCGACGGATTTTTGCAAAAATTCGATGGATGATCCGCCTTCTTCATAATTACTCTTTTAAGTTTTTAATTGGTCATCCATATGAAAGTGTTTATAATGGTTTCTTATGAATTACAGACTCTTAAGAAGCTAGATCTTTGACTTGTAAAGCTTCTTTATTTCTTAATTGTGATCCTTTAATGAGCTTCTGCGTTCCTTGATTGTGATCCTTTGAATGAGTCTGAGTGATAGCTTGATGGATGCAGGAATCTTTCGTTTGATTGAGACTTTACTTTGAACCTACAAGGTAGATAAATCTAAACTAGAAGAGGCATTAATTGTAAGTATCAAAATCAATATGCCAACAATATCCTCCATTTTGATAATGGACAAATATATTATTTTTGAGAGATGGCTCCCCCGTAATAGAAAATCTCTACCTCAACACAACTTCTCCCCCTTTGTTACTTATACAAAATGAAAGATAAGATGCTAAGAATGGTAAAAAAGAGCAGAGTTGATAATAAGCATATTCATTAGAAAGGAGAAATAGTTTGATAAAAGACACAGCATACTACTCCCTACCGGGAGACAAAAGACAGTAACATAGACGCACTTAGAAAAACTATTTGAAAGTCCACGATGGACTTTACACAACAAAAAATGACACCTTATTGGCTCTAGGACACCACCCACTAGTGCTAGTGATCATTAGTTGTCAGAGACATCTGTCGGGTCTTTTCACGATCCGCTCCCGAATAATCGGATATGAATCGGACACGCCCAGCCTTCGTCGATGGACACGACGAAGTAAGCTGTATAATACTAAGGGTAACTCCAAGTCACAAGATAAAATAATCATCTACAACGTCTATAAACGTCCTAGAAATTACCACAATCCACCAAGTCAAATTTAGTACAAAGTCATCCAGAGACAAATTCTGTAAAATAAATGTACAATGACGAAATCCAAAATACAATATCCATGTACAATCTCTAAACAAGTCTATCTAAACAATAAACAATAAACTAAATCATGCAACTTTAATGATTTAACCATGCTCCATATGGCCTCAGGCCCACCTGCAAAGTATCCTGTCAGGAAAAGAGCAAAGCACAACCCCAACAAGAAACAATCTTCAATGTAATCTGAAATACATGATAACAATATAGACTACAATATGAACCAAGGGTACATGAACTGCAATATAAAACTGATGTACAAAAATAGGCACAATAAACAAGACAATCAATGTGAACACGAGAATCAATGCAAGTATAAAATTTGAAATATTAAACTAATGTGTGACCGGCTGGGGACCACAATTCACAATACTACAAGGTTCGGCTTAATTGTACGTGAGGTGTACGATTAGGCTAGGTTAGGTGTGGTCACCCACTAGTCAATATTTTACCCAATCCTATAAGAAACAATGAGCCACAATACAATGTACAAGGCACAATACAATCATGTGAATCTTGTGTCCAATATGAGAACAAAAAAGTATGACAAGAAACAAAGTAAAGGGTTCAAGTCGATATACTTGCCTTGCTTTAGAAGTCCGCGAATAGTAGAGCATATGTGAAAGTCCACTTAGATTGATACAAGTTTGTTAGGTTCTACAATATATTATCTAACCATTGCTAACTGGATATTTAACTATCTCTAATAATTACTATATGCAAAACTAGCTAACACTATTTTTGGAAAATATATAATATAGATTTTAAAATAGTTACTTGTAAAAACACCTTAACTATACTTAGCAAGGAAAATGTCTAAAAGCAGCTAGCAATAATGATATTAGCATAATTTATGGCAAAATGATATTTAAAATATAAACTCTAGTTGAGACTGGAATTATCAAGAATATAAATAGCTTAGAAAATCTTACTAGATAATTATATTATCAATAGAAAATATATGTATATTTAAGTGGTTAGCAAAACATGAACAAATATTTATTAAGGCCAAATAGAAAATGCTTTGCTACAAAATTCATCTACAATATAGTAATTGTCAAACTTAACAGACCAATGACCTGAAAAAAATAGTACTAACAATACTATAACAATATTAACTATTGGCAGGAAATATATTACAAATAGAGCTCAGCCCACAGCTAACTACAACCAAGCCCACTTCTATCAAGTAAAACCTAACAATTAAATAAAACAACCCTCATTTCTCAGCTCAGCCCAATCTATTAAAACATAGATGTATAATTCAGAGTCAAACTGGCCCATAATTCTATTCATCTCCAATTCCTTTTAATCTAATATCCCAGCCCAGCCCAGCCCAGATGGTTCTTTTTAGTCCATCCGACCGTATAAAAACCCTCAGTACAAACACACAATCGGTACTTTCTCCTCCCATTCGTTTTCCTCACAATTAAACATCTGCAATTTCAATGAGAAACCATGTGGCCTACTGACTCTTTGATTTTCGAATCCTCATGGCTGGCCCCTCAGTTTTCGATGAGCCATTCCATCTCCTTTTCTTCATACACACTCTAAAGTATGCTTAAGTCTCTTATCTCTCCATCATACTCATATGAAGCCCATACCAGCTCTCTTCTTTTTTCTAAATCTGACATCAAACCCTAACTCTCACACCACACCACAGTAGCCCCAAATATAAAAAGCAAGAAGAAAGGGTTTCGAGAAGAAGAAGACAAGATTGTACTCATCTCGGCAATGGCTGGGTCGGCCAGGTCTGGTCGATCGACACATCCCGTTGGTAGAGGAGACTCGAAGCTCGGCTCGAACGAAGGTCTGAAGTCGAAGAGATCCGCCGGAGTTGGTCTGATCTGTGGTGTTGAGTCAAGGCAGCACCGATGGACCGGTGGTCGGTGGCAACGACTCGAAGCGAGGTGGCTCCTCGCTTTTCGAATGCAACACGCGGATCAGTGCTCGTCACAACAATCGAGACGGTGCCTCGACCTGGGTGGCAAAGCTCTGGCCGACGATAAGTCTCAATCTGGTTTGAGCGACGATGTCTCCGAGAGTAGATCAAAACTCAATACGTCGGCGTGATCCCCAAGACTGGCACAGTAGTCGATGCGGTCAAGGTCAGACGGATCCGATCGGAGACGTCGAGTAAGCTTCGTCGAGGGTTCCTGATGATTTGGGGGTGGATCTCTGCTCTGGGAGGTGAGATCTGCAGTGGTGGCTTGACGAGGTTGACTACAGTGTGGTAGACCCGACCGTCTAGGCGAGAAAGTCATGCGAGATCGCGACAGTGGATGTAACTCCTCATCCCGAATTTTTTTGAAATATTTTATTATTTATTTGATTTAGATGGTGATTTTTAGAATTTTATAAATGGTTATTTCGTTAATTATTACGGTAGATGACTTTAGCCATGGTTGAGTTTTGAAGTACAAGACGACTAGGAATCACGGCACGGATAGTGCAGTGGAATGCTTTGACTAGTGTATTAGTCCTGTTAGGGAAGGCCGAGCCATAGTGATGTCCTAACTAGAAAAACCAGGCCAAGTACGACTTAACCTCTAAAGACATTTTAATTAATTATTAATTATATTATTGACTTGTAGGAGACCCTGTTATGCCAATTTAGTCCGGACTGGACCTGAACCAAATCCTAACCCTGTGGGCATGTAAATAAGACCAAGACTTCCATGTAGACATATTTATGTATGTGCAAATAATTTGTATACATTTTTAGGAATCGTAAAATATTTTCTAAATATTAATTATATGTATAATATAGATATTAATAATATCAGATGTCATTTAGATTATTGGTACGATTTTCTGGGGCCCAGTAAAGATGGTGTCGGATATATCCACCCAAAAACTAACTTTGGAGTATTTTAATTATTATTGGGATTATTATTATTAATGTTATTATTGTCGTTATTAAATATAAGTTAATTATTATTATTTTTAGGCTATGCATATATTCATTTATAGCTTTAGAATTTCCATTACAGGGCCTTATGTCATCTAATAAACAACTATATTAGATTTAAATTTTGAATATGCCATATCGTATTATAAAATAGCTATTACATATTTTTAGAAATATTAAGATATGTTCCATGGAGTTTTATTCCAAATTGAGCCTATAAGTCAATAATAATAATAATAATAGGAAATGAAAAAGAAAAAAAAAAGTAAATAAACACCCCCACCCTCATGTGCAGCATTTCTCCAAAGCCTAGTCCAAGTAGTTTTCTTATGCATTTTCCTAAATCCTAAGTCCAATAATATCAAATCATATGTTCCTAACTTATTAAGATGAGAAGACCAAGCCCAGCTCTTAAACTTCTTTATATATAACCTATACTAATATGAAGAAACCCTAGTCGCACAAATATTTCCCCTCCAGTTTCTTCCACCCCAATCCTGTCGGTCGGGGATCTCCTTCTGTGGCCATGGACGCCTAAGACCATTGCCACACTACGTGAAGCCCGGCGTTCGATGTAGCCGTCGTCCACGAACTCCTCCTCGTGCCGCACAAGCCGACCACCCTGCCGCAGCCACACACCACCAACAGCATGTCCCCACGTCTAGAGACCACTGCATGCCGTGCTCCGTTGTGCTTCATCGTGACAGCCACCAATCATAGACCAGTTTCAGTCGAGCCCTTCGATGCCTACCGAACACACCGTCATTGACGCCTCGCAAAGCCACCTTGCTGATGTCGCTATTTCGACAACAACCCTTTCTTACCTAAGCCGTCCACGTCATCCCCGTGTCTTGCCTCCTTTACATCGGAGATGACGAAGTATCTGGTTAAAGCCGCCTCTGGGATGACTTCAACTTTGCTGCATGGTCATACTTGGCCATAGACAACGTCTACGTCGACCTTGTGCCATTTATAAACTCAAGCCGAACCCCCTGGACTTTCTACTTCAACTCATGTTCGTTGCTTCGTGTCACTGAACGTGCACGGCCTTGGAGTCCAATGCCATGTGTGCAAACCGAACGCTGTCTTCCTGTTATGAGTAACCGTCGACGATCGATGTCGACTCGTACAAGCTTCCTCTGCCAGTGTCGAGGCCACACTACAACAACAGCCTCATCCCATCGTTTCTACTCTGTACCACGAAACAGCAACGTCAGACTTGAGGGAGCTGGCATCGAAGCCGTCAAGCCTAGAGCTCATATGTCCTCTATTGTACCAAACTCGATCCCTCCATCATCGCCACCATCTCTCGGTGGAGTGCAGCCCTCCCCGCATCACCAATAGCGATCACCAGGACGTTTTGCTACAACCTCTAGGAGCTAGTTGAGCAAGGCCAAGCGTCAATACCGGTTGGCAGCAACGTTCCTGTCACCCTCATTTTTTGTATTTCTCGTATTTCGTATTTATACTCGTATCTGGATTTTTGGGCATGTTTTTATTTTTCTCAACTTATGGAATTTCGGTATTCTCGTATTTGGTTTTGACATGGCTCGGTTTTAATTGGTTTGGGTTGGTTTGGTTTGGTTTAATGTGTATTGGAACACCTTAGCCTATGCTCTACCCTCAACACACCACATCCCACCCTCATTAAAAACTCTACCAACACTCTCTCTCTTTATTACTTCCTCCATTAATTTCTTCTTCTTCTTCCTCCACCCAACTCTCCACACCCATAGGCAAGTGCAACTTGCTTCCACAAGAGAGCCCATTTTATTGTTTCATTAGCTTCTCCTCATGTTTCTAAGACACATTAGAACTAGTCATTTTCCATTTTGAGGCTTTAAATCTTGTAGATCTAGAAATTAGTTATATTTTGGATTTGGTGGTTTTGATCTATCAAACTTCTTTGTTTTCAAGTTTTGATGGTTCCATGTGGTGGGAAATTTTCTTCTACCCAATTTTGACCTTTGAAAAGTTGGATTTGGACTTGTTTTGACCAAGTTATGATCTTTTGAAGCTTTGGATTTAACCATGAAGTTCTTGCTGGTTTGGAGAAAGCAGTGTGCCGAGCTTTTTAGCTTACGCCACTGAGCTGCATGCGCTCTTTAGCGCAGCGTACGCAGACTTGGGTACGCTTCCTGTTGGAAGCGTGTCTCTTGCGTACGCAGACTTGGGTACGCTTCCTGTTGGAAGCGTGTCTCTTGCGTACGCACACTTGGGTACGCTTCCTGTTGGAAGCGTATGTCTTGCGTACGCAGACTTGAGCGTGCCCTGGCCTGAACGTACGCAGACTTGAGCGTGCCCTGGCCTGAGCGTACGCAGACTTGAGCGTGCCCTGGCCTGAGCGTACGCAGACTTGAGCGTGCCCTGGCCTGAGCGTACGCTGTCTTGAGCGTACGCATGCCCCTTGCGTACGCTGTCCTGAGCGTACGCTACCCCTTGCTCCCCTCTTGGGTGCCTTATGTCCCCATATTCCCCTTTTATGAATTTGCAGCCATTTTATATCCTTATGCCTTTGATGTAAACTTGACATAAACCCGATATGATCATGACAGTATTTATGAATGTTAATCGGAACAAGGCTTACTGATGGAATTGTATGATTAGTGACCCGCCGTGGTACACTCTCGACAAGTAATTTGACATGATAATTTTTGATGGTGGTCCGTCGTGACGCACCCTTGCCTTGATAAGTAATCTTGATAAGTAACATGACATGATGGCGACCCACCGTGGTGTACCCTTGACAAGTAATCTTGACATGATAACCTTGATACGCTGTTGCGACGGCTAACCTGACATGCTAAGTGAATTCTTGACACCGTGGGTGATTGTATTGAATATGCCTGTATAAGCAACCTGTCTTGTCTCACATCATGTCTAGGACATGTATTCCTGGTTACCACGGTCAAGGATTCATACCAAATCTGACTAGGTTAATGACTAGATTGATCAAGTAGAGCATGTAGAAAGGTATTCCGGCTACAAGCAATCCCGTTATTTGGGCGCCTTCCTTGATGGACTTGTAGCCTGCCGACGAGTAGGGAACATTTCCAGCTCACTGTTATGTGGGGCACTACATGAAACAATTACTATGCACACTGTCATGTGTTGCATCTAAGTCACCTTACAAGGCATGATAACTCTAAGCTTGAACCTTGCGTCTGGTTAACCTGGATAGTCTGCAGGGATTGTGGCCGTAGGCGTACCTCATTGCATCTTGCTAGTAACTAAGCTTGTGATAACCCTAGTTAGTTAAGTATCAAGCCGTACTCTTTGCTTGGCCGTGAATGATGGATGGAGTCCTATCTTGTCTAGTCTTGCCCAGATCCGGTACATGGATATCTTCAGACATGCTTGTTTATGCTTTACTTTATCGATAATTGGTTCGAGACTAAGTTCTGTTCAGGTGAAGGGTTACAACCCCGGTCCTTGTTTGGTTTACGGGTTGTAACTTGGTTACCGGAATAGTCATTTAGTTATCTTATCGTTTATCATCATATTTTCTTTAACTCATGTCTTATGTTATTTCATCTATGATTTATGTGCTGACATGCTGGTTTTAGTTCTTAAGTGAAGCCTCCTTTGTGGCACTTGCTCTTCTGGGGTCTGACCCAGCTGGTTTTGTATGGCTAGATTTTGGAGCAGCTACCGAGGATCTCCCAACCTTCCTGCCAGATGGTGAACAGTAGAAGGAATCCCGGCAACTAGTGGGTTTTATTTTGCTCTTCCACTCCCTTGTAAAAATATTCGTTTGAGGCGTTTAGCCGTCGAGCAAGTGTTAGCTCGTTTGCAACTTTAATTACTGTCTGCCTACGGGCTGTAGCATGATTGACAAATCCTAGGTTTGATCATGTATGACCTAAACTCTTGCGAGTCTTCGTATTTTGTATGACTAGCTTCATGATCATCTGAATATGTAATGTATGGGACGCCTTACTTTGTATGTCTGATGGTCTACCATCTTATTATATCTACTTGTTGCTTGAGATTGAGACACTAGGCTTGTTATTGACCTTAAGAGACTGATGGCTTGTAGTAAATCCTCATGCATCTAGACAGCCGTGACCGTATTGCGATGTGAGATTCACTTCAATGTACGTAGCTGGCTGTGTCTGTCCCCCACTCTCCAGTATTCTGGTTCTAGGGCGTGACAGTTCCCGCCTCGACTCCTTCGGTAACACTTACCTCCATATTTCAATTCTGTCCATATAGTTAGAAATAGTAATAATATAGTCATGGTCAGAAACCTATTTAATAAAATATGATGAAAGGATAGGGCTAGGGAAATATAGTAATAAGTTAATTTTTGGACCCATGGAACCACAAGAAGAAGTAGATGTTAGTAGTACAACTAATGGCTTTGACAATTTTCACGTTAATAAGAATTTGAACA
Source organism: Iris pallida (assembly GCA_029216955.1). NCBI lineage: Eukaryota > Viridiplantae > Streptophyta > Magnoliopsida > Asparagales > Iridaceae > Iris > Iris pallida. Next base: position 10,270,057 of record JANAVB010009198.1, on the reverse strand, counting down.
CTGAGCACAGTTTGATATTTGTGTGTATCATGGGTTATCGGAAACATATTTTACAAACAAACCAATTCAAGTAGGGAAAAGAAGTAGCTAATGAAGGTAGCAGCATAGTTACTGCTCACATGAATTTATATGGTGGAGAGAGAAGTAGGACAATGACACCTATATATATTTATAAGCTTCTTATAATATTATTCCATGTCCTTTTTCTCTCTCTCTCCATGTCAAATCCGATTAAATCAACTCAAACAAATACGCAAATAACCCCCCACTATGTTATTTAAATAGTAGTTGAACCTCATATAATTTGAAAGTAAGTAAGTTTTATTTATACCCTACACAAATCCACAAATTGCCACTATGTACAAATTTGATCTAATAAGAAAGATTAATTATTCTTAACTACAGACACAAGGAAATGAAGAATGAATTAAATAATATGGTACATAGCTTGTAGCTAGAGGATTATATATATTTAAGAGAATAACAAATTATTTAGAACAATCTATTTTAGGATATTTGGACAATCAAGTTTGAACTGTGACTCTCAACAGACGAATCGAGACGCGACACCAGGCAAGTATACCTTGCCGAACATATACAGTATTTACATTATTTCCTCTTTCTTTATTGTATTCCTTTTTATATTGTCACATGATTCCATATTGTGATTGATTGCCTTGATCGTTTTACTTGTTCTAGAATACGTGCACGTATAGGAGATTCGACATTGCTTGATTATTGGTCTTTTCGTGTTACCTTGTCTCGTGATTGAGTTGTCAGTTTTTATATCCTGTTCTTGGCTTAACTATTCTTGACTGGGAGTATCTTGCATTGTACTACAGTCTAGAAACAGTATCGATTGGGAGTATCTTACATTGTACTACGACCTATAGCAGATTTTTTTACCTTGATATTGATAGATTGACTTGACTTGCGACACTATAAATTAGGAGTATCTTGCATTGTACTACAGTTTATAGGTGTATTCTTGATCTTGTATTCCTTTAGGAGAGGAAATTGATACTAGAATTGGCTAATCTTGACCGAGAGTATCTTGCATTGTGCTACAGTCGAAACCTAATATAGATTGGGAGTATCTTGTAATATACTACAAGCTATGAGGGTTAATCGATTGATTGATAGCCAAGTCTAGTATTACATTTTCATATTTTAGATATCTTTTTTGCACCATTCTTATTTCTCATACATGTTATTTACTGTCATACTAGTAGGCATGTTTTATGTATCTTGCTAGTCCTCTGAGGACCTGATGATCTCTTCAGGTAGCTGATTGCACGGAGTTAGTTAGCTGAGCATGTGGTAGTCGACTTCATCGGCATAATTCTGGTATTTTTTAGTATTATCGATTTACTATCTTTCTCGTGCTTTTATGATATATCCTGCTTATCAGCTTAGCTTTATAGACTCATATTATTCTTGGAGTCTAATCGAACATATATGCTAGTGGGCTGCAGACCACGACCCATACTTGTTCATTCTTGTCTTATATATTCTTGTGGATTGAGATATAGTTTAGATTAGACATGATATCCTATTCGGGACAGCTTATACGTAATTGAGTCGGGCTGGAGTCCGCTCAATACGTAGCTGGCTTATTCACGCACTTGTATCACAAAAAGTGGGTGCGGGTCGTGACAAGTTTTTGTGCTTGTCCATGCAGGTCAGAGCATATCGTATCGGTTACGTAATTGTACTGATACGAGCCTGTGACTATGACTAAACCATAGAAATCTCAGTCCACTCTGCCTTGAAAATTCTCTTAGAAATTTCTCTACCGCTTTTGAAATCTAGTTTTCGTTCTCGATTATTCTTCCTTGCCCTCCCATACCATTGATTCTCGTCCCTTCCTATTCCAGGATGACGAATGATCGTGATGTCTAGAATTCATTAGAAATTCTTAAATTATAGTAAATATTGCATGATTATTGAGTTTTGGTTGTTTATAGATAAGAAGGATTGTAGTTGCCATATGCCTAGATATCTGCCGGTAGAATTGTTAGCAACTAGTTAGAAGATTATAAGATTTTAGTGACCGTGTTTTAAGGAGTAGTATGACTAAATGAGGGTAGAAGTCCTCAAGTATTCGGAGTTATAAAATGACTAGAGAAGGTTATAAAATATTTTTTCATTAAATTAAATTTGAGGAGATTAAGGACTTTGAATTTTAAGGAATAGTAATGAATTAGAATTTCGAGGACGAAATTATTTTTAAGGTAGGTAGATTTGTAACTCCTCTTTCCAAAATTTTTTTGAAATATTTTATTGTTTATTTGATTTAAATGGTAATTTTTAGAATTTTATAAATAATTATTTAGTTAATTATTACGGTAGATGACTTTAGCTATGGTTGAGTTTTGAAGTACAAGACGACTAGGAATCACGACACGGATAGTACAGTGGCTTACTTTGACTAGTGTATTAGCCATGTTAGGGTAGGACGAGCTATAGTGATGTCCTAACTAGGAAAACCAGGCCAAGTGCGACTTAACCTCTAAAGACATTTTAATTAATTATTAATTATATTATTGACTTGTAGGAGACCCGGTTATGCTAATTTAGTCCGGACGGGACCTGAACCAAATCCCAACCCTGTGGGCATGTAATGAGACCAAGACTGTCCTGTAGACATATTTATGTATGTGTAAATAATTTGTATACATTTTTAGGAATCGCCAAATATTTTCTAAATATTAAATATATGTATAATATAGATATTAATAATATCAGATGTCATTTAGATTATTGGTACGATTTTCTGGAGCCGAGTAAAGATGGTGTAGGATATGTCCACCCAAAAACTAACTTTGGAGTATTTTAATTATTATTGGGATTATTATTATTAATGTTATTATTGTCGTTATTAAATATAAGTTAATTATTATTATTTTTAGGTATGCATATATTCATTTGTAGCTTTAGAATTTCAATTACAGGGCCTTATGTCATCTAATAAACAGCTATATTAGATTTAAATTTTGAATATGCCATATCGTATTATAAAATAGCTATTACATATTTTTAGAAATATTAACATATGTTTCATGGAGTTTTATTCCAAATTGAGCCTATAAGTCAATAATAATAATAATAGGAAATGAAAAAGAAAGAAAAAAGTAAATAAACACCCCCACCCTCACGTGCAACATTTCTCAAAAGCCTAGTCCAAGTGTTTTTCTTATGCATTTTCCTAAATCCTAAGTCCAATAATATCAAATCATATGTTCCTAACTTATTAAGATTAGAAGCCCAAGCCCAGCTCTTAAACTTCTTTATATATAACCTATACTAATATGAAGAAACCCTAGCCGCACAAATATTTCCCCTCCAGTTTCTTCCACCCCAAACCTGTCGGTCGGGGAACTCCTTCCGTGGCCATGGCCGCCTAAGACCATTTCCACACCGCGTGAACCCCGACGTTCGACGTAGCCGTCGTCCACACACTCCTCCTCATGCCGCACAAGCCGACCACCCTGCCGTGGCCACACGCCACTAACAGCACGTCTCCACGTCTAGAGACCGCTACATGTCGTGCTCTGGTGTGCTTCATCGTGACAACCACCAATCATCGACCGGTTTCAGTCGATCCCTTCGAAGCCTACCGAACACACCGTCATCGACTCCTCGCAAAGCCACCTGGCTGATGTCGCTGTTTCGACAACAACCCTTTCTTGCCTAATCCGTCCATGTCATCCTCATGTCTTATCTCTTTCACATCGGAGATGACGAAGTATCTGGTTGAAGCCGCCTCTAGGATGACTTCGACTTTGCTGCTTGGTCATACTTGGCCATAGACTACGTCGACCTTGTGCCATTTATGAGCTCACGCCGAACCCCCTGGACTTTCTACTTCAACTCATGTCAGCCGCTTCGTATCGCCGAACGTGCACGGCCTTGGAGTCCAGTGCAATGTGTGCAAACCAGATGTTGTCTTCCTGTTAGGAGTAACCGTCGATGATCGATGTCGACTCGTGAAAGCTTCCTCTGCCATTGCCGAGGCTACACTACAACAACAGCCTCATTCTGTCGTTTATACTTCGCACCACAAGACAGCAATTTCAGACTTGAGGGAGCTGGCATCGGAGCCGTCAAGCCTAGTGCTCATTGGTCCTCCATTGCACCAGACTCGATCCCTCCATCATCGCCAATATCTCTCGGTGGAGTGCAGCCCTCCCTGCATCACCAATAGCGATCACCAGGACGTTCTGCTGCAACCTCTAGGAGCTAGTTGAGCAAGGCCAAGCATCAATACCGGTTGGCAGCAACGTTCCAGCCTCGACTCCTTCGGTAACACTTATCGCCATATTTCAATTCTGTCTATATAGTTAGAAATAGTAATAATATAGTCATGGTTAGAAACCTATTTAATAAAATATAATGAAAGGTTAGGGCCAGGGAAATATAGTAATCAGTTAATTTTTGGACCCATGGAAACACCAGAAGAAGTAGAAGCTAGTAGCACAACTAATGACTTTGACAATTTTCACGTCAATAAGAATTTGAACACTGAGCACAGTTTGATATTTGTGTGTAGCATGGGTTATAGGAAACATATTTTACAAACAAACCAATTCAAGTAGAGCAAAGAAGTAGCTAATGAAGGTAGCAGCAGAGTTACTGCTCACATGAATTTATATGATGGAAAGAGAAGTAGGACAATGACACCTATATATATTTATAAGCTTCTTATAATATTATTCCATGTCCTTTTTCTCTCTCTCTCTCCATGTCAAATCCGATTAAAGCAACTCAAACAAATACGCAAATAACCCCCCACTATGTTATTTAAATAGTAGTTGAACCTCATAGAAGTTGAAAGTAAGTAAGTTTTATTTATACCCTACACAAATCCACAAATTGCCACTATGTACAAATTTGATCTAATAAGAAAGATTAATTATTCTTAACTACAGATACAAGGAAATGAAGAATGAATTGAATAATATTGTACATAGCTTATAGTTAGAGGATTATATATATTTAAGAGAATAACAAATTATTTGGAACAATCTATTTTAGGATATTTGGACAATCAAGGTTTGAACTGTGACTCTCAACAAACGAATCGAGACGCGACACCAGGCAAGTTGTCACCCTCGAAATTCATGTTACATATTTTCGTATACGTGTACATATTTCGGGTCCGTATTTTTATTAGTCATGGTTAGCTAGTCATGATTTTATTTTTAGCATGTTGCATTGGCATGGTTATTTTGGCATTTTATTGGTTATGGTTTAGCTTGGTTCGGTTTAGCTTGGTTTGGTTTGCTTTTGGGTTCATCGTGAACCAAAAGAACCTACCACCACTATCATCATTTAAAACCCAAACCCCTTTGTCTCTCATCTTTACTTTCATTTATTTTTTCATCTTCTTCCTCTTAACTTCTCCACCTACCAATAGAAGCTTAGGCAAGTGCAACTTGCTTCATGAAGAAACTCTATTTTTTTGTTGTTCTATTGTCTTCCTCGCGAGATTCTAAGATACTTTAGAACTTGGCATTTTTCATTTTTATGGATATTTTCTTGTAGATCTAAGTTTATATTATTTTCGGTTTTCTTGGGTTTTGATCTATTAAACTTCATTATTTTCATATTTTGATTGTTCCATGTTGTAGAAAATTTGATTTTACCTAAAATAGACCTTTAAAAAGTTAGATTTCGACTTGTTTTGAGGAAGTTATGGCCAAAAGCATTTATGGCCATGTCTATGTTCATCTGTGCTGATTTTGGCAGGAACGATGAATAGTGCTCAGCCGCATGAGAGTTCTGCATAGTGCCGCATAGTGCCCAGCCGCATGAGGGTGCTGCATAGTACCGCATAGTGCCCAGCCGCATAAGGGTGCTGCATGGTGCCCAGCCGCATGAGGGTGCTGCATAGTGTCCAGCCGCATAAGGGTGCTGCATAGTGCCCAGCCACATAAGGGTGCTGCATAGTGCCGCATAGTGCCCAGCCGCATAAGGGTGCTGCATAGTACCGCATAGTGCCCAGCCGCATAAGGGTGCTGTATAGTGCCGCATAGTGCCCAGCCGCATAAGGGTGTTGCATAGTGCCGCATAGTGTCCAGCCGCATAAGGGTGCTGCATAGTATTGCATAGTGTCCAGCCGCATATGGAAGTACCGTATAGTGCTGAATAGTGCCGCATAGTGCTGAATAGTGTCGCATAGTGTCTATTTTGGCTGTTTTTGGCTATTTCAAGTCCTATTTGGCTGAATTGTGGCCAAAATTTCTCCCAACTCCCAACATGAAAGTTGTAGATCTTTTTCTTGGCTACAAGAATATGTTATTAGTTATTTTATACAAGTTTTTCTTATTCATGATAATGTAAGAATAGAACACAATAGTGGCCCATCGTGGACACTCTTGACAAGTAAACTGACATGATATATCCTGACATACTGTTACGACTGCTAGTCTGACATGACAACTATGAAAGACCTGGACACCGTGGGCGATTCTGTTTGTACAAATAAACCAATACTGTCTTGCATCATGTTTAGGATAGGGATCCCTGAGTACCACGGTCAGGGATACCTACTGCAATTGACTAAGGCTGATAAACCAGAATAATTCAGTAGAGATGAAGAGATTCTTCGCTACAGGCAATCCCGTTATCTAGGCGCATTAAGTAGACTTGTAGCCTATCGACGAGTATGGCACATTTCCAGCACACAATCATGTGTTGTATTCTTCATAAACGGACATTCGACCTGGATAACCGGATGGTCTGCAGGGCTTGTGGCTGTTGGGATAATTTCATTACATCTTGCTAGTAACTAGGCTTGTGATAACCCTAGTTAGTTAAAAGTATCAAGCCATACTCTTGATTGGCCGTGATTGATTGGATGGAGTTTATTCCAGCTTAGTCTTATCATGATCCTGTGCAAGATTGTGACATGACATGATCATTGATGCTTGCCTTAGCAATAACGATCGGGGGTCCAGTTCTTTTCAGGCGAAGGGTTACAACCCCGGTCCTTGTTTGGTTTAAGGGTTGTAACCTGGCTCCCGGAGCAGTTCTGTGTCCTCTCTTCGTTATTGTCTTAGTTCAACCCCATGCCATGTTCGTCATGTTTTACCTTACCTTAATACGATGATTATTTATACTAGCCTTAGCAATAAAATCAGGGGTCCAGTTCTTTTCAGGCGAAGGATTACAACCCCGGTCCTTATTTGGTTTAAGGTTGTAACCTGGCTTTCGGAGCAGTTCTGTGTCCTCTCTTCGTTTATTGTCTTTACTGTACCAATAGTATTTGAGACGGGTTTCTATTCAGGTGAAGGGTTACAACACCGGTCCTTGTTTGGTTTAAGGGTTGTGACCTGGCTACTTGAATGGTTTCTTCGTACTCAGTTTACTGTTGTTATCTCTATTATTATCAGTTCTTTATTTATTATCTTTAATATTCTATTGTGATATGCTGGTTTTAGTTCCTAAGTGAAGCCTCCTTTGTGGCACTTGCTCTTTCTGGGGTCCGACCCAGCTGGTTTTGTATGGCCAGATATCGGAGCAGCACCAGAGAATCTACCGGTCTTCCAGCCAGATGGTGACCACCAGGCGTAACCCTAGCAACGAGTGGGTTTCTTTTATCCTCCCACTTTATTGTAAAAATTATTCTTTTGAGGCGTTTAGCCGACGAGCACGTGTTAGCTCGGTTGTATCTTTACTTACTGTCTGCCTATGGGCTGTAACATGATTGACAAATCCTAGGGTTGATCATGTGTTGACTAAAGCTCTTGCTAGTCTTGACATTTTGTACGACTACTTCATGATCATCCGAATATGCAATGTATGGGACGCCTTACTATTATATATTTGGTGCTCTGACATCTTGTAACTATTACTACTTGCTTGTGATTGAGACAATAGGCTTGTTCATTACCATAGGAGACTGTTGGCTTGTAGTTAAACCCTCATGTTTCTAGACAGCCGTGACCGTATAGCGAGGTGGATTGCACTTTAATATACGTAGCTGGCTATGTACCCCCCCCCCCCGCTCTCCAGTATTCTGGTTCTGGGGAGTTATATGGGTTTAGTGGTGGCCCATGCAGGTCTTGTAAATCAAGATATATGAGGGTTTACTGAATAGATGTCTCAATCAGTACTCTCCCTTGATCTCTACTCGTATCCTCTTGATCCCTGAAAATCTGGACCTGATCACATGCTTGTATCGTTGATCTATTCTGGTCCTTCCTTATTGTTTCCTATGTCGTCTTCTTCAGCGACATTATTTCTGGACATGCCGATCAGCAAGACGGAGCACCTCCTGCAGACTAGCAGCAACCTGGGGATCAAGCCCAGCATTCAGGAGTAGCCTCCAGAGTCATGCCTACTGGAGGAGAGACGCCAGCTCAGCCCGTCCAGCCTACAGAGCCTGATGATGGCACTTTGGTGGGTCTCATCAGGTCACTATTAGCCTCCCAGGATCGTCGCGGGGATGCCTTATACCAGGCAGTGGCAGACGATTTAACCAAAGATGGTCATCAGGGTAATAGCACGGCCAACAGCTTCAAGCGCTTGAACCCTCCCTTCTTCGACGGCAGTGAAGATGCGATCGCTGCAGATGCTTAGCTTCAGGACATAGAGGTGATTCTAGAAGCATCCAGGACTCTAGAGAATAAGAAGGTAGCCGTAGTACGCCTGCAGTTACTAGATCTTGTCGGCAGCTGGTGGGCAGCACAGGCCGATGGATTAGTGGCCCCTATTTTATGGGCAGTATTCAGGGAGAGATTCCAGACCAAGTACTTCGATGCTGTAGCTCGGTACGATCTACAGACAAGGTTCACCAATCTGAAGCAGATGGGCAGGACGGTCGATGAATATACGGCCGAGTTCTCCAGGCTTAGTCGGTTTGCTCCCACCTTAGTGGCGACCGAGTTCGATAGAGCCCAGCGGTTCCAGTAGGGGCTCTACCTAAAGATTTTATTGGCGGTGGAGCAGTTTGAGCATCAGACTTTTGATGCAGTGTTGAGAGCAGCCCGGAGGCATGAGTATACCTTCCAGAGAATCGTGGATAGGACAGGAGGTCGGAAGCGATCTCACGGCCAGATGAATCAGTCATCAGCATCAGCCCCGGCAGCCAGGGCTTTGACTATTGGAGCTCCGAGGCAGGCAGCCTCAGTGACGTCGGTTCAGCATTCCACCCTGATGCATCCTCAGCAGCAGAAGCAGAAGCAGTCTTCCGCAGTGGGATGTTCATACTGCGGGAAGCCAGTACATGTGGTATCAGAGTATCGCAGCGTACAGGGTCTGTGCTTGGTTTGTGGTGCCCCGGACCACAGGGTTGGGAACTGCCCGAACAGGGAGAGTTTATCGGCCTTCTCTAGTCCTTCAGTTAGAGGACCAGCACCAGTCCAGCAGCAGCAGCAGCTGTAGTACCCGTTCCCGAGGCCATTGCCGACGCAAGCCCAGATATTCCAGCAGCAGAGACCACAGCAGTATGCCCAAGCCCAAGCCCTGATCTAGAGCATGCAGAGAAATTTTTAGCAGAGGGGACCCGCGCCCTGAGGATATGGTCAAGTGCTGGCTTTGACCATGGGAGAAGAAGGAATAGCACCAGAAGAGGTAGTGGCAGGTACTATTCTCGTCAGCACCTTTCCATCTTCAGTATTATTTGACTCTAGTACATCGCATTCATTTATGTCTGCACGATTCACGACACGGGTAGGACTGGAGCCCGAGTCATTATCAGTAAGGCTCAATATACTTACTGGTAACGGACTTGTGGGAGTAGATAGAATATTTTTCTCGTGTCGGATCGTAGTTAGCGGTAGAGGGTTCCCCGCTAGATTGATAGAGTTCCCGATGGCCGATTATGATGTGGTCTTAGGGATGGATTGGTTAAGGGACCAGTATGCTAGGATAGACTGCCACATTGGCAGGGTTATTTTCAGCATTCCAGGTGAGCCGGAGTTTTCCTTCTCCCGAGGCGAAGTTGAACGTTCTCCTCCAGTATTGCGGATGACAGTAGCAGCAGTGCAGTTGCCTCGGATAGTCAAAGAGTTTCTAGATATTTTCCCAGAAGAACTTCCAGGGATGCCGCCAGAGCGAGAGATCGAGTTTACCACCGACTTGATTTCCGAAACAGCCCCAGTGTCAGAGAGAGTCTACAGGATGGCGCCATTTGAGCTAGAGATATTGTACAATATGATTAAAGAACTCAGAACCAAGGGATTCATTCGTGCTAGTGGATCGCCTTGGGGAGCCCCGATGCTTCTTGTGAAAAAGAAGGATGGTACGTTCAGATTATGTGTAGATTATATTACCTTGAACTCAGTAACAATCAAGAATAGATACCCTCTCCCGAGGATAAATGACTTGTTTGATCAACTCAAAGGGGCGTCAATATTTTCGAAGATTGACTTGCGGTCACGATACCACCAGATCAGAGTCAGAGAGTAGGACATCTCGAAGACAGCGTTCAGATCGAGGTATGGGCATTGGGAGTTTCTTGTAATGCCATTTGGAGCAACCAATGCGACGACAGTATTCATGGACCTTATGAATCGTATCTTTATGCGTTATTTGGATCAGTTCGTGATTATGTTCCTGGACAACATCCTGGTCTACAGCAAGAGTGAAGCGGAGCATGAGCAACATCTCCGAGTTGTCCTTCAGATTCTCAGAGAGCACCAGTTATATGCCAAGTTCAGTAAATGCGAGTTCTAGCTCGATCGTATTTCGTACTTGGGTCATATCATCACCCGAGGCGGAGTGAAAATGGATTCCCAGAAGATCGTGGCCATTGAAACGTGGTCGGTACCTAGCACAGTGGCAAAAGTCCATAGTTTTCTTGGATTGGTCGGTTACTACCGGCGATTTATTTCAGACTTTGCTCGAAGTTCAATGACATTGACCCAGTTGACCCGCAAGGATGTGCAGTTTGCTTAGACAGCAGAGTGTCAGGATTCTTTTGAGAGATTGAAGCGAGGCTTGATGACGGCTCCTATTCTCACGCTTCCAGATGGAAACGGAGGATTCTCAGCGTATTGTGATGCTTCGGACAGAGGTTTAGGATGTGTTCTGATGCAGCATGGGAAGGTAATAGCTTATTCGTCAAGATAACTTTGTGATCGTGAGAGAAGTTACCCAACCCATGACTCGGTGTCACGACCCGCACCCTAGAGTTAGGGCACGAGAACGTAACAACGTCCAGCCTACGCCGCAGTGTCGGCGGTAGAACGTTGTCCTAGGTCTCAATGCATCTAACAGTATAAGACTAAATAGTTTATACTCCCCGAATGGGGGTGACATAGCAGAATGTAAACTCAATCACATCTAAGGTAGAGCATAAAGGAAGATAGATAAAACATGAAATTGAAAAGAGATACAACAGATAGAAGTCTAAGTGTCTAAGATACAAACTCAGAATACATCTCAGAACTCAAATACAGTAATCCATAAATACAACTCAAGATGACTGAAAATAAACTATAAGCAAAAACCCTAGCTATCTATGCAACCTCTATTGTCTCCTCTAGGCTAGCAGGCAACCTCCAGGCTATCTGTAAAATTTATCAACAGGTCCAGTCAGGACAGAAGCGAGTACAGTACATCTCAACAGATCATAGCAGGTTAGAAAATATAATCATGTAATAAAGTAAGATACAGGTATTGAAAGAAAACAGTATGTAAACAGAGAGAGAACTGTAATAGAAATATCTACTATACATAGAGAACTAGCAGTGACTAGTGAGTCAGAGTACAATATGAACATGTAATACTCCCCCGTACCCCCAATCAATACACAAGGATCCAGCCAGGTTATGTTATATGATGCTATGTAACAGCCCCCGAAGGGTGGTAAGCCCCCGAAGGCTGGTAGCCCCCGAAGGGTGGTACATAGTAGTCCCATAAAGGGGGATTCTGGGGGTAACCCAACAGTATAAGTCCCATAAATGGGGATTCTGGGGGTAACCCAACAGTGTAAGTCCCATAAGTAGGGATTCTGGGGGTAACCCAATAGTGTAAGATTCCAGGAAGACTCTACGATCATAAGAGTATATGTCGTAAGTGATCAAAGAACCAATGAAGCATAGTGATATGCCATGTAAGTGAAACGCATAGAATATGTAGTACCTGATGCTCCCTAAGGGTAACATCTCAAGAAAGGATCCATATAGTACCAATCCGTGTGACCATCGTGACAGTACAAGTAAAGTAATCTACTGCAGAAAATAATTCTAAGCAGGATATGAAATGATCAGAGAATGTACTCGCCTGATATCTGAATGTCCAAGGTAATGATACTGTCCGAGGAGAGGTGTCTGGCTCCTAATTAGAACAGCAGAAGTCATAACATATCCAGAAGGGTAATATAAAGCACTACAATGCATTCTACATGAATCTAGGTCAAACTAGGCCAAAGTCAACCCTTGGTCAACTCTGGTCAACTGCACTAGTCAAACTAGGTTAAACTAGGTCATGTCCTAACCCAGCAAGCCTTACTAGCCCTAACCAAGACTATCCTAGCAAGCACACATCAATACACGGCTATACAAGCCAACATACACCCAACTCTATATAGCATGCAATTATTCAATACTCAAATAGGCAAGAATTCACATTGGATATACACTAGGTAATCTATTACTTTAAGCTATATATGTCTACACATGTATACACATGCATATATTGGTATTCAATATTAGGTCTATAATCTTGGCATTTTAAATGGTTATATAAACTTATATACTACAACAGAATATGCTAACATATATATAATATACATACATAGCTAAGTTAACTATATTCATAAATACTTATTTAAGAGGCTATGTGTGTGTATGTGAACATGGCAAAGGGGCACGTGATGGTTAAATGGGCATACATAGTGTATACATATCAAAGTCAAAGTGTAAGTGAACAAAGTGTCAAGTGTGATAGTATCAACATAGTGTAATGGGGTACATGAGGTAATATAGGATTTGTGTTAACATAGAATATTACATCTCATTAACTTGTATATTGCATACATTACATCTATTATTACATTACATTCAAGCTTGCATTCATTCATCATTCATTTATTCTCTTGCACTACTATATGCACCAGACATTACATACTATGGAACCTACAAATTCATTACAAGCCATACTTATACATGCTTACATTAGATAGGATACTTACACCTCATACATCATTTATTTAACCATTTACTCATGCTTGTATTCTCTATTTAATTACATAATGTATATACATTAACATGGGTTAAAATCAAATAGAACATTATATTATACACAAGGGTGCACAAAATGCATATGCCGAATAGTAACTCCTACTAATAATCAATACTATTCCATCTCAGCATGAATTAAAATCTAGGATTAAAGTATGTTATAGATCTGTGTGTTAGCTTTCCGAAACTTCAAACGGATCGCGTTTTCGTTTCCGGAAACTCCCGAAATCGCGAAAACACCGAGAACGCGTTTGTCTTTCGTATAGCGAAAACACCGAGAACGCGTTTGTCTTTCTGAAACTTCAATACGCTTCTTTTAAAAAAAATGGGAGATTAAACCGAGCTTTGAGCTAGAAGTTATGACATTTCTAAGTTATGGCTGAAATTAAAAACGTGGATAAAAATCATGACGGATTTGGGTAGTTTGAGACAAAAGAACACAAGTATATAACATAATATATCAAGAACTCACTCTCTACACTAATATATATATATGAGACACTATAGAACACATCTCCAATACAAAAATATGAGATTAAACATGTAATAATTCATTCATACATAACAATAACACATAGTGTGTCCAAATTTGGGATTTTCCCACATGGACACAACCACAACACAAAGGACACTCCTATGACCTACAAATGGACACAAAATGGACACAATTGGAGATACAACCATGGGAGTCATTCCTATGGGTTCAAAATAGACCTATATGCATGAGGAAATGAAAAAGAGAAGGGGTTCATACCTCCCGGTAGATCGAATCGAAAAAAAAACCTTCCTGGAGCGACACCAACACGTAGAGATTCCAAAAGGACACGAACGAGCTCCGAATCCTCCCAAACATGGATAGCTTCCTCCTTGGTTAGAATGGAGAAGGAAAGAAGAAGATTTGGTGGCGAAATGGAAGGATTTGGTGGAGAAATTGCTAGGGATTGCTCTCTAGGAATTTGGGGAAGAACAAGAGAGAGAGTGTGGATGAGAATAATGAAATGAACTTGAGCCTATCCTCTCCCAAAGTGGCTGGCCATATGGGGCTATTTGTCCTATTATGGTAAGGTCCAAAATGCCCCTACTAACCTATTCTATGAGTATTAGGAAAGGGCTAATTGGTTGGGGCTAAATTAGTCATTCTAAAGTCTCTAATCACACTAACCTTATCCATATTAATTAGTCTAACCTCAAACTAAAATATTTCTATCATGTGGACTAAATTTAATATCATGTGGGCCATGCCTAACTAGTGTGTGGGTCCCACTAGAGTCAAACTACCCCCGGGTCCCCGTTTCAATTCGGATTGAGTTGAAATTCGAACCCGACTCAAATAACCCCAAAACAATATCATAAATAATAAAATAATATAAAAATAATTCAAAGAGGTCAAATGAAAAAGTATCCTTGGGCCAAAAATAACATTAAAATATAATAATCACATGGTTAGGCTCTAGGTCAAACAGTCTCTAGGGTTTCACTAGCAAAACGTCAAAACCACAAGTCATTGATTTAAATAATTTTAAAATAATTTAAAATCACCAAAAATTATATCATGAATTAAATATCATTATTAAAATAATTATAAACACGAAATTTCAAAATTACCCTCATTTGGGAAACTGGGTGCTACAACTCTACCCACCTTAGAAAAATTTCGTCCTCGAAATTTAAGATCGGTAGTACTCCTTCTAGAGCCTCTAACCTACCCAATATCTAAGGTAACACTTCCTAACACTGGAATAATAAACGGACATCTAAAAAGTGTCAATCTAGGAATACCTCCAATACTGCTCTGCTGTACGGCGGTAATGGAACTTCAATAAAATATGGACTGAAACCTATATCCAAGGGACTGGACCTATTTTAAAGTGGTCTTAACTAAGGATGAAAAGGAACTGATCATAGGCTATAGGTATGCTCAAACTATTATCTTCCTATTAACCATCTATTAATACATTCTATTACCATAGGAACGATACATTACTAAGACATATAGGCCCCTATCTCTCATAACACATTTATACTCACCAAAAGACTAGTACATCCTATCAAGGCTGATACTATAATCTTTCATAAATCTCATAAGCTACATGTTTAGAGACACACATCCCCACATCAAGGACTAACCTATATATATCTACAACTGATACTAATGAGATGACGTCCCTATTTTCCAACAATCAAGGTCTAAATTTTTTTTTATCTAAATCATGCAATTTGAAGGAATAGTATACAAGGTCAGGGCATACCGTAGCAGTTGGAAGTCTCACCTAGGTACATTCTAGGTCAAAATAGTACTATGGTATCAACACACAAACAATCTAGGGTGTCCTAATTGGGAAGGTAAGGGAACAACAATCATCAAGGTTGTAGGGCTGTCTACCATCCTATATAAAAATTGGTCATTAACAAGCAACTAAGAAATTATTAAAAGGTTACTATTCCATAAAATGGAAAAAATTGAAAATTTAGGCACAACAAATCACAAATAAATTTTTGTCTTGACACGATCTAAGTTGATCAATTTTGGGATAAAACGAGATTTGGACAAGAAGGGAAATCAATGAAATCAAAGTATGAGCACGAGCATCCAATGATGGAGGTTCAGGTCATGATTAAATTTATTTCGACTGAGTACGAATACGAGGTTCATAGGCGATGAAAAGATTTCAAGGAGAATTGTCAAGGTTGTCGCGAATGAGACTCTAGGGTCAAGTTTAACTATGTCTCCATTCTCGTAGATTGACACATAAAAAAGCGAACCAAAGTACAATAGGTTGATCAGACCATCATGTACCGGTTCTGATTAGACAATATGTTAGTGGGTGGCCACCCAATAAAATATGTCATGACCAAGCTCGAAAATAGATAAGCTTGCAAAACTAAGGCTAATTTAGCAGCACAAGATATAAGGGTGGTAATGATGAAAGGAATTACATAGTCCAAGTTTCTTAACCAACGGGTCAAGTAATCAGATAAGGTACAAGGTTAAGCATCAAAGGAAACAAGCAGAACACCATCACATGTCGAGTCGAAAGAATTGAGTCAAGGCTGGATTTCTAATTGAAATAAGAAGAAATTTAGTATAATGGTAGAGGTTATAGTTTAGCCAGTTGACCAGAAAATTATATCAAGAAAATAGAGTACAAGAAGACGGGTTTTAATGGGACATGATATACCTACTCGAAGGTGAGCTCGTCTATGTCTTGCATATAAGATTTGTTGGAGGGTAACAGCTAGTATTACATTCCGAATATCAAAGTCACGATAAGGAACGTCAAGGATCTCAATTAGAAAGTGGGAGTTCAAGAGGTGATAATTAATGCACAAAAATAATGAAGATCGAGTTAGTCATCTGCTTCTGATACTCTTAAGTTCATCTGGTCATAACTTGCCAATCATATCTTTACCTCACCAGTCTCCATATGAAAATTTAACCTTTACTTAAACTCTTACCATGACTACCGTAGGCAATTCCCAATTTCCAAACATCACTCTTGAAGCACAGCCCTCACATCTATGTCAACATTAACCATTTATTTAAATTTCCAAGTTCTTTCACCTTGTCTTAAATTTGACCCAAAACCTCTAAATCCCGTTTA
The DNA here is from genome assembly GCA_029216955.1 of Iris pallida. Taxonomy (NCBI): domain Eukaryota; kingdom Viridiplantae; phylum Streptophyta; class Magnoliopsida; order Asparagales; family Iridaceae; genus Iris; species Iris pallida. The sequence goes on along the minus strand of JANAVB010009198.1, from coordinate 10,253,262 downwards.
CGAATTCCTTGAACTTGTTCAAATTTTTCTCCTCGTATTATTTAATCTAAATCTCTAGGCCTTACAAAACTTATCTTCCATCATAAAATCAACTTCCGTATTTTGTTCGACATACACCCTTGAATATTATTCTCCTAAAAATATTTCACAACAATCTCTAAACTTCCATAACTTTGTGTTCTCTCTATCCCTAGTCATTTCCTCGCAACATCTTGTTTAATATCCTTATTAAACACAATTAACTTCTCTTTTCCATTACTAACCTTCTACATAGCCTCAGAGTAAAAGTTTTCCCCAGAATCAATAACCAAGATTTTCTAAGTTCTCAAAACTAGGTTGACCTCTGATATCCTCATTAGTTTTGAATACACCTATAAACTATCTCATAACCCCAAAATTTCTCTAAAAGTAATTGTTTCCAGATTGGCAGTATGCATCTCTTTATTCTATCCGAGACCTTTACCACATTTCTATCTCAAGTTTCCATATGGAACACTCCACATTTGATTTTCCTTAGATCATCATAAAATAACCAGTTACGTCTTCTCTGAGCTACATAATTTACGTCACTACCTTAGCCTTCCCCATGCAAAAGATACGAAGATTCAAGGGTTTCGAAGTACATCTGGTAGGGACGACAAGATATCGGTAATTAATATAATGAGACAGAGTTTAAGATAATAGGTAAATAAGAATGCAAGGGAATAATGGCGAGAAAGAATAATGAAAATATGTTCCTTCTCATCGGTTCAAACGAGAGGAACCCATCAAGCTTAAATTCAATAGCAAGGAATGAGGGTGAATCCAAATAAGAGGAAAAGGAATTCCAATTGAAGTTCACAATGAGTTTCTCAGGGGTTGTCCCAGAAATCTTTCAAAGAATCCTAAGTGTGATTGAGTACCTTGGATTTAAAAATATTAATCTAAATACAAAACTAAATTAACAACTACAAAATTTTATCAAAATCATCAACTAATACCAGGATTCAAAGTTCTACAATAAATCCACAAAATCAAATTCAAATCAAGGAAAAAGGTGAATCAAAACAAGGAAAAGGAGTTTAAATCGGAATTCAAAATGAGATTCTCAAGGGTCATCCCAGGAATCTTTCAAGGAATCCTAACAGTGATTGAGTATCCTCTCATCCTAACATCTTAATTTATATATCTTATAGCAGGCTCGTAGTAGTACAACTAAGTCGTTGCGCTACTACGAAATCGCACTAATGTGAATCTCGGCCTGCATGGGCCACCACTAAAAACATGTCACGACCCGCACCCTAGAGTTATGATACGAGAACGTAACAACGTCCAGCCTACGCCGCAGTGTCGGCGGTAGAACGCTGTCCTAGGTCTTAATGCATCTAACAGTATAAGACTAAACAGTTTATACTCCCCGAATGGGGGTGACATAGCAGAATGTAAACTCAATCACATCTAAGGTAGAGCATAAAGAAAGATAGATAAAACATGAAATCGAAAAGAGATACAACATATAGAAGTCTAAGTGTCTAAGATACAAACTCAGAATATATCTCAAAACTCAAATACAGTAATCCATAAATACAACTCAAGATGACTGAAAATAAACTATAAGCAAAAACCCTAGCTATCTATGCAACCTCTACTATCTCCTCTAGGCTAGCAGGCAACCTCCAGGCTATCTGTAAAATTTATCAACAGGTCCAGTCAGGACAGGAGCGAGTACAGTACATCTCAACAGATCATAGCAGGTTAGAAAATATAATCATGCAATAAAGTAAGATACAGGTAATGAAAGAAAACAGTATGTAAATAGAGAGAGAACTGTAATAGAAATATCTACTATACATAGAGAACTAGCAGTGACTAGTGAGTCAGAGTACAATATGAACATGTAATACTCCCCCGTACCCCCAATCAATACACAAGGTTCCAGCCAGGTTATGTTATATGATGCTATGTAACAGCCCCCGAAGGGTGGTAAGCCCCCGAAGGCTGGTAGCCCCCAAAGGGTGGTACATAGTAGTCCCATAAATAGGGATTCTGGGGGTAACCCAACAGTGTAATTACCATAAATAGGAATTCTGGAGGTAACCCAACAGTATAAGTCCCATAAATAGGGATTCTGGGGGTAACCCAACAGTGTAAGATTCCAGGAAGACTCTACGATCATAAGAGTATATGTCGTAAGTGATCAAAGAACCAATGAAGCATAGTGATATGCCATGTAAGTAAAACGCACAGAACATGTAGTACCCGATGCTCCCTAAGAATAACATCTCAAGAAAGGATCCATATAGTACCAATCCGTGTGACCATCGTGACAGTACAAGTAAAGTAATCTACTACAGGAAATAATTCTAAACAGGATATGAAATGATCAGAGAATGTACTCGCCTGATATCTGAATGTCCAAGGTAATGATACTGTCCGAGGAGAGGTGTCTGGCTTCTAATTAGAACAGCACAAGTCACAACATGTCCAGAAGGGTAATATAAAGCACTACAATGCATTCTACATGAATCTAGGTCAAACTAGGCCAAAGTCAACCCTTGGTCAACTCTGGTCAACTGCACTAGTCAAACTAGGTCAAACTAGGTCATGTCCTAACCCAGCAAGTCTTACTAGGCCTAACCAAGACTATCCTAGCAAGCACACATCAATACAAGGCTATACAAGCCAACATACACCCAACTCTATATAGCATGCAACTATTCAATACTCAAATAGCCAAGAATTCACATTGAATATACTCTAGGTAATCTATTACTTTAAGCTATATATGTCTACACATATATACACATGCATATATTGGTATTCAACATTAGGTCTATAATCATGGCATTTCAAATGGTTATATAAACTTATATATTACAACACAATATGCTAACATATATATAATATACATACATAGCTAAGTTAACTATATTCTTAATTACTTATTTAAGAGGCTATGTGTGTGTATGTGAACATGGCAAAGGGGCAAGTGAGGGTTAAATGGGCATACATAGTGTATATATATCAAAGAGTGTCAAAGTGTAAGTGAACAATGTGTCAAGTGTGATAGTGTCAACATAGTGTAAGGGGGTACATGAGGTAATATAGGATTTGTGTTAACATAGAACATTACATCTCATTAACTTGTATATTGCATACATTACATCTATTATTATATTACATTCATGCTTGCATTCATTCATCATTCATTTATTCTCTTGTACTACTATATGCACCATACATTACATACTATGGAACCTACATATTCATTACAAGCCATACTTATACATGCTTACATTAGATAGGATATTTATACCTCATACATCATTTATTTAACCATTTATTTATGCTTGCATTCTCTATTTAATTACATAATATAAATACATTAACATGGGTTAAAATCAAATAGAATATTATATTATACACAAGGGTGCACAAAATGCATATACCGAATAGTAACTCCTACTAATAATCAATACTGTACCATCTTAGCATGAAATAAAATCTAGGATTAAAGTATGTTATAGATCTATGTGTTAGCTTTCCGAAATTTCAAACGGATCGCGTTTTCGTTTCCGAAAACTCCCAGAATCGCGAAAACACCGAGAACACGTTTGTCTTTCGTACAGCTGACACTCAAATAATTCTCTAGAAAGTTACAGAAAGAATTAGGCCTATTAATACATGTTTTTGGAAAGCTAACTTCAATATGCTTCTTTTAAAAAAAGGAAGATTAAACCGAGCTTTGAGCTAGAAGTTATGACATTTCTAAGTTATGGCTGAAATTAAAAACGTGGATAAAAATCATGACGGATTTGGGTAGTTTGAGACAAAAGAACACAAGTATATAACATAATATATCAAGAACTCACTCTCTACACTAATATATATGTATGAGACACTATAGAACACATCTCCAATACAAAAATATGAGATTAAACATGTAATAATTCATTCATACATAACAACAACACATAGTGTGTCCAAATTTGGGATTTTCCCACATGGACACAACCACAACACAAAGGACACTCCTATGACCTCCAAATGGACACAAAATGGACACAAATGGAGATACAACCATGGGAGTCATTCCTATGGGTTTAAAATAGACCTATATGCATGAGGAAATGAAAAAGAGAAGGGGTTTATACCTCCCGGTAGATCGAATCGAAGAAAAACCTTCCCGGAGCGACACCGACACGTAGTGATTCCAAAAGGACACGAACGATCTCCGAATCCTCCCAAACTTGGGTAGATTCCTCCTTGGCTAGAATGGAGAAGGAAAAAAGAAGATTTGGTGGCGAAATGGAAGAATTTGGTGGAGAAATTGCAAGGGATTGCTCTCTAGGAATTTGGGGAAGAACAAGAGAGAGAGTGTGGATAAGAATATTGAAATGAACTTGAGCCTATCCTCTCCCAAAGTGGCTGGCCATATGGGGCTATTTGTCCTATTATGGTAAGGTCCAAAATGCCCCTACTAACATATTCTATGAGTATTAGGAAAGGGCTAATTGGTTGGGGCTAAATTAGTCATTCTAAAGTCTCTAATCACACTAACCTTATCCATATTAATTAGTCTAACCTCTAACTAAAATATTTCTATCATGTGGACTAAATTTAATATCATGTGGGCCATGCCTAACTAGTGTGTGGGTCCCACTAGAGTCAAACTACCCCCGGGTCCCCGTTTCAAGTCGGATTGAGTTGAAATTCGAACCCGACTCAAATAACCCCAAAACAATATCATAAATAATAAAATAATATAAAAATAATTCAAAGAGGTCAAATGCAAAAATATTCTTGGGCCAAAAATGATATTAAAATATCATAATCACATGGTTAGGCTCTAGGTCAAACAGTCTCTAGGGTTTCACTAGCAAAATGTCAAAACCACAAGTCATTGATTTAAATAATTTTAAAATAATTTAAAATCACCAAAAATCATATCATGAATTAAATATCATTATTAAAATAATTATAAACACAAAATTTCAAAATTACCCTCATTTGGGAAACTGGGTGCTACATTCGGAGCTAGCAGCAGTAGTGTTTGCACTTAAGCTTTGGAGGCACAACTTATATGGAGATAGGGTGGAGATATTTACCGACCACAAGAGTCTGATGTATGTGTTCACCCAGAAGGATCTCAATATGCATCAGAGGAGATGGCTAGAGCTGCTTGTGGATTATGACATCAACTTATATTATCATCCTGGGAAGGCCAACGTTGTTGCGGATGCATTGAGCAGGAGAGCTGGAGTTTATTTTCTAAAAGCACAACCAGAGTTGTTAGTCGATCTTCAGAAGATGGGTATAGAAGTTGTCCTCCCTTCCAGTGTGGCATTGATGGCCAGCATGCAAGTTCAGTCCACAATAGTTGAGAGGATCCGGATGGCGCAGTCAGCAGATTCTAAGCTTCAGCGACTCAGAGCAGAGTGTGAGGCAAGACGAAGACCAGAGTTGTGTATCCATAAAGATGGTATACTTAGGCATGAGAGGCGTCTTTGTGTACCCAGTGGAGATATCAGACAGGAGATCATGGCTGAGGTCCACAATTCGCAGTATTCCATTCATCCCCGTGGCACGAAGATGTACCGTGATATTCGTCAACACTTTTGGTAAAATGGCATGAAGAGGGAGATAGCCCGGTTTGTCTCTCGTTGTTTAGTCTGTCAACAAGTTAAGGCTGAACATTAGAGACCAGCTGGACTACTTCAACCATTGCCAATTCCAGAGTGGAAATAGGAGCATATAACCATAGATTTTGTGACTGGATTGCCTAGATCTCCGGCTGGCAGAGACAGTTTTGGGTTGTTATAGACAGGCTCACGAAGGTGGCTCACTTTCTCCGGTTAAGAGCTGGTCAGTCGACGGTTCAGCTAGCGGAGATGTATCTCCGGCAGATTATCAGATTGTATGGTATACCAGTCAGTATCACCTCGGACAGAGATTCCAGATTTATGTTTTACTTTTGGCGTATCCTGCAAGAGAGTTTGGGGACTCGCCTCCAGTTTAGCTTAGCATATCACCCACAAACAGATGGCCAGTCAGAACGCACGATCCAGACTCTCGAAGATATGTTGAGATCTTGTACGCTCGACTTTGGTGGTTCGTGGGAAGATCACATTCAACTGGTGGAGTTCTCGTACAACAACAGTTTCCAAGTTAGTATCTAGATGGCACCGTTTGAGGCACTGTATGGTAGGAAGTGCCGATCCCCGCTAGCATGGGATGATGTTGGAGAGAGGCAGATGCTCGATTCGAAAATAATTGCTCAGACCGTTGAAGTGGTCAGGAGAGTCAGAGATCATCTTCGAGTTGTCCAAGATCGCCAGCGTCATTGGACCGATTCTCATCGGCGCCCTCTTGAGTTTCTGTCGGCGACCATGTATTCCTGAGGATTTTGTCTAACCGTGGCGTCATTCATTTCGGCGTACGGGGAAAGCTTAGTCCTAGGTATATAGGGCCATTTGACATTCTGGAGCGAGTATGAGATGTATCCTATAGTCTCGCTCTTCCACTATCGCTACGTGAGGTGCATGACGTTTTCCATGTATCCCAACTGCGACGGTATATCCCGGACCCGAGCCACATCCTGGATCATTCAAAATTGGTTGTTGGTACCAATCTTTCGTGTGAGGAGAGGCCCGTGTCTATATTGGACCGAAGAGAGAAGACACTCAAGAACAAGACTATCAAATTAGTCCGAGTTGCTTGGGGTTATCACTCTTTGGGTGAGTCAACGTGGGAGCTTGAGGATGATATCCGATCACGATATCCCGACCTGTTTGACTCGTAAGGTATAATATCATTCTTATTCCTTATACTTCGAATCATTGCTTGCATATTTGATTGGTTGATTAATTGCTTAGCTGCAGATTGCATCTGATAGTGTAACTTGTCCCGACACCTCTTGTCTCTTTAATAAAATTTTGAGGAAGGAATTCTTTTAAGGTGGGTAGAGTTGTCACCCTTGAAATTCGTGTTACGTATTTTCATATACGTGTACATATTTCGGGTCCGTTTTTTTATTAGTCATGGTTAGCTAGTCATGATTTTATTTTTAGCATATTGCATTGGCATGGTTATTTTGGTATTTCATTGGTTATGGTTTAGCTTGGTTCGGTTTATCTTGGTTTGGTTTGCTTTTGGTTCATCATGAACCAAAAGAAAACCCCTACCTACCACCACCATCATCATTTAAAACCCAACCCCCTTTCTCTCTCATCTTTACTTTCATTTATTTCTTCTCCTCTTAACTTCTCCACCTACCAAGAGAAGCTTAGTCAAGTACAACTTGCTTCATGGAGAAACTCAATTTTTTGTTGTTTTATTGTCTTCCTCGCAAGATTCTAAGATACTTTAGAACTTGGCATTTTCAATTTTTATGGATATTTTCTTGTAGATCTAAGTTTATACTATTTTCGGTTTTTTTTGGGTTTTGATCTATTAAACTTCATTATTTTTATGTTTTGATTGTTCTATGTTGTAGAGAATTTGATTTTACCCAAAATAGACCTTTGAAAAGTTGGATTTTGACTTGTTTTGAGGAAGTTATGGCCAAAAGTATTTTTGGCCATTTCTATGTTCATCTGTGCTGATTTTGGCAGGGACGATGAATAGTGCTCAGCCGCATGAGAGTGCTGCATAGTATCGCATAATGCCCAGCCGTATAAGGGTGCTGCATAGTGTCGTATAGTACCCAGCCGTATGAGGGTGATGTATAGTGCCGCATAGTGCCCAGCCGTATAAAGGTGCTGTATAGTGCCGCATAGTGCCCAGTCGCATGAGGGTGCTGCATAGTGTCCAACTGCATAAGGGTGCTGCATAGTACCGCATAGTGCCCAGCTGCATAAGAGTGTTGTATAGTGCCGCGTAGTGCCCAGCCGCATAAGGGTGCTACATAGTGTCGCATAGTGCCCAGCCGTATATGGGTGCTGCATAGTGCCGCATAGTGTCCAGCCGCATAAGGGTGCTGTATAGTGCATATATGAAAGTGCCGCATAGTGCTGAATAGTGCTGTATAGTGCTGAATAGTGCCGCATAGTGCCTATTTTGGATGTTTTTGGCTATATCAAGTCCTATTTGGCTGAATTGTGGCCAGAATTTCTCCCAACTCCCAGCATGAAAGTTGTAGATCTTTTTCATGGCTTCAAGAATATGTTATTAGTTATTTTATGCAAGTTTTTCTCATTCATGATAATGTAAGAATAGAACACGATAGTGGCCCGCTATGGCTCACTCTTGACAAGTAAACTGACATAATATATCCTGACATGCTGTTACGACAGCTAGTCTGATATGACAAGTATGAAAGACCTGAACACCATGGGCGATTGTGTTTATACAAATAAACCAATACTGTCTTGCATCATGTCTAGGATAGGGATCCCCGAGTACCACGTTCAGGGATACCTACTGCAATTGACCAAGGCTAATAAACTAGAATAATTCAGTAGACATGGAGAGATTCCCCGTTACCGGCAATCCCGTTATCTAGGCGCATTAAGTGGACTTGTAGCCTACCGACGAGTATGGCACATTTTCAGCACACAGTCACGTGTTGCATTCTTCATAAATGGACATTCGACTTGGATAACCAGATGGTCAGCAGGGCTTGTGGCTGTTGGAATAATCTCATTGCATCTTACTAGTAACTTGGCTTGTAATAACCCTAGTTAGTTAAAAGTATCAAGCCGTACTCTTGATTGGCCGTGATTGATTGGATGTAGTTTATTCCAGCTTAGTTTTATCCTGATCCTGTGCAAGATTGCGACATGACAAGATTATTGATGCTTTCCTCAACAATAATGATCGGGGGTCCAGTTCTGTTCAGGCGAAGTGTTACAACCCCGATCCTTGTTTGGTTTAAGGGTTGTAACCTGGCTCCCGGAGCAGTTCTGTGTCCTCTCTTCGTTATTGTCTTATTTCAACTCCATGCCATGTTCGTCATGTTTTACCTTACCTTAATACCATGATTATTTATACTGGCCTTAACAATAAAGATCAGGGGTCCAGTTCTGTTCAGACGAAGGGTTACAACCCCGGTCCTTATTTGGTTTAAGGGTTGTAACCTGGCTTCCGGAGCAGTTCTGTGTCCTCTTTTCGTTTATTATCTTTACTGTACCAATAGTATTTGAGTCGGATTTCTATTCAGGTGAAGGGTTACAACCCCGGTCCTTGTTTGGTTTAAGGGTTATGACCTGGCTACTTGAATGGTTTTCTCGTACTCAGTTTACTATTGTTATCTCTATTATTATCAGTTCTTTATTTATTATCTTTAATATTCTATTGTGATATGCTGGTTTTAGTTCCTAAGTGTAGCCTCCTTTATGGCACTTGCTCTTTCTGGGGTCTGACCCAGCTGGTTTTGTATGGCCAGATATCGGAGCAGCACCAGAGGATCTACCGGTCTTCCCGCCAGATGGTGACCACTAGGCGTAACCCTGGCAACGAGTGGGTTTCTTTTGTCCTCCCACTTTATTGTAAAAATTATACTTTTGAGGCGTTTAGCCGACGAGCACGTGTTAGCTCGGTTGCACCTTTGCTTACTATCTGCCTACGGGCTGTAACATGATTGACAAATCCTAGGGTTGATAATATATTGACTAATACTCTTGCTAGTCTTGACATTTTGTACGACTAGCTTCATGATCATCCGAATATGTAATATATAGGATGTCTTACTATTGTATATTTGGTGCTCTGACATCTTGTAACTATTACTACTTGCTTGTGATTGAGACACTAGGCTTGTTCATGACCATAGGAGACTGTTGGCTTGTAGTTAAATCCTTATGTATCTGGATAGCCTTGACCGTATAGCGAGGTGGATTGCACTTCAATATACGTAGCTGGCTATGTACGCCCCTGCTCTTCAGTATTCTGGTTCTGGGGCGTTACACAAGTATACCTTGCCGAACATGTACAGTATTTATATTGTTTTTTCTTTCTTTATTGTATTCCTTTTTATATTGTCACATGATTCCATATTGTGATTGATTTGCCTTGATCATTTTACTTGTTATAGAATACGTGCACGTATAGGAGATTCGATATTGCTTGATTATTGGTCTTTTCGTGTTACCTTGTCTCGTGATTGAATTGTCAGTTTCTATATCATGTTCTTGGCTTGAATATTCTTAACTGGGAGTATCTTGCATTGTACTAAAGTCTAGAAACACTATAGATTGGAAGTATCTTACACTGTACTATGACATATAGCAGATTTTTCTACCTTGATATTGATAGATTGACTTGACTTGCGACACTATAAATTGGGAGTATCTTGCATTGTAATACCGTTTATAGGTGTATTCTTGATCTTGTATTCCTGTAGAAGAGGAAATCGATACTAGAATTGGCTAATTTTGACTGGTAGTATCTTGCATTGTGCTACAGTCGAAACCTACTATAGATTGGGAGTATCTTGCATTGTACTACAGTCGAAACCTACTATAGATTGGCAGTATCTTGCATTGTACTACAAGCTATGAGGGTTAATCTATTGATTGATAGCCAAGTCTAGTATTATATTTCCATATTTTAGATATCATTCTTGCACCATTCTTATTTCTCATACATGTTATTTACTGTCATACTAGTAGGCATGTTTTATGTATCTTCCTAGTCTTTGAGGATCTGATGATCTCTTCAGGTAGCTGATTCCACGGAGTTAGTTAGCTGAGCATGTGGTAGCAGACTTCATCGGCATGATTTAGGTATTTTGTTAGTATTATCGATTTACTATCTTTTTCGTACTTTTATGATATATCCTGCTTATCAGCTTAGCTTTATAGACTCATATTATTCTTGGCGTCTAATCGAACATATATGCTAGTGGGCTGCAGACCACAACCCATACTTGTTCATTCTTGTCTTATATATTCTTGTGGATTGAGATATAGTTTAGATTAGATATGATACCCTATTCGGGACAGCTTATACGTAATCGAGTCGGGCTGGAGTCCGCTCGATACATAGCTGGCTTGTTCATGCACTTGCATCCCAAAAAGCGGGTGCGGGTCGTGACAGCGGACGGCGGAGCACGGCGAAACCGCGGCCAAGAATATTGAGGAAAGAGAACAGTGAGAGGAAGTGGTGTCAGTGTGATAGGACTGTGTCAGAATTGTACATCGAGAACTGTGCACTATTTATAATAAAATATTATGGTGTTCTCTACAAGTCATGACAATGGCAGTATTGGTAAATAACAATCGATCTGAGGGCCAATAGAACAATTTGTAACTGAATTTCTAACAGACTAACATAATTAGTTAGTCTCCATCTAATTAATAATAGATTAATAATTTCCAACATATTTGATTAATTACAAAAGTTAGTTACTTTTAATCGCAATTATTCCAATAAATTCCTTCATGTGAGTCTTAACAAGGATTTAACAAGTATCCTATTAATCACAATCTAAAAATAGCATTAGGAATAATCACTAAGTAAATGACAATAATTAAATTAATCATTGAACTAGTAATAGAATCACTTGATAATAAGATGACTACTTGATAATACATGATGGTTAAAAATTTAGTGATAAAATTAATCTATATAATTGACAGCTAATTGGTAATACAATAATGATCAATAATAATCTCAAATACTCTTTGAAGCATAAATAAAAACAGTTCATATAAAGAACTAGTCTTATATAAGGAAATATTTATACATCCAACTATAAATTTAGAAAAACATAAAAAAAATTCATAAAAATCGGTTTAGGGAGTTACAAATCTACCCCCCTTCCAAAAAATTTGTCCTCAAAATTTTAAAGGTTATGGTAGAGATGAACAAAGGAGTTATTAGATAATAGAAAGTTTTATTAAATTGTAGAAAACAATAAAAAAAGACAAGAATTTACTTGGTATTAATCAAATAAGGGATTATTATTATTATGAACTAAGAAACACAAAAGATCAAACTTTGAGTTACCAGGAAAATAAAGTAGAAATTTCTATATGGAACATTACGGTAATAGAAATAATTTTTGAAAATAGAATCAACTGATAAAACTTTAAACAAGGCCAAAGCAAATCAAGGCAATTCCGATAAAGTTTTCAATAATGATTAAGAAACCAAACATGATCTATTTATGACATGGATGCAGTCTCAATAGTATCCGAAAACCATACATATCTAAAATCATTTCGCCTAGAGTTTATGCCCCGCCAGTGTAGTGTACATCTGAAAGCAGTGAACTTTCGGCTCATTGACTCAAATAATGATAAATTACCGAATATTTCTGTCAACATTATCCATTATTGTCGAAACAACTCAAGAGACCAAAATTTTATGATTTAGGACAGCCTCAATAATATCCAAGAACCTATGAATACCTGAAATTACTGTGACTTAGAGTTCATGCCTCGCCAGTGCGCGACTAGCTGCAGTGAACCCTCGATCTCCATAACCCAGATAAATGACTACAGTGCGTATCAATTACGTCATAGTAGGTCGTCGAATACTCTCCCAACTTTATCCATAGAATTTTCAAAAGAGCTATTGACAATTGAAATCATGATATAAGGTGAAGTTATCTGTTCATTAAGAGATAAGAAGTTTTATTAGGTACCAAAAAATAAACTGTAGGATAAGGAGGCCATAGAACAAATCTTAAAATAGGAAACAATGACTCAAATTGCAACAAGAAAGTTTTTAGAAAATCTAGGCATTATTGGCAAAATATATCAAATAAATAATCTCATAAACCTCAAGTGCAGGGAATCAAGAATCTTAGCGTTGCGTGTCTAAACCACCCTAAAAAACAAAAAAATGGTTAGACAGGGCCTAAAATACAAAATAATAAACAATCTTAGTAAAATTATAACTCTAACCAATTTCCACGGATCCTATACAGTGATGAGTTTTCCTAAGTGTCGCTGGTTCCCCAATAGCACTTTGTAGCCAAAGTGCCATTAGGACATGCCTGCATTGGCTACCACTAAAAACAATTCACGACCTGCTCCCGAATAATCAGATACGAGTGGAACATGCCGAGCCTTCGTCGATGGACACGATGAAGTAAGCTGTACAATACTAAGAAAAACTCCAAGTCACAAGATAAAATAATCATCCACAGCGTCTATAAATGTCCCAAAAATTATCACAATCTACCAAGTCAAATTTAGTACAAAGTCATCCGGAGACAAATTCGGTAAAATAAATGTACAATGATGAAATCCAAAATACAATGTCCATGTACAATCTCTAAACAAGTCTATCTAAAAAATAAACAATGAACTAAATCCTGCAACTCCAATGATCTCACCATGCTCCATATAATCTCAAGCCCACTTGCAACGTTTTCTATCAGGAAAAGAGTAAAGCACAACCCTGACAAGAAATAATCTATAATGTAATCCGAAATACAGGATAACAATATGGACTACAATATAAAACAAGGGTACAAGAACTGCAATATGAAACTGAAGTACAAGAATTGGCACAATAAACAAGACAATCAATGTGAATACGACAATCAATGCAAGTATTAAATTTAAAATATTAAACTAATATGTGACTGGCAGGGGACTAAAATTCATAATTCACAATATCATAATACTACAAGATTCGGCTTAATTATACGCGAGGTGTACGATTAGGCTATTCACAATACCTAGGTGGGTGTGGTCACACACTAGTCAATATTTTTTCCAATTCGTAAGAAACAATGAGCCACAATACAATGAACAAGGCAAAATACAATCGTATGAATCTCGTGTCCAATATGAGAATAGGAAAGTATGACATAAAACTCATCCGTATTTTTCAATAAGTGTAATTTCTGCCGTCAAACAGTGGGGGTCTGTTTATGGCTTGGCCTTCACTTGTGAATTTTACAGTTGACATGTGTTATACTGTGATCTATATAGCAATTAAGAATAACTGAATGTAACTACAATTTTACCTTGCTTTACCTGTATAACCCGCTCTGATAACAATTGTAGGAAGAAAGTTGTAAAGCAGAATACTCTAGAGGGGGAGTGAATAGAGTAGGCAGCGGAATATTGCTAATTAAAAACTTGTTAGCAGTAAGATCATAGAATTAAATTAATAATCATAAAATAATAACTGTAAAAGAAATGAAATCAGAAGGCAAACGTAAACACGGCGATGTATACTGGTTTCTCTCTTATGAGTACTAGTCCAATCGGAAGAACTCTAGCTTCCAGTTGAATCTACTATTAGAAAATCTTGCAAGTTTTCATACGCAGTCCTTGCAACTTCTACAGACGCGAGCTTTGATACGAAGAACTCGACCAACTTCAATTTTGAAGAGTCTTTCTTCAATCAAGCCTCTGATTATAATTTTTCTGAAATCTTCTATACCGTACCGTCCAGTCAGAAGAACTCTAGCTTCCAGCCGAATCCACTATTGGAAAATCCTCCAAGTTTTTATATGAAGTCCTTGCAACTTCTACAGACGTGATCTTCGATACGAAGAACCCGACCAACTTCAATTTTGAAGAGTCTTTCTTCAATCAAGCCTCTGATTATAATTTCTCTGAAATCTTGTAGACCGTACCGTACCGGCAAATTGACTAGAGAATTGTAACTGGCTTAGAATTTGAAAATAAAAGCTTTTTAGAACTCTTTGGAATAGAAACGTAAGCTTAGAATAGAAGAGATGAAAGTGAATGAGTGATTGAAATGATCAGAATTCATCTCTATTTATAGTTTTTCCAAAAGAAGAACTCTGACAGAATTCGGGTAGAATTCGGACAGAACTCTATGAGAAAATCTCGTAAAAATCTGCAACTGAAGGGAGACCAAGTTTTCAAACGTTCAAAAATCAAACAGTCACTAACCGAACTCTGGCTGAGTTCTGTCAGGGTTGGTCAGGGTTTTTTTCAAAAATGATTTTTTTAGTTTTTTAAAATCCTTCAGAAGCTTTTGTAAATAAGGGATATTTTTCAAAACATAGGTCATTTTTTAAAACGATTTTGGATAGCCTATTTTCTAGCACGACTCGGTATACAACGTATTTCTAGACATAATAAAAATAAAAAAATACAGTACATAAAGAAATACAGACTCGTGTGGCAAATACAGTTTCGGTCTTGAATTGAATAGATATCCGATCTTGATCAGTATCTAAGTGTCCAAAATGTCTTGTGTAAACATCTGAGTAGCTCCGTATATTAAGAGAGACTTTGATCAATTATTAAAATCAGGTTTGACCATGAACAATGGGCCAACAATCTCTCCCATTTCGATAATTGACAAACATTGACTGATATAACATCTTTGGTATCTTTGATATGACAAAAAACGAATTTCGATATAACAAAAAATTTGTTCCTGTAATCTTACAAAGAGAAGATGTTAGATCTTATTTCTCCCCCGCTGTCACTTAGCAAAATAATTGAAAAAAAGAAAGCTCTCTCGAAGCATAATGATAGAACACAACAAAAAGATATATGAAATATTTATTACAGGCAGTTAAAAGTATTCATAGGCATGATATACAAAAAAAATTTTCATAGGCAGTTGGTATCGAAGCATAATAAAGAGTGCTATAACAAGATATGCTAAATAGAGCTAAACGGATATAAATCTCTAAAGTAGAGAATAGAAAATGATGTTTAACAGACAAATATCACAGAAAATGTCACCAAAAGTTCTAAAACTAGCAAAAATAAAAGTAATGATACTAGCTTGGAATGTCGGAGCATTTCCAAGTAAACAAAGACAATAAACAGTAGCAATTGTACGACAAACTAGACAAAATATCTAAATCACATCTCATCCTCATTATCCTCATCATCATCAGTAGCAGCAGTAGTCCCAGCACGACCACCATGTCTAGAAGGACCATCTCCAGATGTGCCAGCTCCAGAGGTGTATGGAGTAGCACCCGAACCACGGTACCAATCATAAGTGTTCCCTAATTGGAACAGAGTATGTACCACCTCATCCTCAATGCAGTAACCAGATACAGCAGGATCTCTAAGAAGAGAACTGGCAGAATGACCCGTTTGAGCAAATCGGAGATTAGTAAATGAGTTGGCAATAGCCTGGAACCGAGTTACGTCACGAAACTCATGTTCCCTGGAAGTGTCAATAAAGAATGTTTGCATATCCGAAAGGTGCTGATGTATACCCTCAAAAGTCATAGGGTAGGTCTGAGGAGGAATAAGGGCAGTAGGAGCAAGGGTATAAGGTGCAGGAGCAGCAGCAGTGCTACAACGAGAAAGCTGAAGATACTTGGGCTCAGGGTCCAGAGCGCAAGTGGATAAATTGATATCAAAATGCTGAAAGATGCGAGGGATAAACATCGAATATGAGAGATTGCGGTCTCTTCTGCGACATCTTTCCATCATCTGGATGATAGCTATAGGGGCAGAAAAAGGAATCCCCTTAAGAATATGATAGAGGGCAGATAGCTCAAGTACAGTGACATCATCTTTCGAAGTAGATTTTAAAAGAATAGTGGAATAGATGATGCGATATAACTCATAGTTAAATAAGTTCAAGTTATTAGCGTTAAATTTTCTAGGACGAGCACGTGCTAGCGTACAAAGCTCATTCTTGAAACTAACAAGAGTCATGCCCTCGGGAAAGTCGAAGTCGATGACGTCATCAAGCGGGCAACTTCGTTTGGAATACCAAGGATTTTTGCTAGCAACACATCATCTAACCCGATATCGATCCCGCCAATACGACTTCTTACGGTAAAAGTGTCTAACACGAAGTTACAGTAAAATAGTCGAAGGGCATTAGTAGCTATAGAGAATTTTTGTGTAACAAGACGGTGTAACTCTAATGCCTCAAACAAAGTACGATGATCTGGAAACACAGTCCATTTGATCGGAGTGTCGGTGCATATTGTACGCATGGCAAAGTTGGCATACCATAGCAATGCTTGGTCACGAGTTTTGAAGTAAAACTCATCCGACACGCCGTCACCCAATTGGACCGAGAAAAAGGGGGAATCCATATTCGGATCGAAAGATTATGCCTCTTCATTAGTATTAGTCTTCTTCCTCTTGAAAGGATTGAATACCTTAGGTATTCTTGCCCAAAACTAGATAACCCTACAAAATTGAAAGTGGATGAAAGAATGAGTTATACCTTCTGAGATTCAAGTATGTTGTAGAGGGATGAATTCTCTGCATAAATCCAAAGTTTTGATTGATTTCTCCACGTGGATTGGAAAAAAAGAAGGTAGAGAAGAACTAGGATTTGAGGGACCTTCGGGCGGCTACTACTGCTGTTTTGATGAAGTTTGGAAGAGATGAAGAGTATAGGACCTCGAGTTCTGACTTAAAATTATATAAAACCAACAGAACTCTGGCCAAATTCGGACCGAACGTGGGCCGAATTTGCCTAGGGTTCTCTTGGGTTTTTAAATGAAAAGCTTGTGGGCCACATCCTTTTATCAACTCATGTGAAATATTTAATTCAAAGTTTAGTAATTTTAACTTCAAATAATATAATTAGTATTATTTTATAAATTAAATTTTTTTACTCAGCGTTTGTTTCAGATTAGCTGTAGGAGTACTGTCCTAGCTAACGAAAGTTTACCGGAGAACAATTAAGCACCGCTTTGCTTCGACCGTAGTCGTGGTGATAAACAGACTCTTTGTGGGCTTGTCTCGAAAACAGTTATTGTGTTTTAAAAATTTAATTAATAAAACAAAATTAATTAATATTATTGACATCTAAAATTCTTAATTCTTGATGTAAATAATTAAAACGATCTTCCGCTAGAGGTTTTATGAAAATGACAGCCAATTGATTCTGTCTGTCTATGTATACAAGGTCTATATCTCCATTTTTTTGATAATCTCTAAGAAAATAATGTCGAATCTCGATATGCTTAGTATGAGAATGATATACTGGATTCTTAGTTAAATAAATAGAACTAGTGTTATAACAGAAAATGTGTATGTGTGTGAAGTGTAAGCCAAAGTCTTCTAAAGTTTGCTTCATCCACAAAATTTGTGCACAATAACGTTCTGCGACGATATACTCAGCCTCAGTTATTGATAATGCGACATAATTTTGCTTCTTACTAAACCAAAAGACTAGGGCTTTTTCTAGGAAATGACATATGTTGCTGGTACTTTTCCTATCTACTTTGTATCCAGTAAAATTAGCATTAGAATAACCAGTTAGGTCAAACGTCATAGTTTTAGGATACCATATGCCGACAGAAGAAGTGCCTCTAAGGTATCGGAAGATACGCTTAACTGCGCACAGATGTGATCCTTAGGATTGACTTGGAAATGTGCACACAAGCAAACACTAAACATAATATCAGGTCGACTAACAGTTAAGTACAGTAAGCTACCGATCATAGCTCGATACTTACGTATGTCGACAGGTTTGTCTTGTTCATCAATATTAATCTTGGATGAAGGCGCCATTGGAGTGCTATATGGTTTAACTGCTTCCAGGTCGAACTTCTTTAATAAATCTTTTGTGTACTTTGCTTGATTTATGAACGTCCCATTGTTAGTTTATTTGATTTGCAGTCCGAGAAAGAATTTTAGCTCTTCCATCTTGTTCATCTCAAACTCATTCTGCATACACTTTGAAAATTATAAACAAAGAGATTCATCAATGGATCCAAAAATAATATCATCTACATAGATTTGAATCAAAAGAAGATTAATATTCAAAGATTTTATAAACCGTGTAGTATCAACCTTTTCCTTTGAAAAACCGTTGTCAAGTATAAAAGAGCTTAGACGATCGTACCAAGCACGAGGGGCTTGTTTCAAACCGTATAAGGCTTTCTTCAACTTAAAAACATAATCAGGATTTTTGAAATCAGTTGTAATGCCCGTGGTTCGTATTACGTATTAGGAATACGTGTACGTATTTCGGACTCGTATTTTTGGTTTATCATAATTAGTTAGCCTTGGATTTTTTTTATTTTGCATGTTGCATTAGCATGGTTCACCATGGGATTGCATTGGCTTGGTTTGGTTCGGTTTGGTGGGTTTGGCTTGGTTTGGTTTTATGTGGAGGACCACTCCCACCTACCACCACTCCCACCATAAATATCTATCCCACTCTCTCTCTCTTCCATCAATTCTCATTAACTCTTTCTTCTTCCTCTCCATTAATTTTCCACCTACTAGGAGAGAGTGGAGAGCTTAGGCAAGTGCATCTTGCTTCATGGAGGAACTCCATTTTTATTGTTCCATTGTCTTCCTCATGTGTTTCTAACCCACTTTAGTACTTGGCATTTTTCATTTCCATGGTTAAATTTTTGTAGATCTAGCTTTGTGGTATTTTCGGTTTCCATGGTTTTTGATCTATCAAACTTGCATATTTTGCTAAGTTGGTGATCCCATGTTGTAGAGAATTTTGTTTGGTCCAGATTTGACTTATGAAATTTTGTTCAGCCGCATGGCCTATAAATGCAATAGCCAGTATTTATTTTTGTATACATTATTTAATGCAATACAATCAGTGAGCCGCATAGGCAATTATTAGTAATGCCTTTGTTAATGCATTTTTCTAGAGTGAGCCGCATAGGAAAAAGCATTAGCTGGCCGCAGGGCTTTTCTTGTAACATGGTAATTTTAGTAGCCGCATGGCTACTAACAATTGTAGCCGCATGGGGAGGGAGCTTCTTGCCGCATGGGGAGGAAAGCATGATGCATGCTTTTCTTTTATCAAGCATTAAATGCTTCCTCTACCAAGCATTAAATGCTTCCCTAGATAAAGCATTTCCATGCTTGATTTTAATAAGCAATTTCATGCTTATTTTATTCTAAGCATTAAATGCTCTGGAGTTAAAGCATTTCATGCTTTAATATAATAAGCATTAATTCCCTTTTTGATTGAAAGCATTCCCTACTTATATTAATTGTTTTAAGCTTGCTGATGCAAGCTTGTTTGGAACACTTTTAATGTAGTAAGCTTGCTAATGCAAACTTATGCATTTAATGCATCAAAAATTCTTGGCCGCATGGGTAGAATTCTTGGACGCATGGGTAGCAAGCCTTGGCCTAAGCAATACTTGTAGCATTAGCTAAAGTACTTTTGCATGGCTATTATTAAAAGCATTAGTTTAAGTATAATTGCATGGCCTTTATATTAAAAAGCATGCATTAATCCTTTAAATGCATGTATTTGTTGCTGTGCATGCAATCCATTTGCTTTGGGCCATTAATACTTGTGTACGTAAGTATTTGCTTGTGCATGCAATACAGTTGGCCAGCCGCATGGATCATAATTACTTTTGGCCGCATGGATTTTGAATTAGTTGCTTTAATACTTGACCGCATGACCGCATGGCCAATATTTATTTATTATTTATTTGTTTGTATTTTTATGTAAGCAACGTGAAGGTGAGCCGCATGGACATTTATAGCATTAGCAATTGCTTGATGCAGAGCCGCATAGCCTTTGGCCATTAAATATTATTATTATTTGTATGTTGTATTTTTGCATGAAATCTAAGGTGAGCCGTATAGGCTCCCTTCCCCCACTATCTAATATTTTGGCCACGTGAACCATTAATTAGGTAGCTCACGTAAACCTTTTCTTATTGCATTAATTGTGGGGGGTCCCATATAGCTTCCTTTAGTTGACTTGCTTGCTGAAGTGGGAGTTTGCATTTAATGAGGGTCCCACTGTCTTTTGTCTTATTCGATTTTATGGCCTATTTATTGTTTCCTAGCCGCATGGATGGTCTTCTACTTTCTTGGCCGCATGGGGTCCCTCTCACTCTTGTCCGCATGCATAATTGTATGCTAGCTGCATATGGCTTGCTGGCCGTAAATGTTTGACTGATTTCATTTAAATAATTTTGGAACCGCATGGGTGGCCTCCCACTCTCTTTGACCGCATGTTTGTTCTCCCACTTTTGGACCGTATGGGTCCCACTTTGATTGTTTAAATGTCTTATTTGCATGAATTGTGGTCCGAATTTCTTCCCACTTCCAACATGAAAGTTGTAGAGTTTTTCCTTGGCTTCAAGAATATATATATATATATTATTTAAATTGTGCAAGTTTCTCTTCTCCTTGATAAATAACATGACTTGATAGTGACCCGCCGTGGTGCACTCCCGACATGATAACTTGACCTGACAAATTTGACATGATAACTTGACATGATAATTCTTGATAGTGGCCTACCGTGGAGCACTCTTGATATGATAAACCTGGCATGACATTTTTTGAAATGCTGTTGCGACGGCTAACACGACATGGCAAGATTGAATAACTTGGACACCATGGACGATTGTGCTTGTACAAATAAACTAGTCCTGTCTTGCATCATGTCTAGGATGGGGACCCCTGAGTACCACGGTTAGGGATACCCACTAAAACCGACTAAGGCTAATCACTAGAGTAACCCAGTAGTCATGAAGAGATTTTTCAGCTACAGGCAATCCCGTTATCTGGGTACCCCACTTGGGATCTGTAGCCTGCCATCGAGTAGGGCACATTTCCAGTACACTGTCATGTGTTGCACCCTCTAAGTCACCTAATGGTACATGCGTTTCCTGGACGATGTACCTACTTGAATTCAATCCCTAATTGCGTCCGGATAACCTGGATGGTCTGTAGGGCTTGTGGCTGTGGAACAATCTCACTGCATCTTGCTAGTAACTAGGTCTGTGATAACCCTAGTTAGTTAAGTATCAAGCCCTACTTATTGCTTGGCCGTGATTGTTGGATGGAGTTCAATCATTCTAGTCTCGTCTTGATCCTGTACAAGATTATTACATGTCCTGATTTCTTATATTTATCCTGCCGATAAATGGTAGGAGAATCCAAGTTCTTTTCAGACGAAGGGTTACAACCCCGGTCCTTATTTGGTTTACGGGTTGTAACCTGGTTATCTGAATAGTCTCATGGTTGTCTCATCGTATATCACCTGTCCTGCTTTACTTTAATTATTGTCTTTTATATATTTTTACTCTTGTGCTAATTGCTGGTTTTAGTTCCTAAGTGAAGCCTCCTTTGTGGCACTGGCTCTTTCTGGGATCTGACCCAGCTGGTTTTGTATGGCCAGATACCAGAGCAGCTCCAGAGGATCTACCGAATCTCCAGCCACATGGTGACCACTAGACGGAATTCTGGCAATGAGTAGGTTATTTTTGGCTCTCCCACTCTCTTGTAAAATTATTCTTTTGAGGCGTTTAGCCGTCGAACAAGTGTTAGCTCGTGTACATTTTTACTTACTGTCTGCCTACGGGCTGTAACATGATTGGCAACCTAGGGTTGATCATGTATGACTAAACTCTTGCTAGTTCACACATTTTGTAACGACTAGCTTCCTGATCAGCTTAATATATAATGGTTGGGATGCCTTACTATTGTATATTTGGTGATCTTACATCTTGTAACATTTACTTACTTGCTTATGATTGAGACACTAGGCTTGTTATTGACCCTAAGAGACTGATGGCTTGTAGATAAACCCTCATATATCTAGACAGTCATGACCGTATAGTGGAGTGGATCCCATTTTATTATACGTAGCTGGCTATGTCTGCCCCCGCTCTCCAGTATTCTGGTTCTGGGGTGTGACATAGTTTAAGTGGTGACCCATGCAGGTCTTGTAAATCAAGATATGTGAGGTTTTATCGAATAGATGTCTCAATCAGTATTCGCCCTTGATCTCTGCTCGTATCTCCTAAATCCTTGGATTCTTGTCCTGATCATATGCTTGTATCGTTGATCTGCCTTGGTCCTTCCTTATTGTTCCCCATGTCGTCTTCTTCAGCGACATCGTTCCTGGACCTGTCGGTCAGCGAGGCGGAGCACTTCTCGCGGATCAGCAGCAACCCGGAGATCAAGCCCAGCATTCGAGAGTAGCCTCCAGAGTCGTACCTTCTGACGGAGAACCACCAGTCCAGCCAGTTCAGCATGTCGAGCCTAATGATGGCACTTTGGTGGGTCTCATCAGGACCTTGTTAGCTTTTTCGGATCGTAGAGGAGATGTCTTGCACCAGGCAGTGGAAGATGATCTGAGCAGAGGCGGTCATCCAAGGAACAGTGTAGCGAACAGTTTCAAGCGCCTGAACCCTCCATTCTTCGACGGGAGCAAAGATGCTATCGCCGCAGATGCTTGGCTTCAGGACACAGAAGTGATTCTAGAGGCAGCCAGGACTCCGAAAGACGAGAAGGTGGTCGTGGTGCGCCTACAGTTATTGGATCTTGCCCGCAGCTGGTGGACAGCACAGGCCGTGGGATTAGTGGCCCCTATTCCATGGGCACTATTCAGAGAGAGATTCCAAACTAAGTACTTCGATGCGGTGGCTCGGTACGATCTACAGACCAAGTTCACCAATCTGAAGCAAGGAGGCAGAACGGTCGACGGATATACGGTCGAGTTCTCCAGGCTTAGTTGGTTTGCTTCCACCTTGGTGGCGACCAAGTTTAACAGAGTCCAGCAGTTCCAGCAGGGGCTCCACTTCGAGATTTTGTTGGCAGTAGAACAGTTTGAGCATCAGACTTTTGATGCAGTGTTGAGAGCAGCCAGGAGGCATGAGTACACCTCCTACAAGATCGTGGACAGGACCGGAGGTCGGAAGCAATCTCACGGTCAGATGACCCAGTCGACAGCACCAGCCCCGGCAGTCAGGGCTTTGACAATTAGAACTCCGAGGTAGGCGGTCTCAGTAACGTCGGTCACGTCCCCTCAGCAACAAAAGCCGAAGCAGTCTTCCGCAATGGGATGCACTCATTGTGGGAAGCCAGGACACATTATTTTGGAGTGTCGCAGAGCTCAGGGATTGTGTTTGGCTTGTGGAGCGCCGGACCACAAGATAGGATCATATCCGAATAGGGCCAGTTCATCATCGGCCCAGACTAGTCCTTCGGTAAGGGGACCAGCCCCAGTCTAGCAGCAGCAGCAGTATCCATTGCCGAGGCCATTGCTGCCTCAGGCCCAAGTGTTTCAGCAGCAGTACCAGCCTCCGAGGCTATTGCCGCCTCAGGCCCTAGCCTTCCAACTACAAAGACCCCAGCAGTATGCCCAGGTCCTAGCTCAGATCCAGAACCGGCAGAGAGGTTCCTAGCAGGATATCTTTTCTCTTTCTCGTGCCTTCAATTTTCTTGCTTACATACATGATTGTATGATTGATTGCTTAGTATAGCTTGCATGTGATTAGTATAGCTTGTCCTTGCAATCTCTAGCCTCTTGATTAAATTCCGAGGACGGAATTCTTTTAAGGTGGGTAGAGTTGTAATGCCCGTGGTTCGTATTACGTATTGGGAATACGTGTACGTATTTCGGACTCGTATTTTTGGTTTGTCATAATTAGTTAGACTTGAATTTTTTTTATTTTGCATTGCATTAGCATGGTTCATCATGGGATTGCATTGGCTTGGTTTGGTTCGGTTTGGTGGGTTTGGCTTGGTTTGGTTTTATGTGGAGGACCACTCCCACCTACCACCACTCCCACCATAAATATCTATCCCACTCTCTCTCTTCCATCAATTCTCATTAACTCTTTCTTCTTCCTCCCCATTAATTTTCCAACTACCAGGAGAGAGTGGAGAGCTTAGGCAAGTGCATCTTGCTTCATGGAGGAACTCTATTTTTATTGTTCTATTGTCTTCCTCATGTGTTTCTAACCCACTTTAGTACTTGGCATTTTTTATTTCCATGGCTAAATTTTATAGATCTAGCATTGTGGTATTTTCGGTTTCTATGGTTTTTGATCTATCAAACTTGTATATTTTGCTAAGTTGGTGATCCCATGTTGCAGAGAATTTCGTTTGGTCCAGATTTGACCTATAAAATTTTGCTCAGCCGTATGGCCTATAAATGCAATAGCCAGCATTTATTTTTGCATACATTATTTAATGCAATACAATCAGAGAGCCGCATAGGCAATTATTAGTAATGCCTTTGTTAATGCGTTTTCCTAGAGTGAGCCGCATAGGAAAAAGCATTAGCTGGCCGCAGGGCTTTTCTTGTAACATGGTAATTTTAGTAGCCGCATGGCTACTAACAATTGTAGTCGCATGGGGAGGGAGCTTCTTGCCGCATGGGAAGGAAAGCATGCTGCATGCTTTTCTTTTATCAAGCAGTAAATGCTTCCTCTACCAAGCATTAAATGCTTCCTTGGATAAAGCATTTCCATGCTTGATTTTAATAAGCAATTTCATGCTTATTTTATTCTAAGCATTAAATGCTCTGGAGTTAAAGCATTTCATGCTTTAATATAATAAGCATTAATTCCCTTTTTGATTGAAAGCATTCCCTACTTATATTAATTGTTTTAAGCTTGCTGATGCAAGCTTGTTTGGAACACTTTTAATGTAGTAAGCTTGCTAATGCAAACTTATGCATTTAATGCATCAAGAATTCTTGGCCGCATGGGTAGAATTCTTGGCCGCATGGGTAGCAAGCCTTGGCCTAAGCAATACTTGTAGCATTAGCTAAAGTACTTTTGCATGGCTATTATTAAAAGCATTAGTTTAAGTATAATTGCATGGCCTTTATATTAAAAAGCATGCATTAATCCTTTAAATGCATGTATTTGTTGCTGTGTATGCAATCCATTTGCTTTGGGCCATTAATACTTGAGTACGTAAGTATTTGCTTGTGCATGCAATACAGTTGGCCAGCCGCATGGATCATAATTACTTTTGGCCGCATGGATTTTGAATTAGTTGCTTTAATACTTGACCGCATGACCGCATGGCCAATATTTATTTATTATTTGTTTGTTTGTATTTTTATGTAAGCAACGTGAGGGTGAGCCGCATGGACATTTATAGCATTAGCAATTGCTTGATGCAGAGCCGCATAGCCTTTGGCCATTAAATATTATTATTATTTGTATGTTAAAGTTTTTGCATGAAATCTAAGGTAAGCCGCATAGGCTCCCTTCCCCCACTATCTAATATTTTGGCCACGTGAACCATTAATTAGGTAGCTCACGTAAACCTTTTCTTATTGCATTAATTGTAGGGGGTCCCACATAGCTTCCTTTAGTTGACTTGCTTGCTGAAGTGGGAGTTTGCATTTAATGAGGGTCCCACTGTCTTTTGTCTTATTCGATTTTATGGCCTATTTATTGTTTTCTGGCCGCATGGATGGTCTTCTACTTTTTTGTCCGCATGGGGTCCCTCACACTCTTGGCCGCATGCACAATTGTATGCTAGCCGCATATGGCTTGCTGGCCTTAAATGTTTGACTGATTTCATTTAAATAATTTTGGAACCGCATGGGTGGCCTCCCACTCTCTTTGACCGCATGTTTGTTCTCCCACTTTTGGACCGCATGGGTTCCACTTTGATTGTTTAAATATCTTATTTGCGTGAATTGTGGTCCAAATTTCTTTCTACTTCCAACATGAAAGTTGTAGAGTTTCTCCTTGGCTTCAAGAATATATATATTATTTATATATTATTATTTAAATTGTGCAAGTTTCTCTTCTCCTTGATAAATAACATGACTTGATAGTGACCCGTCGTGGTGCACTCCCGACATGATAACTTGACCTGACAAATTTGACATAATAACTTGGCATGATAATTCTTGATAGTGGCCCGCCGTGGGGCACTCTTGACATGATAAACCTGGCATGACATTCTTTGAAATGCTGTTGCGACGGCTAACACGACATGGCAAGATTGAATAACTTGGACACCGTGGACGATTGTGCTTGTACAAATAAACCAGTCCTGTCTTGCATCATGTCTAGGATGGGGACCCCTGAGTACCACGGTCATGGATACCCACTAAAACCGACTAAGGCTAATCACTAGAGTAATCCAGTAGTCATGAAGAGATTTCCCAGCTATAGGCAATCCCGTTATCTGGGAGCCCCACTTGGAATCTGTAGCCTGCCATCGAGTAGGGCACATTTCCAGCACACTTTCATGTGTTGCACCCTCTAAGTCACCTAAAGGTACATGCGTTTCCTGGACGATGTACCCACTTGAATTCAATCCCTAATTGCGTCCGGATAGCCTGGATGGTCTGCAGGGCTTGTGGCTGTGGAACAATCTCACTGCATCTTGCTAGTAACTAGGCCTGTGATAACCCTAGTTAGTTAAGTATCAAGCCGTACTTATTGCTTGGCCGTGATTGTTGGATGGAGTTCAATCAGTCTAGTCTCGTCTTGATCCTATACAAGATTATTACATGTCATGATTTCTTATATTTATCTTGCCGATAAATGGTGGGAGAATCCAAGTTCTGTTCAGACGAAGGGTTACAACCCCGATCCTTGTTTGGTTTACGGGTTGTAACCTGGTTATCTGAATAGTCCCATGGTTGTCTCATCGTATATCACCTGTCCTGCTTTTCTTTAATTACTGTCTTTTATATATTTTTACTCTTGTGCTAATTGCTGGTTTTAGTTCCTAAGTGAAGCCTCCTTTGTGGCACTTGCTCTTTCTGGGATCTGACCCAGCTGGTTTTGTATGGCCAGATACCAGAGCAGCTCCAGAGGATCTACCGAATCTCCAACCATATAGTGACCACTAGACGGAATCGTGGCAACGAGTGGGTTATTTTTGGCTCTCCCACTCTCTTGTAAAATTATTCTTTTGAGGCGTTTAGCCGCCGAGCAAGTGTTAGCTCGTGTACATTTTTACTTACTGTCTGCCTACGGGCTGTAACATGATTGGCAACCTAGGGTTGATCATGTATGACTAAACTCTTGCTAGTCATCACATTTTGTAACGACTAGCTTCCTGATCAGCTGAATATATAATATTTGGGACGCCTTACTATTGTATATTTGGTGATCTTACATCTTGTAACATTTACTTACTTGCTTGTGATTGAGACACTAGGCTTGTTATTGACCCTAAGAGACTGATGGCTTGTAGATAAACCCTCATATATGTAGACAGCCGTGACCGTATAGTGGAGTGGATTCCATTTCATTATACGTAGCTGGCTATGTCTGCCCCCGCTCTCCAGTATTCTGGTTCTGGGGCGTGATATCAGTAGAACCTAGAGATTGAGCTAGATAAACTTCTTCTTTTATAAAACCATTTAAAAATACGCTTTTAATATCCATTTGAAAATAATTTAAAATTATGAAAACATACAAATGCATATAATATGCGAATGGATTCTAATCTCGCAACTGGGGCATAAGTCTCATCGTAGTTGATACCTTCTTCTTGATTGTATTCTTGAGCTACGAGTCGAGCCTTATTACGAGTCACTAAACCATTCTCATTCAGTTTGTTTCGGAATATGTAACTTCTCTTCCCAAAATTTTATGATATATTTTTTATTTTTATTTGATTAGTTTACATTTAATTTTTCTATGATCATAGGAGTTGTGACTAATCCCATAGGTGATTTATGACCATCTTGTGGTCACATGATCTCTAGATAGGGTTTATAAGCATGCTATAGCTATATTATATTTTCTTATAATTTTTAAACATTTTTAGATATTTATTTATTAAAGATATATTTATTTTATTGACTTTCATGAATTACTATAAGATCATGTTAGACTATTTTGAGACAAGTTATTTTTATTTAGGTTCTAGGAGGTTAGAAATATTTTGTAGAATATTTTAGAAATTTTTTGGATTTTTTTAGAATTTTTGGTAATTTTTATATAATTAAAACCTATAGAAATTAAATTTTATAGGCTTTAGGAATTTACTGTGAGGTCACATAATGATATCTTATGTTAAAATATTTTATTTCGATTCTAGACACTTAAAAATATTTTCTAGAATTTTCTAGAATTTTTCTGGATTTTTCTGCAATTTATTTTGATTTATTTGGACTTAAAATGATTTTTAAATAATTTTCTGAATTAAAATAATTAATTACCCAGTAATTCACCCAGGGGGGATCCACCTATCGGCGCTCAGGCTGAACCGCCTCTCTCTCCTATATATATATTATTATATTCGAAACCCTAATTAAATTTCAGCCGCCTTTTTTAGAGAGAGTTCTAGTAGAGATCTTGACTTCCCGAGACGATTGGCGTCAACTCCGACGTGATTTTAGCGTGCCATTTTTTTATTGGATTCATGTCGAGGTAAAATTTCTGAATATATAATTTATTTTCGTATATATTATTCCTAAATTTCTGGAAAATTCGTAGAGTGTCGGTTGTCCGAAACATGACACGTTTCGGTGTTTTCGAGATTTCGGGTGAACCAGAAATTGAAATCACGAACCGTTTGATGTTTTAGAAAGCTAACACAGAGCTCTATGACATATATTTTTTCCAGAAATTAATTCATTCATTTAGTGCTTTATTTATTCTGTTGAACTCAAAATTGATCGATCGATCACCATTTTGGTCATGATTAGCCATAACGGCGATATCTTTTGACCAAAGCGTGATTTTGTGGTATGGTTGATTCCAGCGCACTCGTGGTGCTGAAATCTACCAAGGTGCACTTTCAAAATTTAGAGTTCACAATGTTTGACTAGATAGTCAATGGCACGTCTTAATTTGCGTACCAGGGTTTCCAAAGTTGGAAAACACGACTTTGATGGCCAAACTTGCATGTTTAGATTATATTCAGATTATTATTAGATTAAATTAGGTTTTTAAGTGAATTATTCTAGAATTAATTATTATTAGATTAGTAACCCAACTAGCCACTATTCCATGAATTTAGAACTAGAACATTAGAATTGATTTATAGTTTTCGTACACGGTTCATGGTGCGATATGTGTTATTGGTTGACAGCTCCTAGATCAACATCCTCGCATCCTCGACTTGTGACTACGGTTTGTGCAAGGACCACAAGCAAGTATACCTTGCCGAACATATACAGTATTTACATTATTTTCTCTTTCTTTATTGTATTCCTTTTCATATTGTCACATGATTCCATATTGTGATTGATTTGCCTTGATTGTTTTACTTGTTCTAGAATACGTGAACATATAGGATATTCGACATTGCTTGATTATTGGTCTTATCGTGTTACCTTGTCTCGCGATTGAGTTGTCAGTTTCTATATCTTATTTTTGACTTGACTATTCTTGACTGGGAGTATCTTGCATTGTACTATAGTTGAGATATACTATAGATTGGGAGTATCTTACATTGTACTGCGACCTATAGCCGATTCTTTCATCTTGATATTGCTTGATTGACTTGGCTTGAGATATACTATAGATTGGGAGTATCTTACCTTGTACTACGACCTATAGCATATATTGATTGATTGATTGACTTGATTTACGATACTATGAATTGGGAGTATCTTTCATTGTACTATAATTTATAGAAGTATGTTTGACCTTGTATCCTTTAGGAGAGGAGATTGATACTAGAATTGGCTAATCTCAACTAAAATTATCCTGCTTTGTACGTTAATTGAAATGATATAGATTGGAAGTATCTTGCATTGTACTACAAGCTATAGGAGTCTTGATTGATAGTTAGCCAAGTCTAGTATTACATTTCCACACGACTCGTCATCCTTAGATGTTCTTCTTGTAGTTTTTTTTATCATCCATACGTGTTATTTTACTGTCATATTAGTAGGCATGTTTTATGTATTTTGTTAGTCCTCTGAGGACCTGATGATCTCTTTAGGTAGCTGAATGCACGGAGTTAGTTAGCTGAGCATGTGGTAGTTGACTTCAATCGCACGATTCAGATATTTTGTTAGTATTATTGATTTACTATCTTTTTCGTGCTTTCATGATATATCCTGCTTATCAGTTTAGTTTTATAGACTCATACTATTCTTGGAGTCTAATCGAACATATATGCTAGTGGACTACAGACCACGACCCATACTTGTTCATTCTTGCCTTATATATTCTTGTGGATTGAGATACACTATAGATTACACTATTAGACATGATACCATGATCTTGACAGCTTATACGTACTCGAGTCGGGCTGGGGTCCGCTTGATACGTAGCTGGCTTGCTCACGCTCTCGTATCCCGAAAAGCGGGTGTGGATCATGACAGAATACCCAACGGGTGCCAATGACCGGATGATCAATGGGCTTGGGAACATGTTTCCAAACTTGATTCTGTTCGAATTGGTTTAATTCCTCTTGCATAGCATCTAACAAAAAATTACCACTACATGCTTTTTTAAAAATTTTGGGTTCAAGATGTGAGATAAAAGCAACACAGGAAGCTATTTCTTTATTAGAGGAACGAGTACTTACACCCTTGGTAATCTCACCAATTACCAAGTCCTTTGGATGATCTGCCAAGAATCTCATCTCTTTTGGCACATTCTCAGGATTGCTGGTTCCGGATTCTGGTTTTGTATTTGATTTGTTTGAAGACTCAGCTGGTGCTTGGTGTGGGCGTTTGCTTGGAGGCTCAGCTGGTGCTTCATGTGAAGGTTCTGCATCTTTGTATGAAGGTTTTGCAGTAGCTGTACTTGGTCTACTTACGTCTTCATCATCGTCATCGACTGAATATTGATTTAGTTCATCAAACTTGACATTAATTGATTCTTCGATGATCATGATTCTCTTATTGAAGACTCTGTATCCTTTTCTCTTTGTCGTATAACCTAAAAAAATACGTTCATCGGTCTTTTCATCAAATTTACTCAGGTTGTCTTTAGTATTAAGAATATAGCATTTACAATAAAATATCTTGAAATATGAAACAACGAGTGTTCTATCAAACCATAACTCATAGGGAGTCTTCTTCGATATAGGTCAAATCAGAACCCTATTGAGAACATAGCATGCTGTATTGACAGCTTCAGCCCAAAAGTATCTAGGTAGACTAAACTGGTTCAACATTACTCTAGCAATTTTAGATAGAGTCCTGTTTTTATGTTCCATAACTCCATTTTGTTGTGGAGTCCTAGGGTAGGAGAACTCATGCAAATAACCGTGTATGTCACAAAATTGCTTGAATTCTGCATTCTCAAATTCCTCGCCATGATCGCTATGAATGCGAGTAATCATGAAACCTTTTTTATTCTGTACTTTCTTGCAAAAGGTGACGAATTCTGACAAAGCATCATTCTTGCGTGCAAGAAAATATACCCACGTGTATATAGAGAAATCATCTACCATGACAAATGCATATAACTTGCCATGTAGACTAGCAATTCTACTAGGTCCAAATAAATCCATATACAATAATTGTAGAGGTCTAGTGGTACTTACAGCATTCTTGGACTTAAAGACGGATCGGGTAGCTTTGTTCTTTTCACATTCACTACATACCGTATCCTTCTTGAAAGATATGTCTGGTAAGCTGCATACCAACTTCTTTGTGGATAGTCTTGAAATTGTGTCCATGTTTGCATAACCAAGTCTCATATGCCATAGTTGACTCTCAATGCTCTTGGCTATCAAGCATCTACCTGCTTTGTTAGAAATTTTAACAGATAGAAAACATATATGTTGTTTTCCCTGATATCTTTAAAGATATTACTACCAGTTGAGCTATCAACTATATTACATTTGTCTTTGACGAAGTTAATGCCATAACCGTGATCAGCTAAATGGCTTATGCTGAGCAGATTATGTTTTAAATCGAAAACTAGACAGATATCTTTAATCACAGGATAGGGAGCCTTACTAATGTCACCGATAGCGATTATGTACCCTCTCAAATTATTACCGAAGGAGACGTATCCTTCTTTATTTTTCTTCGATTGTATTGCGAATAATGATGCATCATCGGTCATGTGCCGTGAGCAACCACTATCGAGGATCCTTTTTGTTCTAGCATGTGAATGCCGTCCCACCTACAAAACAATTTGTAGATGAAACTCTTGGTACCCATTTCTTGTAGGGTCCTGACATGTTAGTCTTTGGTATCCATGCATAAACATTTAAATCTACTAACTTTCTGATTCTACATGCAGAGGATATATGACCAATGAGGCCACAATAATGATATTTTGTATGTTGAGTGTTGAAAGTTGCGTGAGGTGCATGATTGGTAGGTTTCGGTTTTCTAGTATAGAAAAATGCATGCCTAATAGTCTTCTTGGGCAGTAGTTTGGTATGGTTTGGTCTGACAGTGTTTGGTTTGGGTGTGTTCCGATGATTCGGTAATTGACACGTGTTAGAATAGGAAGCAGCAACTTCAAGCCATTTTCCTAAACTAATTACCAACTTTTTGGAGGAGTCATATAATCTAGTATAGTCAGATGTAAGTGTTTCCATTCTGACTTGTGCACACTGGAGACTCTTTCTCTCCATAGATAGGTCTTCCTTTAGCTGGATAATAGTTTGGTCTTTTTCTTCGGATAACTTGGTAGTCTTGTGTAAAAACAGCTTAATGGAAGAAAGCTCACCAGACTCACTAGAAGAAACATTATTTCTAACATCAGCTAGTTGGTCGGTAAGTCTTCCTATCTAACTTTTGTACTCTTTAAGTACTTTCTTAGAGGTTTCATATTTACTATACAGTTTCCTGTAGTCATTTAACAGGTCACTGAAAGCCTCTCCTAGTTGCTCAAAGGTGAAATCATCATAAGGATCAAACAGAGGATTAGTGGTTACCTGATCGCAAGCCATCAAGCATACATTTATAGCGTCATCCGATTGTTCGTCTTCTGAGTCGCTGGCTTCACTCTCATGTCATATGCTTGTATTGGCGTACTTCCTTGATGTAGATCTCTTCAGATAACCTTTGTCATATTTGCTGCTTTTTCTGGTTGATGATGATGATGTTGGATAATCTTTCGTCATATGTCCTTTCTTCTTACATCCGTAGCAAATATGATCTTCCTCGTTGTTGTTCTTGTTGTTGTCTTTTGTTCTTCTGTTGAATCTCATAAACTTCTTGAATTTTCTTACCAGAAGAGCTTGATCTTCAGAGTCAGAGTCATTGTCATCAGAATCATCTTCGACAGTTCTTCTATGTTGAGCCTTGAATGCGATCGACTTCTTTGAATTCTCCTTTGGTGTAGCATCTTCAAAGTCTTGAAGTTTCAACTCGTGAGTGACTAGCTTACCCATGAGTGTTTCCAGAGCCATTATTGAGAGGTCATTTCTTTCAATAATTATTGTAGCCTTTGGAATCTAGTTCTTCGTGGGAGCTCGTAAAAGTTTGTGAATCTTCTCATGGTTACTGTATTCCTTGCCTAATGAAGACAAAGGATTTACAATATCCAAGAATCTCGTAAACATCTGAGTGACGGATTCATTTGGCTTCATCTTGAACGCCTCGTACTCTTGAGTAAGTCTGCTGATCTTTGACTCCTTGACTTGCATTGTTCCTTCGTTGGTTACTTCGACAAGTTTTCTTACTTCATTCGATGTTGTGCAAGTAGACACCCTGTTAAACTCAGTTCTGTCTAAAGCACAAAATAAAGCGTTAATAGCACGTGCGTCAAGACTGGCCTTTTTTGTCATTTTTAGTATATTTATCATGGGGTTTATCAACTAAAACTCCCTTAACAATAATATGAGAAGGCTTTTTGTAGCCATCAATAACTATAAACCATAAGTCAAAATCAAGGGATTTTAAGAAGAAACTCATCCGTGTTTTCCAATAAGTGTAGTTTGTGCCATCAAACAATGGAGGTCGGTTTGTGACTTGGCCTTCACTTGTGAATTTCATAATCGCCATGTGTTATATTATGATCTATAAAGCAATTAAGAATAATTAAATATAACTGCAATTTTACCTTGTTTTACCTGTATACCCCGCTCTGATACCAATTGTAGAAACAGTCGTAACGCATAATACTCTAGAAGGGGGTGAATAGAGTAGGCAGCAAAATATTGCTAATTAAAAAAAATTTAGCAGTAAGATCACATAATTAAATCGATAATCACAAAACAATAAATGTAAAAGAAATGAGAACCGAAGGCAAATGCAAACACCGTGATGTATACTGGTTTCCCTCTTGTGAGGACTACTCCAGTCGAAAGAACTCTAGCTTCCAGTTGAATCCACTATTGGAATATCCCGCAAGTTTTCATAGAAAGTCATTGCAACTTCTACAGATGCGAGCTTTGATATGAAGAACTTGACCAACTTCAATTTTGAAAAGACTTTCTTCAATCAAGCCTCTGATTACAATTTCTCTAAAATCATCTAGACCGCACCGTACCGGCAAATTAACTAGAGAATTGTAACTGGCTTGAAATTTAAAAATGAAAGCTTTTTTGAACACTTTGGAATAGAAACGTAAGCTTAGAAGAGAAGAAATGAAAGTGAATGAGTGATTGAAATGATCAAAAAATTTCTCTATTTATAGTTTTTCCAAAGGCAGAACTCTGGCAAAATTTGTGCACAATTCGAACAGAACTCTATGAAAAAATCTCATAAAAATCCGCAACTGAAGGGTGACCAAGTTTTCAAACGTTCAAAAATCAAACGGTCACTAACCATACTTTGGTCGAACTCTTGCCGAACTCGGGCCGAGTTCTATCAGGATTGGTCAGGGTTTTTTCCAAAAATGATTTTTGGGCTTTTTGAAATCCTTCAGAAGCTTTTGTAAATAAGGAATTTTTTTTAAAATAGGTCATTTTTGAAAACGATTTTGGATAGCCTATTTGCCAGTACGACTCGGTATATAACGTATGTTTAGACTCAATAAAAGTGAAAAAATATATTGCATAAGGAAATACAGACTTGAGTGGCAAACACAGCATCGATCTTGAATTGAGTAGATATTCGATCTTGATCAGTATCTAAGTGTCCAAAATATCTTGAGTAAACATCTGAGTAGCTCCGTATATCGAGACAAAGTTTGATCAATTATTAAAATCAGGTTTGACCATGACCAATGGGCCATCAATTAGGTTCTACAATATATAATGTAACCATTGCTAACTAGATATTTAACTATCTATAATAATTATTATAGGAAAAACTAGCTTACAATATTTTGGAAAATATATAATATAGCTTTTAGAATAGTCACTAGTAAAAACGCCTTAACTATACTTAGCAAGGAAAATGTCTAAAAGTAGCTAGCAATAATGATATTAGCATAATTTATGGCAAAATGATATTTTAAATATAGACTCTAGTTGAGACTGGAATCACTACAAAAATATTGTTAATTAGCGACGAAACTTACCGACGCCAGTTAATTCGTCACTAATCAGCGACGGATTACCGAATGAATAGCTACTGATCTTTTATGTAAATTACAGTATAAGAAGACGTCGCTATTTTCGTCACAAATCCGTTGCTGTATTTTTACCAACTGATTAGTGACGGACTATTCCATCGCTGGACACGAGTAAAAGTGAAACGTTAACCCCTTCTTTCTCATTCTAAAATTTTTACCCGAATTTTTTTTCCCCAAATACTCTGACCATGACTCCTCCAACCCCAACCCCAACCTCCTCCTCCTTCACTGGCCTCGACCCCTCCTCCTCCTTCACTGTTCCCCACCCCGACGGTCGACCCCTTCTTCACCGGCCTCTGCCCGCTACCAGGCGGTCGAACCCCTCCTCCTCCTTCACGACAGCCCCTCCTCCTCCTCTCATTCTCTGTCGAGCGGCGGCACAGACCCCTCCTCCCATTCAGGCACGCGACCCACATTCTCCGGCGGCGCAGACCCCCCCTCCCGTTCACATGTGGCGCCGCAGACCCCCTCCTTCTCCCATCCAACCGTAGGTATAACCCCAATATCATTTATATTTATTTCATTATTTTTTTTTGAAAAATTGGTTGTATGGATTTGAATTTGGCGTAAGATTGTTATTTAGAAAAATTAAATTTTAGGGCACAATGGATCGCAAAAATTCTATATAAAAAATTTAAAATTTAGGGCACATTGGATCGCAAAAATTTAGGGCACATTTGATCGCAAAAATTCTATGAGCCCAATAATAGAATTAAAAAGAAGAGAGATCAAAAAATTCTATAATTGAAGCGATGAAGGCCAATCATCAAGCTCTAGGTATTCATATGGGTTGACACAGTATCAAAATATGAAATTTATCATATATCTTTCGAAAGTTACAAAATCGGATACGGCCGATACCAATCGGATCAAAACTGATACCTATTTGAAGGTCGATACCAATCGGATATGGCCGATACTAATCCGATACGATAGTTACCTATCGGATATGGCCGATACCGATTTAATACGATCGATACCTATCTCCTTCTCGATACTCATGGGAATGGTATGGTATCGATTTTGATATCGATACTCATAGGAATTGTCTGATACCGATTTTAATATCGATACTCATAGGAATTGTCTGATCGTATCGATTTCGATATCGATACTCATAGGAATTGTCTGATACCGATTTCGATATCGATACTCATAGGAATTAGGTAGTAAATTAATTTTTACTTGTATTTATCCAATATATGGTACATGGTACAAAATTGGTTTGAATAATGAGTCGATATTTAGTTGACTGTTCATGGATGTACAATCGGCGACATAAGAAAAAGTTTGGTTTAACGGATGATTTCAAGATAGGTGTCGAGGAATTTCTGAGATACGCCAGTAGCCAACCTTATTTCATGGATGGAAGGCTCATAAAGTGCCCTTGTGTCAATTGTCATAGTATACCATTCAAAGCGGTAGATCTTGTGAGAGAGCACCGATACAAAAAGGGTTTCGTACCGAACTACAACGAGTGGACGGCTCAAGGAGAACCTTTAGTTTCGCAATATCAGTCCTCCTTCAATACAGTGGTGGGAGACCCCACTCTTGGAGACCACTTCCAATATCGGCATCGAAACTTGGCACGTGAGTTGATATTTGATGCGGCTTGCGCCGGTCCAAGTTTTGATTTGGAGGATCCGAATACTGTTGCAAAGGAGTTCTATGATATGTTCAACCATGCCGATACTTCGTTATATCCGGCTTATGATTCTCATTATGTCCTGTCGATGGTGATGCGATTGTTGAACCTCAAGTCTAATTTTAACTTACCGCAAGAATACTTTGACCAGATAATTTAGTTTGTTAGAGAGTTGCTGCCAAAAGGAGCAAAGGACTTGCCAGAAAACTTTTACAAGTCGAAGATGATGATGCGAAAACTCGAATTAGGCTACAAAAAGATAGATTGATGCCGAAATGGCTGCATGTTGTACTACAAGGAGAACAATGATAAACACAAATGTATTTTCTGTCACGAGGACCGATACAAACCCATTCGGGATAAAAGAAAATCAACTGCACGAGCAAGGTTGCGCCCCTACAAATACATGCAGTTTTTTTAATCACAAAGAGGCTACAAAGGATGTATATGTCCTCGAATACTGCAGAACACGTGACATGGCACAGTAAAGAGTAGAAGATAGATGAAGGAGAATTATCTCATCCATCTGATGGAGAGACATGAAAGCATTTTGATCGATGTCATCCTGGATTTGCTGCAGAGCCTAGGAATGTTCGACTGGCTTTATGTTCTGATGGATTCACTCCTTTCGGACAGTCGGGGGCTCAGTACTCTTGTTAGCCAAAGATTTTGACCCCTTACAATATACCACCGTGGATGTGCACGAAGACTCCTTATATGTTCTTAACACTTATCATATCCGGTCCAAAAAATCCAAAGAAGAACATCGATATCTACTTGCAGCCATTGGTGGATAAGTTGAAACAATTGTGGCAGTTCGACGTTCAGACATATGATATATCGATGGAGCAGAACTTTCAGATGAGAGCGATGTTGATATAGACCATCAATGATTTCCCAGCATACAGAATGTTATCTGGGTGAAGTACTAATGGTATTATGTCTTGTCCGATATGTATGGAAAAGAGTAAGGCATTCTGCCTTCAGAATGGAGGAAAAGCTTATTTTTTATTGCCATCGTCAGTTCCTTCCTATGTCCCATCCATGGAGAAGGAACAGGGACGCCTTTAGAGCTGGTAAACAGGAACTAACTCCTCCTCCGTTGAGATTGACTGGAGATATCGTTTGGGCAGAGGTAGAGGATTTGCCGACTGTAAAGGAAGATCCGAGATCAGGCCATCACTTAGAAGGATTCAGACATAGCCATAATTGGATGAAGCGAAGTATCTTTTGGGACTTACCTTATTGGAAGGACAATCTCATAAGACACAATCTTGATGTCATGCATGCTGAAAAAAATGTATTCGATGACATCTTTAATACGGTGATGGATATCAAGGAAAAAATGAAAGACAATCCCAAAGCAAGAAAGGACATGAAAATTATTTACAGGCAACCAAAGTTGCATCTAACACGAAGATCCAATGGTAACTGGGTCAAGCCCTCATCACCATTTACACTGAGTAGGGATGATAAATTAATAATAGGCAATTGTATTACAAAGTTGAGATTCCCTGACGGTTACGTGTAGAATCTGGCAAGATGTGTCGATCTCAACGAACGCAAGCTGATAGGGATGAAGAGTCATGATTGCCACGTGTTCATGGAGCGTTTACTCTCTATCGCTCTGAGAGAGATGTTGCCTTCTCAAGTATGGGGTCCGCTGGCCAAGTTATCTATATTCTTTAGTGATTTGTGTTCAAGTAAGTTGACGGTGCAACATATGTTTGAACTTGAGGAGAAGATTGTATTGAAGGTGTTTCCCCCCGACTTTTTTGATAGTATGGAACATTTGTCGATTCATCTTGCATACGAAGCACGTATTGGTGCTCCCGTCCATTATCGATAGATGTATCCATTTGAGAGGTGTAAACCCCCTAAATTTTTACTATGATTTTTTTAATAAATTTGGTATTAATTTCTTACTTTGCATTTTGTACATCACATAGTCGTATTGTACGTCGTGTACGAATTTGTCGTATTGAACGTCGCGTATGAGTTCGCATTTTCATATGTCTCGTCGAGTACGAATATGTGCGAGGTACATATTTTTGTAAAAACATTTTTATTTTAGAATCGTAGTTTTTTTTCAAATAATAAATATTTTTAATTGCTTAGAGTTGTAAAATGCGTCATATTGGAATTTTTAAAACTTTATTTTACATCATGGAAGGTTATATAAATGGTAATTTAAAAATAAGGTTTTATGCAAATATTTATTGCATATGAGGTACGAAAATTTAAATTTATAAATATAATTCTATTTTTGAAATTTATTTAATATTAATATTTTTATTATTCAAAAAAGTATTTGAAAATATTGTTTTGGTTTAAATTGAATTAAATATGATAAAATATATTTGAAAAGATGATTTTATTGACTTACATTTGAATAAGTTTTAAATCAAAGATGGTTTTAAACGATTTTAAATAGATTTGAATTTAATTATGAAATTATCTCTTGGGGTTTTAACCAATTTTTCCTTATCCTAATGTGATTCCCACCTCCTATAAAAGGAGACGTACTTGCCCTCTTTTTCCATATAATTTTCATAAACCAAATTTTCCACCATATGATGTGCATCGTGTCCGTGCCCATCCTTTTTGCCTTCTACTATTTTCTTTTGTATATCTACAAATTCTTTCTCGTGTCCACATACCGGACACAGCCGCGACCCATAGTCTGTGTCTTGCAGGACACATTTTCCTCACACGCCGACCCTTCTCTGCCTTGTCAGGACAGCCCCCGACACGACAACACAACCCTACCCCTACGCCTTTTCGACAACAGCGCCACGACCCCGACTCAGACCACCCTCACTCCGACTCAACTCCTCCCCGGTCTCCACAACCACCCGCAGCCACCTGACTCCGGCCATCGCCGCCCCCAATCCGCAAAACCACCACCAGCACAATCATCAACACCTCCAGACCACACCGCCACCACCGTCTCTGTCTCACCACCATCACCGCTGACACCGCCCCGAACTCCTCATCTGACACCACCACCATCACTACAGTTGTAAAATAGAGGCAAAAACCCAAACCTGATTGTGGATCCCGCCAGCCCGACTTCCCTCTCCGATCGGTCGCCTCCACCGATCGGCAGGCTGTGCCATCTTCCGACCCTTGGTGAGCCACCGTCCCCATCACCTCCAGCGTTCATTTCCCTCGTCTCTCCGCGAGCGGCGCGCTGCCCGGACTTCGCCGACGCGCCACCACCTTCCCGCGGAGCTGCCAGCCCCCGTGCCTCCGGCTTCCCACTTCCTCCTCCGTGCCACCAACACAAGCCGCGGCCGCTCTCCTCCCGCCAGCCCGCGACCGGATCCGCCGCTATCTCCCCAGGCGCGCTGCCGGCGCCTGAGCACCGCGCCCCTCCGGCCGCCTCGTTCCCTAAGACGAGCGTCGACGACCACCCCCGGTAACCCCCTCTTCTCTCCAACTACTCCCTCTTCTTTCCTCTTTCTCCCTCTTTCTTTGGGGGAGAGTTATTTAATTAATAAATGTTTTTTAATTATTATTAGTAGTAGTAGTAGTAGTAGTAATAGTAGTATTAATATAACAGTTTGACTAATCTCAAATTTATTATTTACTATTATTGTTTTAGTGTATATTATGACAATTAGTATCAATGTTATTGATATTTTTATTTGTATTATATTGTTGTTTTTTTTATTTACCATGGTTATTATTAGATATAATAAAATTTTCTAAAATTACCTTGTCAAAATATATACATGCATTTACATATAAATATTATATTTGGCTTAGCCTATTATTTTAAAAATAAGGTTTTAAAACCCTAAATAAGTTTCTAGATTATTAATATGTATCTAGAACTATTTTGATTCATAGGAATATAGTTCCTAATAATAAAATAATTTCCTAAATATTTTTAAAATATTTATCTAAATTGTTAGTACTAATAAAATATAGTTTCGCTGACTATAAAATTATTTTGGTAAACTTAGTTTTAGCCTAAAAATAAATTTTAACTTTAAAGTAATTTTCTAAAACTATTTAACGACGAAAATATATTTTTATGTATTATAAATAATTTCTAAAAATAGTATTTGTATTTTCTTCACACCAATTTCCTCAATTATCAAATATTGACCATAACTAATCCTAAATTTCCTTGCAACTTCGGATCCTGCACATTGACCCTAGCTATTGGACAAAATAGGACATGACAGATCATCGCACCACATCAGGCGACACACTAGGCAAGACACCTTGCCTTTACTGTTTACTTTCTTGCTCAATATCATGCATGTTTTATTTCTTATAAGTTGTTCTTTCAAAACCAAATGTAGTTGCAAATTACTATACTTTAGTTTTCTTTATGCATTTGGCCTAGAGTTAAGGGACCACCTTTGTTTGTGCCGCATTCATTGGCCCGACATCTATGTGCCATGATGTCACGTGTCTCATATAGATTCGGACTTGCGTACCAACCGTACATCAGTGCGTACAGGACGAGCATTAGGATATAACTGCTAATATAATTGCCTAGAAGACTTAGCGGTTATTAGAAATATTGTGGTATGGATTCAGTACGAGTAGTGCATGGGGAGGGAGAAGACAGTTATTAGGCGCAGGGGCTTTCACACATTTATTTTTCTCTAACTGCCATTAGTGACTCAGCCGAGAGCTAGTGTGCCGTACATTTATTTACTTGTTCTCTAGATGCCACTAGTGCCTCGGTTGAAATACAAATGAGCCGTGCATTTACTTTCCTCTAGCTGCCGTTAGTGACTCATCCGAGAGACTAGTGTGACGTGCATTTATTTATTTTTCTCTAGATGCCACTAGTACCTCGGTTGAAATGCTAACGCGTCGTGTTTCTAGTCTCGAAAGCCCTTGTGTGGAACGTTGGCTTTAAATGCATTTTTCACATAGAATGGTTAAGGACCTTTATCTGTTTAGTCATATATACTTTTCTGTTGAGCTTTTATTATTCAATTTAGGGCATGATATTATGTGTCTTGTTACGTCCCTCTGAGGACCTGGTTATCTCGCTAGGTGTGTGCTCTTGTCTTTTACGGGTGTTCTAGCCGTGGCTATGATCATCTCTATTTCTTCGAGGATGATTACACTTTGATCGTCTTCGCTTCGCTCGCCAAACTCTTTTTTTATTATGTATTTCTTTTCATAGTTGGTAGTGGATTTGTCTCCACCCAACTACATGTACCAATGACAATTCATAGTTGATTAGATGATATCTTTTATTCTTATATTTTGTGGATGAGATTAGTTAGTTGTGGTTTACTGTATTTTACAGCTTATGTATTCATACGAGATCCATGTACTTCATATATATACAGCTGGCATGTCTACGTTCCTAGTCCTACGTATTTTGGGACTGGGACGTTACATATTTTTGTGGTAGCCCATGCAGGTCTAGATAAATTGTTTGGTTAATTTACTGTACCAAGCAAGCCTGTGTATAGGATTAGAGTCTAGGATCTCATCCACATGCTTGACCGCCATCTCACTTGACTCCTCGAGTTGCATCTTGCTTGATCCCTTCTATCGTAATTCGTGCCTTCTTTCATGCTTGATAGAGATTAATAAGGTAACCCATACTAGGTGGACATGACCCATTATCCCATCACCCTACTAGTTTAACTCTTGTAAGTTGGGTAGAATGCCTTACGACCTAACCTTCCTTATGGCCTTAACCAAGTCTTAGACAAGTAAATAGTAGGACGACTGTATAGGCACCACATAGGACATGACTTGGATTCTTAAGGAGTTTGAACTAATTCTACTTTCCTTCAATCTTAATCTATCATGCCTATGTTTTTACCATCTTGACTAATGTTGCTACTATAGCCTAGTTTTGCAAGTTTAACCGTTATCAAACTTGTTCAAGACACATGCTATTGAGTGCGCGCTCACTAACATATTGTCTAATCATAACCGGTGCATGATGGTCTGATCAACCTACTGCACTTTGGTTCGCTTTTACCTATTGTTCTACGTAGATGGGACATAATTAAAACTTGGCCTCTAGAATTCCATCTACGACTGCCTTGACAATTCTTTTGAGATTATTCGGTCATCTTTGAACCACGTATTTGTAATATCGTCTCTGAACTCTTTATTGCTTTCGCCTTCACCTATTTTGGAAGGACGAAGGCACTTATACTAGAATTCCCTCTAGCCTAC
Source organism: Iris pallida (assembly GCA_029216955.1). Lineage (NCBI taxonomy): Eukaryota > Viridiplantae > Streptophyta > Magnoliopsida > Asparagales > Iridaceae > Iris > Iris pallida. The sequence goes on along the minus strand of JANAVB010009198.1, from coordinate 10,209,475 downwards.
CTATCACTTATGACCCTTGTCATCCAATGTGACTACATCTTCGTCTTAAACTCCTCGCCCTTTCATCGGCCTACATTTATATTCACCACTCAAGTTAGGAGAGAATCATTCTCGGGCACTCAACCCTACCTACTCCTAAATTTTGAGGACGAAATTCTTTTAAGTTAGGTAAGATGTAAACCCCCTAAATTTCTACTATAATTTTTTTTAATAAATTTGGTATTAATTTCTTACTTTGCATTTTGTACGTCACATAGTCGTATTGAACGTCGCGTACGAATTTGTCGTATTGAACGTCGCATATGAGTTCGCATTTTCGTATGTCTCGTCGAGTGCGAATATGTGCGAGGTACATATTTTCATAAAAACATTTTTATTTTAGAATCATAGTTTTTTTTCAAATAATAAATAATAAATATTTTTAATTGCTTAGAGTTGTAAAATGCGTCATATTGGAATTTCTAAAACTTTATTTTACATCATGGAAGGTTATATAAATGGTAATTTTAAAAACAAGGTTTTATGCAAATATTTGTTGCATATGAGGTACGAAAATTTAAATTTATAAATATAATTCTATTTTCGAAATTTATTTAATATTAATATTTTATTATTCGAAAAAGTATTTGAAAATATTGTTTTGGTTTAAATTGAATTAAATATGATAAATTATATTTGAAAAGATTATTTTTATTGACTTACATCACTACAAGAAAATTGATCATTTACGGCACGCGAAATACACCGTAAAAGATCTTTCACGGCGTACATTTTTGTGCCGTAAAAGGTCATGCCTTAAATGACCCTATTATTTACGGCGCACAATCGAACGCTGTAAAAGACCCTCTCCATCTTTTTTACAACGCACATTCTAACGCTATAAATGACTCTCGATCTTTTTATAACGCGTATTCGGACGATGTGAATGATCTTCTTTTTTTTTACAACGCGCATTTGCACGCTGTAAGTTGCCCTCTTCATCTTTTTACAACGTGCATTTGCACGCTATAAATGACCATCTTCATCTTTTTTACAACACGCATTTGCACGCTGTAAATGATCCTCTCCATCTTTTCTACTTCGCCTTTCCATTGCATCCTTCTGCAATTTTTGTAAATGTTTCAACACCCTTTCTACTGATAAAAATCCACAAACAGACTCTTTCTTATAGACTATTGGTATTCACAGTGCTTATATTGGTCTTTGATCACAAATAACAATCAATCATTGATCTCGCACACAATCCAACCTTTTTTTAAACAAATATACAATACATGCAACATGAGAACGGGAAATGCTAAACAAATTAACATCAACTTGTAGAAAAAAGAAAAGTACAATCAATTCACATCCCCTTAAGGAAAATTTATAGGACCTTACTATATAGAGAGAAAGAGAGATCACTATCATAAAAAGAAAAGTAGAAATTCCAATTATCAATGATTTTGGCAGCTTATTATTTGCACTCCCTCTTCTTGTTCCTCCTCTCCATAGTCTACACCATCTTCTCCAGCTGCGTGACCCTCTTTGTAAGCCCTCCTATCAACTGATACTGCAAGGAGGAGTGCTCGTATCTTCTTGATCATCCAGGGGCTTCGTCATCGATTCGAAGAAGCCATTGATAAACAGAATAAAGGCTATCAAAGGCGGCACGACCATAAACAACATGTCAGTCAATATAACCACCGTGGCCGCTTCCCCTTCTAATCTAAAAGCTGGGTCCAAGTCCATGGTTCATGCATGATGTCAGTTCAGATATATCCTTCCTTCCTAATGACAAACAAAAGTTAATTAAATACATCTAAAAAATACAAGCCCCTTTGTTTCAATGATATCACATAAGTGTTTTTTTTGTTGTGCTTATTAAGTTACAAATAATGAATGATTCAAGTCATTAACCCCTGCCATTATTTTTTCAATTTACGTTCTTCATTCATCATTTCCCTTTTCTACAAGCTGGCTAAAAATAAAGGTTTAGGTTACCGATTCTAAAAAAAGACCTGCTTTATTTTTTTCTTAATTACTCAAAAGTCTAAGCATAACTAGTGGAATAGGTAGAGATTCATCTCTTGCAAGCTTCCCTGCAATAAAATAGAACTCCTTATACAATTACATTGTTGTTGTTCCATATATAACTAGATCAAACATGTATCTAAAAAAGTAATTAGTGTCTCTTGTTGAATTTAGTCTTGTGTAGACCTATACATAGCATTGGATCTCCTCTTGTTTTTCCTATTGGGATAGATGACATGATTGTAAATAAGTAGGAATCGGGACATCCCTTTTAAAATCAACCATTACCTCTATCTTCATATTGAATTTAGGGCAAATAACCACCAATTATTAATGCCAGCAACAACAACAACAAATTTCTGAAACTGCAAGTACGCAGTTTTGAACTGCTTGTAGCAGCAGTAATCTGCATCAGTCTCGTGTCAGGTAGGATCAACAAAGGTAGTAGTGGGCTTCATGGATGTATCAAGGTATTGTAACTATCCACAACAAAGGTAGATAGAAGGGTGCATGTATCTGTGATGTATGCTAGGATTAAAGCCATTAGGTGAAGAAGCAGATTGCAGCAGAAGCATTTTGCAATCAGCAACGTTTGGGGCAGCATGTCACGTACAAAAGTTTGCGCCCCACCGAGACGGATTTGCATGACTTTGCACGGGCCAAGGTTATGCGGGAAGCTTCCAGAACATTCTAGAAGATGGCGGAAGGCTCTAGAAGATTGTGGATCTCTCCGGAAGGCCCAAGATCGTTCTAGGAGGCCCAAGAAGCTTCTGGAAGGCCCTTGAAGTTTCCTTTTATGTTGCTAGGGAATAATCCTGGAATATGCCATTCCAGTTATGGTAGATTGTAATAATCCTTGGAATATTCCTTCCAGGACTTTCCTTGTATTGCTCTATGAGCACTTATAAAAGGGGGAGGCTTTCATTTGTTCCTCACCACCCAAAGTTGTAGTCTTTTCTAGTATAGTGAAGTTTTAATCTTCCACTCTCTCTCTCTTTTGCTCCACATTGTTCTCAATATCGCCTTAGCGATCTAGCTAAGCGGGTTCGGGAAGGCTTGCACGACTCTTCGAGGAGGAAGATAGTGCGCCACACGGGACGAAGTGCTAGCAAAACACTAAGTCCGTGACAAGTGGTATCAGAGCGAAGGTCGGTTGGTGCCATGTCGACATCCGAGAACGTCCAGGAGGGACCCGCGTCGCCTAAGGAGGGACACGCCAAGACGCACAAGAGGGGCAAGAGCAAGGAGTCTGCGGTGGAGCGTAGCCTTGCCGGTCTTGCCGAACGTGTCGAGGTCTTGGAGACGGGTTCGAGGGACATGGAGATGCGCATGGGCTCCGTGGAGCAAAATAACACGAGACTAGAAGAGTACTTCGATGGGATGGAGAATGACGTCGCTTCGTCCATGGCAATCTTTCGGGAGCAATTCCAAGAGGTCCGATCCGCACTTGAGGAGGAGCTCAAGGGGCATCGCGCGGAGATTGAGGACTTGCGTAAGAAGGTCCAAGGCTACGAGGAGCTGAAGACCATGGTCGAGAGTTGCGGAGAACTCAAGACCAAAGTTGCCATCTTGGAGAAGGCCGTTGCGAACGGTGGACCTTCGAGTAGGGAGGCACCAAGGCGAAGGAAGATCTCTGAGCCAAAATCCTTCAGCGGGGTGCGTGATGCCAAAGAAGTTGAGAACTTCTTGTGGAACGTGGAGCGATACTTCAAGGCGTTGCACATCAACGATGACGCCGAGAAGGTGGATATTGCTCCACTCTACTTCACAGACGAAGCGATGCTGTGGTGGCGTCGAAGGTGCACGGAAGCCGAGAAGGATTTGTGTTCGATAGAGACTTGGGAGGACCTCAAGAAGGAGATCAAGTCCCAGTTCTATCCAGAGAATGTAGAGTTTGCAGCAAGGCGGAGCTTGCGGCAACTCAAGCATACCGGGACGATCAAGGAGTACGTCACGGAGTTTACATGCTTGATGCTCGCGATATCTAGCATGGGCGAGGAGGATCGTTTGTTCTACTTCCTCGATGGACTCAAACCTTGGGCGGCTCGAGAATTGCAACGACAGAGGGTGCAAGACTTGAACACCGCCGTGGCAGCAGCTGAGCGGCTCGTCGAGTACATGTGGGACGACAACGATGCCGAGGCCAAGCCAAAGTCCACCAAGGAGAATGGTGGGGGAGAGCAGGAGAGCTCTCCTAAGGAGGGTCCGTCCGAGCGAAAGAAGCACGAGAAGGCCCAACCCGAGCGAGCTGTTTCGTGCTACATATGCGGAGAGAAGCACTTTGCTCGGGAATGTCCGAGTAGGAACATGCGTGTAAATGTCGTCCAAAGTGAGGAGGTGGAGGACGAAGAGTGCGAAGTGGAAGCGCACATGGGAGCGTTGTGCTTACTCAACGCCGTGAAGACCAAGTCTGCTGTGTCGAAGACTCCGAGCAGGGGGGCTCATGTATGTTGATGCGAGGATCAATGGCATGAGCACACAGGCGTTGGTTGACACGGGCGCCACTCAACTTCATCACGGGCGCGGAGGTCCGTCGCTTGGGTCTAGCCTTGGAGGAAGATTCGGGCATGATGAAGGCCGTCAATACGGAGGCACGCCCCGTACAGGGGGTAGCCAAAGGGGCCCGCATAGCGGTAGGAAATTGGTCGGGTGTTGCCAATTTCACCGTTACGGCGCTGGATGACTTCAAGATGATATTTGGCATGGATTTCCTTATCGCGGCTAAGGCGATTCCGATGCCACATTTGGGAGTTGTCGGTTTCATGGAAAAAGGCTCATCGTGCATGGTGAGAGGTGCACGAGGTAAGTCTTCAAAGGGGAAAGCTATCTCCGCTATTCAGCTCAAGAGAGGTGGCAAAAGGGAGACGGCATACCTAGCGGTGCTCGAGAAGAAGGAAGGCTTCGAGGAGAAAAGCCTTTTGTGCGAGGCTAAGGGTGTTGCAAAGGGGCGTCCCGAGGAACCACTTCCGCGGAGGGAGGTGGACCGTGCTACCAGGCTGGGCTCGAAGGCAGAGAAGCATGTCGCAAGCTGCGCAGAGGCAGAAGCGACGAGGCGGAGTAACTCGCGCAAGGAGTTGCTCAAGGCTCGTGAGGGACATTCGGGTCGACAGGCTTGCAAGGGGGATCGCATGCGCGGAGGTGTACAAAACCATGTGCAGCCACGAGACAAAGGGAAGCACCGCACGAGACTTGCTGCACCCATCGACGAGGGCGTCGACGAAACAGGTGGGGGAGAATGTCACGTACAAAAGTTTGCGCCCCACCGAGACGGATTTGCATGACTTTGCACGGGCCAAGGTTATGCGGGAAGCTTCCAGAACATTCTAGAAGATGGCGGAAGGCTCTAGAAGATTGTGGATCTCTCCGGAAGGCCCAAGATCGTTCTAGGAGGCCCAAGAAGCTTCTGGAAGGCCCTTGAAGTTTCCTTTTATGTTGCTAGGGAATAATCCTGGAATATGCCATTCCAGTTATGGTAGATTGTAATAATCCTTGGAATATTCCTTCCAGGACTTTCCTTGTATTGCTCTATGAGCACTTATAAAAGGGGGGAGGCTTTCATTTGTTCCTCACCACCCAAAGTTGTAGTCTTTTCTAGTATAGTGAAGTTTTAATCTTCCACTCTCTCTCTCTTTTGCTCCACATTGTTCTCAATATCGCCTTAGCGATCTAGCTAAGCGGGTTCGGGAAGGCTTGCACGACTCTTCGAGGAGGAAGATAGTGCGCCGCACGGGACGAAGTGCTAGCAAAACACTAAGTCCGTGACAAGCAGGTTGTACTGAACAGTCCAATCATTCTCTTCATAGAGAAGTCAAAAGAGGCTAATAACATAAGATTTTGGAAGAGTTTGGGCTCGTAATCAATTTTCATTAATGCATGCCATGGAGAGCATTTTGGCTTGCACTGAAGGAGTTAAGAATCTAGTCTATTTTTTAATTAAACACTTGAAGAATTATATAAATGCAAGAAAAATAAAGAAACTAGAAAGTTGTAATGAGGTAGGTAGAAGGGTGCATGTAACAGTGATGTGTGCTAGGATTAATGCCATTGGGTGAAGAAGCAGATTGTCGCATGAGCATTTTGTAATCAAAACCTTACTCCCAAACCCCTTATTTTGTTTTCTCTGTTTCTATTCCTTCAAACATCCAAGTCGACCAAATGTTGATGTATCAACAAGAATATGGCAAATCTACATAAGTTAAAAGTTAAAGGTGACCATCAATCTTGTAAATTATCTAAAGTTTTAAGCCGACCTGACTGCTGGATGACACCTGGAGCAGAGGAGTTCACAGGATTCTCAAGACACCTTTCTTATAGAAGTTAAGTTCGTGCCTTATCATGCAAATCTTGAATTAGATCACGCAACTCTGGGAATGTTGAGGTGATCAACAGTTCCAATATTACACCAAATGCAAGCTGTTTCACACATATGGTAGACTGCAAACACAATAAATTTGCATTGAATCACTCTAGAGTACAAAACAATACCAATGTGATCTAAAATTGAGGACGTTACCTTTAGAAAGTAGTAGATGTCTTTTGCACACCGCTCGTATTGACGATGCCCAACTAAACTTACCAAGGCAATTGGAACCCCACCTGACATGATAGATATTTTGTTAGTTGTGCTTGAAAGATTGATAAAACAAAGAAATTCATGCTCTTGGAAAGAGTTATACACAAGTACAAAGTGATCGTGTAAAACCAAACGAGAGATGGAACAACCCAGATTGATGCATTATTGCATATGGCTTAAAACATTCTAGGTGCTACATACTGATGGTACCTACCCACCACCTATGATTAGAACATTTGAAGTTAACCATAGAGCCCATGAAGAATAAAACAGATGTTACGACACTAAAAACATGCATGTCCTTTACACCTTATGTATCATCAGTTTAACTAAAGCTCATATCAAAATTTGTGATTTATCATATTAAAAACCAGTGCTTGGGTACATGATGCAAGCATTCAAGATATAGTTTGAGCACCTCCTTTTTCCATCAACAAAAAATATTTGACTGATTATATAATGGATTCAAGTATAATAAATTATAAGGTCCAATACCGGCCAGGGAAATGTTACCAGCTTAGAGATGAGCGGGTACCTGCATTTCACGTGATTTGTGTCTATATCTTCCATCAAATGGAGACTTCTGTGATCATTTTATTTCATCATCAACCATTAAATACTCTTCCTTCCCAACTTATATTAAATCAACCTAGCCTTTTTACCTAGTTGTGTAGGGATGCAATTAATATAATATATAACAAATCTAACTTCCATTTAGTATAACACATGCCAATATTCAGTTCATCAATATATGATTCTGATTCTAATCTTTTAGATATATTAAACGTTTAAACACACACACACATATATATAATCGTTAAAATGTTCTGACACCTGAAATCAAAAAATATATACTCATTAAGAAGTTTAGTGGTCCGACTTCAATAGAGCCTTCAAAGAAACACAAGTCGTCTAAATAATCATAGCAATACTGTAGCATTCAAGAAAATGACATTTAACATGGAAAGGAGGAAGATCCAAAGTTATAGTAACTGTAATGCAAATAGAAGGCTACAAGATTTGAAGATTAATTAGATGTTAATAACTAAAACTAAGTAAAAATAGAATTAGAACTCCAATGTACAAAGAAAAGAAACTGAAGGGTTATAGAAAACTATCTCGCAAAGGATCATTTTCTTAACATCACTTGCTCTTCGTACTGCCTCAAGCTGGAGCTCAAAAGAGTTTGATCCATTACTAGTTGTCCGGTTAACATTTTGACCTTTCTAATTTGAATTAATATCCTCGACTGCTTCCTACAAGATCTTCATGGTTGATAAGAAAATGAGAAAATCAAATCAAATAGCACTTTCCTATGCAAAAATGAGAAAATGAATCCAGAAAATTTGAAAGGAGGTTGTACTAGTAGAAATTGGTCTATTGTTTAATGTTACATAGCAATGTTCTCAACAGTCAATATGGGCAATTATATCCAGCAGTAAGTCTTCACCTCCACCAGCCCGTATACTGCCGCAACACAGTAGCAGTTCGATTGGCATTGCCTCAAACACTCTAATGTATACATATATTGCTATAGTTGGCAATGGTGGAGGCCTCCAAGAAGTAGTAGTTTGTCTGAGGCACTCTGTCTATTGTCAGGTTCGCGTTGCAATTTCCCGAATCTATCGGTGGCATGCTTGTATAGCTCGCGTCGACCCATCTTCCTTCCAGATTAAAGATGTTGTTGCCGCATATTCATGCAACCTCGCACGGGTTGGACACCGCAGACTACTTGATGTCCCAACGTCTATTTCTCTAAACTGTAATACTCTTCTTCCATCCCCCATGTCCTGCCACCACCACCACCACCACCACCACCACCACATTACTCATCCCCAAAACAACTAGGCTGAGTGAAGCATTACATCAAACATAATTAGGATAATGCAACAAAGAAAGAAGGAAGAAGAAAGTAGCCAGTATCATCACATTAGGCTGAGTGAAGCATTACATCAAACATATGATGATGAAGATGGAGAATAACCATCACTATAACAACAACAACACATGAGCACCATCATGGAATGAAGTAGACGAAGAAAAAAATACTTACTAATGATGACCATGGTGGGCTTCATGGTCGTGGTGGTGTTCTTCGGCTGGAACATGCTCGAGGGCAGTGTCGACTGGGGCTTCCTCATGCAGTCGAGCATCGTGTACATCTACCTGAGTGAGTACTTGAGCAGGAACAAGCTGATCGGGTCGTTGATCGATGGAGGGGAGTGGTGCCGGTGGATCTGACGGGAGGAGGAGGAGAATAAATAGATATTCCAAATTGAAAACTTAAGCAGGAATGAATGAAAATAAATAGAGAGAGTAGATGATTTAAGGGGGAATAAAAACTTAAAGGAGGGAAACAAAATCTTTTTATTTATTTATTTTTTTACCTGAAATATTTGAGAGGGAAACTAAATCATTTTAGGGGAAAAAATTATTAGGTGGGAAACTAAATTTTTAATAAACAATTACAATTATTTACAACACGCAAAAATACATGCCATAAATGAGACTTCAATTACAACACGCACAAATACATGACGTAAATGAGTGTTCATTTACAACATGCAAAAATGCATGTCGTAAGTGTGCCTTCAATTACAACACGCAAAAATACATGTCGTAAATGAGTTTTCAATTATAACGCGCAAAAATGTATGCCGTAAATGTGACTTCAATTATAACATGCAAAAATGCATGTCGTAAATGAGTCTTCAATTACAAGGCACAAAAATATATGCCGTAAATGAGTATTCAATTACGTCATACATGTTAAGCACGCCGTAAAAAGACAAAAAATAACTCTTTTACGGTGCACATATTTGCACGTTGTAAAAGAGTGTCATTTACAACGCGCAATAATTGCGCGCCGTAAATTGCGCAACATATTTGAATAAGTTTTAAATCAAAGATGGTTTTAAACGATTTTAAATGGATTTGAATTTAATTATAAAATTATCTCTTGGGGTTTTAACAAATTTTTGTCCTTATCCTAATGGGATTCCCACCTCCTATAAAAGGAGAGGTACTTGCCCTCTTTTTCCATATAATTTCCACAAACCAAATTTTTCCACCAGATGATGTGCATCGTGTCCGTGCCCATCCTTTTTTCCTTCTACTATTTTCTTTTGTACATCTACAAATTCTTTCTCGTGTCCACATACCGGACACGGCCTCGACCCATAGCATGTGTCTCGCAGGACACATTTTCCTCACACGTCGACCATTCTCTGTCATGTCAGGACTGCCCCCGACACGACAACACAACCCTACCCCTACGCCTTTTCGACAACAGCGCCACGACCCCGACTCAGACCACCCTCACCCCAATTCAACTCCTCCTCCGTCTCCACAACCACCCGACTCCGGCCATCGCCGCCCCCAATCCGTAAAACCACCACCAGCACCATCATCAACACCTCCAGACCACACCACCACCACCACCGTCTCCGTCTCACCACCATCACCGCTGACACTACCCCGAACTCCTCATCTGACACCACCACCATCACCACAGTTGTAAAATAGGGGTGGAAACCCTAACCTGATTGTGGATCCCGCCAGCCCGACTTCCCTCTCCGATCGGTCGCCTCCACCGACCGGGAGGCTGTGCCATCTCCCGACCCTTGGTGAGCCGCCGTCCCCGTCACCTCCAGCGTTCCTTTTCCTCGTCTCTCCACGAGCGGCGCACTGCCCGAACTTCTCCGACACGCCACCACCTTCCCGCGGAGCTGCCGGCCCCGCGCCTCCGGCTTCCCACTTCCTCCTCCGTGCCGCCAACACAAGCTGCGGCCGCGCTCCTCCTACCAGCCCACGACCGGAGCCGCCGCCATCTCCCCAAGCGTGCTGCCGGCGCCTGAGAACCGCGCCCCTCCGACCGCCTCATTTCCTCCGACGAGCGTCGGCGACCGTCCCCGGTAACCCCCTCTTCTCTCCAACTACTCCCTCTTTTTTCCTCTCTTTCTCTCTTTCTCTTTATCATTGGGGGAGAGTTATATAATTAATAAAAGTTATTATTATTATTATTATTAGTAGTAGTAGTAGTATTAATATAACAGTTTGGCTAATCTCAAATTTATTATTTACTATTATTATTTTAGCGTATATTATGACAATTAGTATCAATGTTATTGATATTTTTATTTGTATTATATTGTTGTTTTTTTATTTACCATGGTTATTATTAGATATAATAAATTTTTCCAAAATTACCTTGTCAAAATATATACATGCATTTATATATAAATATTATATTTGGCTTAGCCTATTATTTTCAAAATAAGTTTTAAAACCCTAAATAAATTTCTAGATTATTAATATGTATCTAGAACTATTTTGATTCATAAGAATATAGTTCCTAATAATAAAATAATTTCCTAAATATTTTCAAAATATTTATCTAAATTTGTACTAATAAAATATAGTTTCGCTGGCTATAAATTTATTTTGGTAAACTTAGTATTAGCCTAAAAATAAATTTTAGCTTTAAAGTAATTTTTCTAAAACTATTTAACGACCAAAAAATATTTTTAGGTATAATAATTTCTAAAAATAGTATTTGTATTTACTTCACACCAATTTCCTCGATTATCAAATATTGGCCATAACTAATCCTAAATTTCCTTACAACTTCGGACCATGCACATTGACCCCGGCTATTGGACAAAATAGGACATGACAGATCAACGCACCAGATCAGACGACACTCCAGGCAAGACACCTTGTCTTTACTATTTACTTTCTTGCTTAATATCAAGCATGTTTTATTTCTTATAAGTTGTTCTTTCAAAACCATATGTAGTTGCAAATTACTATACTTTAGTTTTCTTTATGCATTTGGCCTAGAGTTAAGGGACCACCTTTGTTTGTGCCGCATTCATTGGCCCGACACCTATGTGCCACGATGTCACGCGTCTCATATAGATTCGAACTTGCGTACCGACCGTACATCGGTGCGTACAGGATGAGCGTTAGGATATAACTGCTAATATAATTGCCTAGAAGACTTAACGGTTATTAGAAATATCGTGGTGTGGATTCAGCACGAGTAGTGCATAGGGAGGGAGAAGACAGTTATTAGGCGTAGGGGCTTTCACACATTTACTTTTCTCCAGCTGCCATTAGTGACTCAGCCGAGAGCTAGTGTGCCGTGCATTTATTTATTTTTTCTCTAGATGACACTAGTGCCTCGGTTGAAAGACAAATGAGCCGTGCATTTACTTTTCTCTAGCTGTCGTTTGTGACTCACCCGAGAGACTAGTGTGTCGTGCATTTATTTATTTTCCTATAGATGCCACTAGTACCTCGGTTGAAATGCTAGCGTACCGTGTTTCTAGTCTCGAAAGCCCTTGTGTTGAACGTTGTCTTCAAAATATATTTTTCACCTAGAATGGTTAAGGACCTTTATCTGTTTAGTCATATATACTTTTCTGTTGAGCTTTTATTATTCAGTTTAGGGCATGATATTATGTGTCTTGTTACGTCCCTCTGAGGACCTGGTTATCTCGCCAGGTGTGTGCTATTGTCTATCGCAGGTGTTCTAGCCGTGGACATGATCATCTCTATTTCTTCGAGGATGATTGCACTTTGATCGTCTTTGCTTCGCTCGCCAAACTTTTTATTATTATGTATTTCTTTTCATAGTTGGTAGTGGATTTGTCTCTGCCCAACTACATGTACCAATGACAATTCATAATTGATTAGATGATATCTTTCATTCTTACATTTTGTGGATGAGATTAGTTAGTTGTGGTTTACTGCATTTTACAGCTTATGTATTCATACGAGGCCCATGTACTTCGTATGTATACAGCTGGCATGTCTACGTTCCAAGTCCTACGTATTTTGGGACTGGTGCATTACAAGAGGTATAAAATATTTAGTTATCTAGTACTAATAATTATTTTATTCAAACAGTTCTAATATTGAATATATTATTTATAGATATCTACATCACCTGAAGAAGAATATGGGCAATAAGGCTCATGTACAAGCTTTGATATACGAAGCATATATTATTGATGAGGTCTCAAACTTCTGCTCAATCTACTTCGATACTCATGTCAGAACAAACTGGAATAGTGCAACAAGAAATGATGAAGGTGAGGTTGATGAACCGAATCATGGAATCCATATTATCTTCAATGTTGGTGTCAAGCCTACAAGTGCTTCTAAATTACAGTAGTTGGAGGACAATGAGTTTGAAGTCGCTCATCAGTATATCTGCCTAAATAGTGGTATAGTGGAGATAGAAGATATAGAGAAGTAAGAGACATAATTTTTCTACGTTATACTCCAATTTTGCAATATGCTTGTAAAACTTTCTCTAACTTTTCTCATTTTTATCATAGTAATTTTAGAGCTGAGATAAAAATGGAGAGACCTAGCATTGATGATGATGATCTTGATAGAGAGGTTGACAGAAATTTTTGTCGTGGTTACATAACTATGTAAGGATTAGTATCATTTAACTATTCTAAATTCAATTGACCGACGAAAGAGCTTTATCCTAATGATGTTATGATACGTGATGTTTTAGGTTTTTCGTCCTGGCACACAATTGACCGACGAAAGACTTCAAGCACTAGCTATCGGACCAAGCAAGAGGGCAAAATATTGGGACGGATATACCATCAATGGCTTCAAATTTAGAACCACTGATAAGCCTATCAATCACTCATTTGTTGATAAAGAAGCTAATTACACAAAAGAATTCCGAAGTTTGTGTAAGGGGTTCAGTCTACGACGTCGATCCAGAATTTGACTATTACGGTGTTCTAAGAGATGTTCTAGAACTAGATTACTCTTTTGATACCCAAACTGCGTTGTTCAAATGTGATTGGTTCGACACAACACCCAAGCATGGATAAAGAATTGACAAACAGTTTGGATTTATTGATATAAAACACAAAAAAAAGATATGTTGATTTTGAACCATTTGTGTTGGCTAGTCAAACGGTCCAAGTGTACTACACGAGTTATCCTAGTCGATGACGCACTACTCGTGATTGGTAGGTTGTATGCAAAACTAAAGCAAGAAATACATATAATATTGGAGATCAAGCATACCAGAAGGATGGGGTAGTCATGCCTCAACCAACATATATGAGTTTAGCCGGCATTGACCACATGGAGGTTGATGTTACTGTAGAGGATTATATAGTTGACAAAGAGCTTGACATAGAGGACTTACCTTATGTAGAGGAGGAGTCTGAAATGGACATATCAGATGAGGAGGAAGATTTAAAGATGAAGGTGAAAGTGAAAGTGATAGTAAAAATAAAGAAGATGAAGAATATTCGGATTACGAAGAAGATTAGTACGTATTACCTACTAGATTTGTATTGATTATTTGTATCAACACACCTTTATTTAATTTATATTAGATTTGTATTAATTATTTATATCATCACATCATTTTTTTATTTCTTTCAGATTTATATATGGCGAGACGAGGCCGTATACGACATCGAGGATCTAGGTCGACCCGCCCTCCTACTCCTCCTAGTACTCCGGCTGCAGATCACGGAGGAGTTAGCAAGGACGATTTGGTTGATGAGGAGGATGGCTTATCTCCGCCGTTCACTCGTTCTTCGGTCGGCTGAGCTAGCCCTGATATTCCTTCAGCATCTACTCCTACTGGTGCTGGTGTCCTGTCTTCTACGCCGGAGACTACACCTGTCGCTCATACTGCGGCGAACCCATATCCTTTCCTTTTGGTCGACTGTGGAGTGTACATACGTCAACAAGGATTTATAGACCCTCCTACTCTACCAAAGCGGCCAGCCAACATCACTCGTCCCAAGCTGTGGGCCGATGGAACGACGTAAGTATATAATTGTTAGTAGACACATTTATTCATCCTCTATTTATTATATAATCGTGCATTATTTTGTTTATTCCAGGTTCTTTTCGGTCCAGGCTGTTAGAGATTTGGACGAGTTGATGCGTCGCCAATTCCATGGTCCCTATTTAAACTTGCGGGGACATCCCAGTTGATAGACGATACATTTGGCTCGAGATGCGTGAGGTATGTTTAAATAATATCATGTTTGTTAAATTTACAATATTTCTTAAATATTTGCTCATTTATTTTTATTTGTCCTTATTTGCAGAAGTTGTACTGGTGGCCGACGCACAGAGATCAGGCGATGCGAAAGTGTTACAAGTCTGTCGCCAGCAAGAGGTTGAGGGATATGGTCAACGACCAGAAGGCGTTGGCTACACTAAATAGCGCTCTTCGCAAGGAGTGGTTGAAGGAGAAATTCTGGGAGGAGATGAAGAAGAAGATGGACATTCCGGCCTATAAGGCCAAGTATGAGAAGGCAAAGGCTGCCCATGCTAAGGGTGGTCACCACACGGGTGGATTCATCCTAATTTCAAAGTATTATCGACGGCTGGTGAGTATTCTTATTTATTATTTCTTCAATTGTTTATATTTAATGTTGAGTTATAAATTGATGTTTAATTGTTACAATGCGAGGAGCTCGCCAGGGGAGGCGGACACCCGAATGCTGTAGACTTTAATAAAGTTTTCGAGCGTACCCATAAGCGAAAGAAGGATGGGAAGCTCGTAGATGATCGGACAACCAAAGCCTACGTAAGTTTTCTGAGTCCTATATCTAATTACATTTTGCTTTTGTCTTTACATACTTAACTATATTTAGTTTACATAAATAGTTAGTCCGAACTCTAATATGAATATTAACTCTAAATCATAATCCTAAGTTGCATTATAAATCAAAGAATAATTTAGGAGACGTATGAGAACGTAACCATAACAATACTTACTAGTAACTAAAACACGAGTATTAACTATAAATCTATTCGCCTATATAAATATAGGAGACGTATGAGACTTTAGAGAGCCGAGTTGGTGAGGAATGGATACTGAGGAATCTGGGATTAGTCAGCCACTGACGCCGGCTGTGAGAAACGACTTATGGATACAAGCAATCGGTAGAGAGAAAGGGGGCATCGTGTAAGGTACCAGATCATTGGCATCCCAGCCGTCCATTTATTCCAGAGCTCCTCTATCTCCACCACCTCCATCTCCACCTCCACAGACTGACGATACTGTTGTCGCCTACACTTTGCGGCATATTACACAGATTTTGGTGGGCCTACAGGGTCAGGTGAGCCAGATGAGCAAAGTTCTAAGCACAGCAGGTTTGATTCCTATTGCCACTGCATCGACTCCAACTTCGACCTCAGCGCCTCCGGCAACGACTGCTCCTTCGACCATAGCGCCTCTGATGACCACAACGCCTCTTGTCGTGCTGCCGACTCTTTCAGACGTTCCTGTCCAGGACGTACAACAAATCGACACTTTGGTCCTGGGACAGTTATATGCATACGGACGGCCGGCTATGCCTCCGCCACCTCCTCCACCATTAGTTTGATTTTATTTTAGTTCTTTGTTGTATTTGATGATGAATTTGTATAAACTTTAGGGAGTTTATATCTATTAGAGTTGTATATGTACTATATTGCGACTGCTGTATATGTTCTTGCGTCATGTGGTGACCGAGCATAGAATCTCTGTGGACCCGAAGAAGATTTCAGCTGTAGAGACTTGGTCTACACCCAGTTCAGTTGCCGAGATTCAGAGCTTTCTGTGTTCGACATGCTATTATCGGAAGTTCGTCCAGGACTTCTCTCGCATTACAGAGCCGATGACTAGACTCACCAGGAAGGACGTAGAGTTCGTCTGGACTGAGAAGTGTCAGGCTGCCTTCGATGAGCTGAAGAAGAGGTTGGCTACAACTCCTATCTTGACTTTACCATCTGGGACTGAAGGTTTCATGATCTACGTGACACTTCTGGGAAGGGTCTGGGTTACGTTCTTCAGCAGCACGGGAAGATAATTACCTATGCATCCAGGCAGTTGCGTACTCATGAGAAGAACTACCCTACCCATGATTTGGAGTTAGCTGCGGTTATCTTTGCTTTGAAGTTGTGGAAGCACTGTCTTTACGGAGAGGAGTTGAGATCTTTATGGATCACAAGAGCTTGAAGTACGTGTTCACTCAGAAGGAGCTGAACATGCGGCAGAGACGCTGGCTAGAGCTGAAAAAGGGCTTCGATATATCTTTGCAGTACCATCCGGGGAAGGCCAACGTAGTTGCAGATGCCTTGAGCAGGTATCCAATAGCTATGTACTTGACGACAGATCGTCATCTTTTGGTTGACCTGGATAGTTTGGGTATCAAAGTGATCATTTCAGGCATAGAAATTCAGATATGGGGCCTACAGATTCAGTCTGAGCTGATGGATAGAGTCAGATCGGCACAGTATGATGATGTTGCCCTGAGGAGCATCAGGGAGCAGGTATTGGCGGGTTTGCTCGACGGTTTCTCTGTAGCCGAAGATGGGTCGTTGCGGCACGGTGCTAGACTGTGCGTTCCGAGTGGAGGGCTTCAGGAGGAGGTTCTTCAGGAAGCGCATCGCTCTCAGTACACTATGCATCCTGGGGCCAACAAGATGTATAGAGACCTGAGAGAGCACGTTTGGTGGTACGGCATGAAGCGAGAGGTGGCTCAGTTCGTATCTCATTGTTTGGTGTGTCAGCAGGTAAAAACCAAGAGGCAAAGACCAGGTGGATTGCTTCAACCACTACCGATTCAAGAGTGGAAGTGGGAGTACATCACCATGGACTTTGTGTCCGGACTTCTATGATCTCCAGGAGGGAAAGATGTAGTTTGGGTCATCGTTGATAGATTGACCAAATCGGCCCACTTTTTGCCTTTCAAGGTGGGCTTGTCTATGGAGAAGCTGATCGAGCTGTACGTTTGTCAGATTGGGAGATTGTTGTACGTTTGTCAGATTGTGAGATTATACGGAGTTCCGGTGAGCATAGTCTTAGATCGGGATAGTCATTTCACTTCCCACTTCTGGAGGAGTTTGCAGATTAGCTTGGGCACCTCGCTCAAATTTAGTATCGCTTAATATCCCAGACAGACGGGCAGACAGAGAGGACTATCCAGACTCTTGAGGATATGCTTCGCACCTGTGTGTTAGACCTCGGGGGTTCTTGGGAGGATCATTTTCACCTGGTAGAGTTTGCTTACAACAACAGCTTCCGGGCCAGTATAGAGATGTCGTCATTCGAGGCTCTATATGGACGGAGATGTCGTACTCCATTGTCATGGGACGATATTGGAGATAGAGTATTGCTCATCTCGGAGATGGTAGTCGATGCAGCAGAGAAGGTTAGATTGATCAGAGATAGACTTTGGGTGGCTAAGGATAGACGGCGACATTGGGCCGATAGCCACCGGAGACCGCTAGAGTTCGAGGTTAGTTTCAATTTCCTATTGTGCTTGTTTGTGATTATATGTTAGTTTTGTGTGCTGAGTTTTGTTTCATGCCTAGGTTGGAAACATGGTGTTTCTGAGGATTTCTCCGACACGTGGCACGATTCGCTTTGGCAGAGGCGGGAAGCTCAGTACACGCTACATCGGACCTTTCACTATCCTTGAGAGGGTCGGTGTAGTAGCTTATCGACTGGACTTGCCATCTACACTTGAGAGAGTGCACAACGTGTTCCATGTATTACAGCTGAGGTGGTACGTGGTAGATCCAGCCATGGACTAGACCATTCAGCGATAGAGGTGGGACCTATTCTCAACTATCCAGAACAGCCAGTCGAGATTCTAGATCATAGGAAGAAGGTGCTCTGGAACCAGGTTATACCCTTGGTTTGTATTGCATGGAGGCACCACTCTCCAGGTGAGTCTACCTGGGAGAAAGAGGACGACATGCGGGAGCATTTTCCATATCTCTTCGAGCCTTGAGGTATATGTTTCTTTTGTTTTTTGCTTATGTTTTCATATGGTGGTTGTTTTAATTTCGAGAACAAAATTTCTTTTTAGGAGGGTAGATTTGTCAATCCCAGTTTTCACAATTGGGGTATTTTGGTCATTTTTGATTTTTCAACATTTTTGGAATTTTATAATTTTATTAATTATTTTATATGATTTGTTTAGTAGGGTTCGAGTTTCGTCTCGTTCCGACTTGTTATAGCGACTCAGGTAGCTTAGTCTCTAGAAGGGACCCAAGTTAAGTTATACATGGCCCACATGTTCCACAAATTAGATTGGTTAGACTAGTCTATTTCCCTTTTATTAGATTAGTTGGTTAGAGACTCAAACTAGATCCGATTGATCTCAAACTTGAACCTAGGCTAGACCTAACCATTTGAGACTTAAGAGGGGTGTTTGGGACACTTCAACCTAACCCTAATAAGCCCTACTTGGCTGGCCACTAGGAGGGGGATTAGTTTCATTCCCTCTTTAGAAACTTGCCTCTTTTTGGAGCTCTCAAGTGTTCATCCCTCTTTTGGAGTTTTTGCATTGATTTGATCCCCAAATCAAATCAATCCTTCATCAAATCTTCCTTCAATCATTCCTATTCTCCAAGGGAAGGGTGCTACCAAGGATTTGAAGAGAAGTACAAGGTGGAAGTGTCCATTCTAAGGAGAACTTCGTATCGGAGCCGTATCGGAGAAGGTTTTATTAGGATTCACTCCTAATAGGTATAAACCACTTCTCTAAAAGTTGTTTCCATGCATTTTGGGTAGTTTTGAATCCATAGAATGAACCCTCTTGTTAGAACAACCATTAGAATTAAGTTAGAGGCCATTTGGAGTCCTCTAAAGTATATTTGCATATAGCCTTGTGTCCTAATTGGTAGATGTTGATTTAGGACACCCCATGTGTTTGGTTTATTGCCTAATAGGATTATTTATATTCTAATTTCAGTTTTTGATATGTTAGAGAGTGGATTGATGTTAGTTAGGATGGTTAGAATAAGTTTCATGTGTATGTCTATGTTAATATCCAAGTGGTTTAGCCTACAATATCATATTTGTATGTTTACATGTCAATTTGGGTATATTTACTTTAGTGGACTGTTTTGTTAACATATAGATATATATATATTGATGTATCACTAGTGTGTGTTTGTTTGTGGGTTGTATATCTTGTGTTTGTGTTTGTGTTTAGAGAGGGGTTTGATGTAGTGTCTTTGCTAGAGTGTAGTGTGCATTAGTAGAAGGGAATGATTCATTTTGTGAGTGTTTGTGTGGTGAGATTGTGTGTTTGTATATATGTTTAGAGAGTGGGATAGATAGAGTAGAGAGTGAGAGAATAGATGGATAGAAGAGAGAGTGATAAAGAGGAGTTTAGAGAGAGAGAGAGAGAGTAGAGAGGATAGGAAGTGGAGTGAAGGGGGAGGAGCTGCTGCTGCCCCAGGACAGCAGCAACATACCCTGAATGCAGCAGCAGTAGCAGGGCACTTGTTGCCCTGTCTTGCTTGCAGTACAGTGAGCATTCAACCCCCTCCCTCATTCAGTTAATATCAGCCCCCATTCCACTATTCAGCCATTCATCCATATCATTCACTCATTTCAGCACATACATATCAGTCCATCTCCATCTTCGAAACATCCATACATCCATTTCAGTCCCTACATTTCAGTCCTATATCAGTCCATAAATCTATTACAGTTCATTTCATTCCAATTCAGACCCCAAATCTCCTTTCATTCACCAAGACAGCCCAATACAATTCAGTCGACTGTACAACACATATCAGTCCATATATTTCCATAATAAATCTAGTCCATCACAATCCTTTCCATCACATTCAAAAACAGTCCATGTATTTCATTTATCCACTACACATTCATTCCATTTCCATTCCATCCATTCATTACCATATCCTCCGTGCCTTCATGTTGTGAGTGTGTGTGTGTGTGAAGAGATTAGAATAGTGTTGGTTAGAAGTTAGATGGAGAGTTAGTATTGTTGAGAGTTAGAGTGTTAGAAGTTATAAGGTAAGATATAGCTAGTTAAGGTAATTAGCTAACTACAAGGTATGAGTTTAAGGTGTTAAGATATGGTTAGAATTAAGGTGTCTTGGTTAGTAATGGTCAGGATTAGTGCTTTTAGACTAGTATTGACCTTGGTTGACCGTTTTGACCAAAAGTCAACGAAAGTCAACCGAAAGTCAAACTTAGCCTAAAAGTGACTAGAACTTGACTAGAGTTGACCAGTTGACCAAAAGTCAACTATTAGTCAACAGTTCTCTAGTTTGACCTAGAGTTGACCTAGAGTTGACCAGAGTTGACCAGTTGACCAAAAGTCAACTGTAAGTCAACCCTTGACCCAGTTTGACCTAGTTTGACTTAGTTTGACTTCCTGTGACCTAGTTAGACCTAGTATGACTTAGTTTGACCTAGTTTGACTTGATGTGACCTAGTTTGACTTAGTTTGACTGAGTTTGACCTAGATTGCATATCATACATCGGAAATCTTTCTTAAACATTGTCAAACCCTAATTAGCTTGCAATATCTTATCTCTAGGTCTGTGAGATCACTCTGAGCATCGACCTTACTTGACAGCTCAAAACAGCACGCGAGTACATTCTCTGATAGTAGTTCTTTGTCTTGATATCTTCTGTATCCGATTCAGTTATAGTGTTTTACTTGATTCTCGACACGAGGGTGCACAGACTAGTATATACCGGATTCCTGTCATGAGATATCATTCCTGGATTTTCTTGGGATACTGATACTTGCTCAATCTTGTTCTTGTACTTGTATTGACATCAATTCCTGAGAAGGAGCAGCTACCTTCTTAGGGAATCTCGTACCATGACGTACTATGTCCGGATCCATATACTATTCGAGGATAGGTAGTACTATAGATTATATGATCAATGTCCACCTTGAGTTACTACTTGTTTCATAGCTTCACCTTCACTGCACGTAGGGTATAGCCTAACCTGTTACTACTTGTTCTATAGCTTTCCATTTTGGCCGGGCCAAGTTTTCATACTTGTAGCCGGTCATATGGAATAGCCTGATCTTGACCCATACCGATCACATAATGCTATAATACTTGAGGCACTATTTATATTTATTATATCAGATATTTATTTCTATTCAGTTCTACTTCCCTGTATGATACACCCTGACATGATTTCCTGTTTACATATCATGTTATATTTCCATCTTGATATGTTCATCTTGTATTCCATTATGATTTTCTCTTACAGCATTTGTCAATACTATAGAACTATTATTGGTAGTTTATACTTGCTCATTTTCCTGACAGGATAATCGTTGATGTTTACAGATGACTTAGATGCTGATTGCTCTTCCTATTACGGGTACGACCAGGATGGAGATTATGATCAGCTGTTACCCCTAGAGCCTATAGATGATATTTTACCTATCTAGATCTGCTAGTTAGGTTTGTCTGGACTGCGAGCCAGCTAGTTTATGAGACTTATACTATATTTATTTTTTGGGATCTTATGTTGTGTTTTCGACTCTCTACTGTATTGTGACTTTGCATTATATTTCCGTACTTCTATTTCCATCATATTTATACGATATTCGTGCCTATCTTTCCTAGATGTCGTTGTGATTGAGTTGAGTTTATATACCTCCGTGCGGAGGTGACAGGTACATTTATATTGTGTCTAGATGCTATACTTTCTAGGAGAACTATACAGCGGTCTACTGTCGATTCTGTGACGTAGGCTGGACGTACCCACATACTCGTGCCGCTACTCAGGGTACGGGTCGTGACAAAAATAAAGCATCATCGGTCATCTGCTGTGAGCAACCGCTGTTGAGAATCCATTTTCTTCTAGCATACGATGGAGGCTTCACCTACAACACAAGTTGAAGATGAAGACTTTGGTACCCAGAAATGTTTGTGTCCTTGACTGTTAGTTTTAGGAACCCATTTAAACATTTTCATGTCAACATGCTTTCTCATTTGACAATAATGAGATGTGTGTCCAAGTAAACAACAATAGTGGCACATCATGGGTGTTATAGGTCTAGAGGAAAGTGGGTGAGTGTTATGTGTATGAGGAGTTCTAGTAGATTAAGGAGTTCAAGCATGAGTGTTATGATAATGATAGTAGAAAGCATGATGTGATGTGATGTGCACTACTAAAAACTGCTTAATTGGCGACCTAAATTTAGCGACTTTAGCAAAACGTCGCTAAATTGTGGACATTAGCGACGTATAAATGAAACGTCGGTAACCGTCGCTACTAGCGACGCAAATAGCGACGTGACAACGACGTATGTTAGTTACGTGAGCTAGTTATCGCGAAACGTCGCTACAACGTCGCTAATTGCGACTGATTTAGCGACATTAATAATAACGTCGCTAAATTCTAACTAAATTAAATTTCCCTCCGATTTATTTCCTCCCATCCATTTTACTCTCTCACTCGCCTCCTCCGGCGCTCTCGCTCTCGCTCTCGCTCTCACTCTCTCTGGCGACTTCACTCTCTCCGGCGACTCTCCTCTGGTACGTGACTCCCTCTCTCTCTATTTATTGTTAGTGGTTGGGGGGTGCTGGTGGCTCGGGGGAAGGGGCAGGGGGTGCGGGTGGTTGGGGGTGAGGAATGGTTGGGGGTGGCTGGGGGGGGTGGGGCAGGGGGTGGTGAGGGCGGCTGGAGGTGAGGAGGGGGGAAGGGGAGGGTTAGGGTTCGGGTTAGGGGGGAGGAGCGGAGGGGGGGTGAGGGCGGCTGGAGGGTGAGGGCGGCTGGAGGGTGAGGGTAGGGGGGGCTTGGGAGGGGAGGGGGATGGTGGGGGATGGGTTGGGGATAGTGTTCGGGTTAGGGTTAGGGGTGGTGTAGGGGTTGGGGGGCTGGAGAGGGGAGTGGGGCTGGTGGGGGAGGGGTTAGGGATAGGGCTAGGGTTAGGGTTAGTGGTGGTGTAGGTGGGGAGGGGTGCGGGGGGTGTCAGGGACACCGATAGTGCCGAAAAATCTGATAATTTTGTAATTGTTATTTATTTTTCGACACCGAAAAATGTGATACTCCGATTCAGAACCACGTACCGATAGTGCATATTTGTAACACATAGTTTTGTTGGTTAGTTAATTTGTAACACGATAGTGCCGATATTTACAACACGTACCGATAGTGCCGATATTTGTAACACATAGTTTCCTTGATCCCGATACTCATAGAATGGTCCCGAGTCACGGCCGTAGTATGTAGTATATTCGTTTTAGTTTGTAGTATATTCGTTTTAGTTTTGAAGTTTATTCGTTTTAGTATATAGTATGTAGTAGGAATGGTCCCGACTCATAGGAATGGTCCCGAGTCACGGCCGTAGTATGTAGTACGTAGTATATTCGTTTTAGTTTTCAAGTTTATTCATATTTGTAGATATCTAGAAATGGCTATATCCATGTATCTGCTAGACCGTTCGTAGATGTACAACCGCATTCGAGATGACAGGTGCGGTGTGCGAGATGAATATATGGCCGGAGTAGAATAATTCCTCCAATTTACGTAAGTGTTTCCTCATTCCATAGACGGCATGGACATTAAGTGCCCGTGTGCAAAATGTCGGAACATGAAGTTTCAACCAGAATTGGCTGTGACGTATCACTTATACACAAAAGGTTTCCTTCCGAATTACTACCAATGGACCGCACACGGAGAGCTTGTACCTTTAGCATTCCAAGCGGAGCCTTATGTGGAGCCTTATGTGGAGCCTTATGTGGAGCCTTTTGTGGAGCCTTATATGAATGTCCACAACTGAACTGGTGTCGACAACGAGTACATGAACATGGTCTTCGACGCTACGGAGCCTAGTTTCGATCCATACAATCGTGACGCAGCTGAGGAGGCACCGAATGTCGATGCTGCGAAGTTCATGGAGTTGCTGGAGAATGCAAGGACTCCTTTATACCCTAGCTTTGAGGACCATTCACCGTTAGAGGTGATCACTCGGCTCTTGAGCATGAAGTTTGACTTTAAAATGTCGCAAGAATGCTACAAAAGAGTGCCCGAGTTGATTACCGATATTTTGTCGGTGGGTGCCAAATTACCGAAAGACTTCTACCACTCTAAGAGGATGGTGAGATCCCTCTGGATGGGATACGACAAGATCGATTGTTGTCAGAACGGATGCATACTTTACTACAAAGATCACAAGGATACAGAAGTGTACGAATTCTGTGGTGCTGATTGCTACAAGCCAACTGCTACAGATAAGTCTAGAAGACCGACTGCTTCAATGCACTACTTGCCGTTGACGCCGCGGTTACAGAGATCGTTTATGGTAAAAGAGAATGCCGAAAATATGAGTTGGCATAAGCGACAACAAACCGAAGGAGTGTTGGATCACCCATATGATGAAGAAGCATGGAAGCACTTCGATCGAGCATATCCTAATTTTGCTTCTGATGCGCGTAATGTAAGGTTGGGGCTCTGCTCTGATGGTTTCATCCCATTTGGTCTTTCAGGCTCCCAATATTCATGCTGGCCGGTAATCCTCACTCCATACAACCTACCGCCTTGGATGTGCATGAAGACACATTACATGTTCTTAACTATTATCATCTCCGATCCGAACAACCCGAAGAGGAACATCGACGTGTACTTACAGCCGTTGATAGATGAGCTGAAGCAGCTATGGGAAACAGGGGCGTACACGTATGATGCTTCGAATAAACAGAATTTTCAGATACGGGCAGCACTAATATGGACTATCAACGACTTTCCGGCTTATGGAGTGTTATCTGGATGGAGCACTCATGGTCAGCTTTTATGTCCGTATTGCATGGACCGCACTAAGGCTTTTCGTTTGAGACACGAAGGAAAGCCATGCTTCTTTGATTGTCACCGACAGTTCTTGTCGAAAGACCATCCGTACCGTAGGAACAGAACTGCATTATGTGCCGGAGCTATAGAGAAAGGTGATCCACCGCCAATGTGGTCCAGAGAGGACATATGGCAGCAAGTAAAAGAAATCCTAAGTGCTATTGAAGATCCTACAACGAGCAGCCGTTGCGAGAGATTTGGCGAAGATCATAACTGGACCAAAAGGAGTATATTCTGGGATCTGCCATATTGGAGCACAAATCTTATTAAACATAACCTTGACGTCATGCATATCGAGAAGAACGTATTTGATAACATAATTAATACTGTAATGGACGTCAAGGAAAAGACAAAAGACAATCAGAAGGCTAGATTGGACTTAGCCGAAATATGCAGATGCCCTACATTGTACATGATAGACAACGGGAAGGGAAAGCTTTTGCGGCCTAAGGCAATCTACTCGCTGGACAAGGAGGACAAAGTGATACTTTGTAGATGGATCCAGGACTTGAAATTTTCGGACGGATACGTCTCCAATCTAAGAAGATGTGTCGACATAAAGGAGTGTAAACTGATCGGAATGAAAAGCCACGATTGTCACGTACTCATGGAGAAGTTAATTCATGTTGAATTTCGAGAATTATTACCGCCGGTAGTCTGGGATCCATTAACAGAGCTTAGCATATTCTTCAAAGATCTTTGTTCTTGCAAGTTGCTCGTCGATCGTTTAGAGAAGCAAGAGAAGGACATTGTGGTAACACTTTGCAAACTTGAGAGAGTTTTTCCTCCTGCATTCTTCAACTCAATGGAGCATTTGCCGATTCATCTTATCCATGAGGCTCTTGTTGCTGGACAAGTCGGTTATCGTTGGATGTACCCGTTCGAGCGACAGTTGAACCACCTCAAGAGGAAGGTGAAAAATAAGGCACGGGTGGAGGGTTCTATTTATGAAGCATATGTCCTTGAGGAGATTTCAAACTTCTGTTCCATGTATTTTCAGCCTCATATTGCGACAAACAGAACAAGGGCTCCCAGAAATAACGGCGGCTATGAAGTTGGTATTGAGGCAAAGCTGAAAGTATTTACTGCCTACGAAAAATCATTTGATAAAATAAAAAAAAGATATCTAAATGACGACGAGGTTAGCGCTGCAATGTTATATGTATTGCTCAACTGCGACGAGGAAGAAGTGGACAAGCTAGAGGGATAAGTAAAATTATTTTGCGTGCTTCGTTGCTTCTGAATATAACTAATATACCTATGCTTCGTTGCTTTTCAATATGTTTAAGGATGAGGTAACGTCCAACAATCCGTACGCAACCGAGGAGGAAGTAGAAAGCAAGTGAGACTTCATTTTTCTTTTTGGTTGAGAGTATATGTACGGACGTAGTTACAATTTACTTTTTCTGTACATTTATACTTGCACATAATAATTAAGTTAGCATCATTTATATGGTATTTAGGTTGATCGTCCGGAGGCAATCCTTGAGAATGAGTATATTAAAACTCTTGCCAAGGGGCCAATTTATCAAGTGAAGACCTGGCCAAGTTACTGCGTAAATGGTTTCAGGTTCAAGTCAAAAAATGCTCGAATAAGAGACGACTTCTTGGATTTGGATTCTACGAAGAATAGCTGTTTGTGCATAAAAACTTCAAACTACAAAGATATCAACCCAGGCAATAACTTCTTTGGCGTCTTACGGAAGATTGTGGAACTGACATGCAATTATGCTATAGAATCTTGTAAGATCATCTTGTTCATATGTGACTGGTTCGATCTGATCCAAGGTCAGGGTTGGAGAGTTGACAAACATGGTCTTGTTGACATAAATTATCGCCGTCGATATCAAGCTTATGAGTCGTTTGTTCTAGCAAGCCAGGCTCAGCTAGTTTACTTTACCAGCTATCCAAAACGAGGAGCCGGGAGATCAGATTGGTGGGCAGTCTGTAAGACTAAAGCTCGAAATACCTTCGATGTCGATGAGATAGCTTATCAGGAAGACGAACTACCTCTTATTACAAATATTGTCGATGTGGACTCAACGGAAGTTTCTCATGACATGTTTCATCAATTAGAAGAGGTAGAAGTATGAGAAGAGGAAAAGGAAGAGGAAGAGGAAGTTGATAGAGGTGAAGAGGAAGAGGAAGAGGAAGAGGAATCGGAACAAGATGAATTTTCAGAAGAGGATTGAATATGTTTAATTTTCAGATGTAGTATGGTTTACTTTTATTTTTTCAGATGTATCAGAAGAGTATTGAATATGTCCTCCGTACACCGATCACTGGGTACATTACTGCGACAGAACTACGGGGGGCCTGGATCAACTGGAGGGATGTCCCGGCCGACAAGAAGGCCTTCTGGTTTGAACACTTTTCGGTACGTAAAAGTTTATTTCCTTTTAATATTTAGTATGTTATGTTATAACTTACGTACTTCTATGATTTTTTCAGCGGACTTACTTCTTCCCTCTCCACCGCGCTGTTGCTGTCAAGGGTATATTTTCCAGCGTCGCCAGCAAGCTCATTAGGGACGCGATCCTCGACCGAAAGGATCGTGACCGCCGGGGAGAGCCTATTCAGGGTTGGATCTCTGCCACCGACTGGGAGGTAATGAAGAGAAGATTCGAGGAGGAAGCCTACAAGGAGAAGTCCACGAAGTCTAAAAGAGCACGACAGGCGGGGTGGCAGTGGTGTGGTGGATCACGGTCCATCATAGATTTCTTCACCCATATGGTACGTATCTCGCCGTATACCCATAATTAATACTTTATAGTAATATATTTCTTTCAACTTAACTAACAAATTATATAATAATTTCCTAATAGGTTGAATCGGGAGAAGACCCGAATATGGTGACCTTGTTCCTCACCACGCACACGAAGGGGGAGCGGTTCGTAGACGACAAGGCCCAGGACACCTACGTAAGTTTTACTTAATGCTAGTTCATTAATATTAATTTTTAGTTACGTAGAAAATTCATATAGATTTATTTCTAGGCCAAGTTTTAGAAGTTTTACTTAATGCTAGTTCATTAATATTAATTTTTAGCGACCACGTGAGAATTCATATAGATGTTATTTCTAGGCCGAGTTTTTGAGGCTTAGGGAGGCCGGGCTGACACGGTCAGAGGGAGCTGGTGCTAGCACTTTCCAGCAGTCCCCGGCCGTCGCAGCTCAGTCAGATGACGAGCTATGGATGAGGGCCGTTGGTGGCATGCATAGGGGTACATACTATGGTACGGGCTCCTATGGTGCCTTCATTGCGTCACAGTTCTCTGCGACCGCCACTAGTGTGTCCGGCCCCGCACAGACTGAGGAGTCGTTCCGCTACCAGCAGAGGATGGAGGCGCCACATACAGATGATTCTGCGCTCATCTCACGCTTTGAGAGGCTGGAGGAGACTATGGAGGCGCTGCGACAGATGACTCGCGCTACACAGGAGGCTACGCAGCGGTTGGTCGAGCAGATGCAGCAGTTCTAGGAGATGGCTATACGGGGCGATCGTCTGCTGGTACGTCGGGAGCATCGTCTACATCCGACGGTGCATGGAAGGATATGTTCGTCCACCTTTTGTCACCGGAGGAGTATCATACGATCCTGTCGTTGCGACGACAATCATCTGATTGTGCTCCTCCTCCAGCTCCGGCTCCAGCACCGTGTCCAGCTCCAGCTCCAAGCGATTAGTAGTTTCATTTTTGCATTTTTGGACTATACTATATTTTTGACTTTGTACGTATTTGGGGATATTTAGTTTTTTCGTTGAAGATATTAAGTTTGTACGTATTTGCGAATATTAATTTGGTTTGTTGAGGATATTATATATTGACATTGTTCGTTACGGATAGTATTTTTTCTTTATATTTTTTGTATATTTTGGAATGTATTGTGCGTGCCAGTGTTGATTGTTCCACCGAGGGGGTCGGCGAACACAGGGATTGGATTCTGTATTTTGTATTTTGTATTCTGCATTTTGGCTCAGGCTCCAGCTCCATTTGCTTTCTGGAACCTCTTTATTTTTTATATTTTTTAACTTAGCAACATTTTTAGCGACGTTAGTATTCGTCGCTAAATAGTAGCGACGTTAATAAATATTGCTAAAAGCGTCGCTAAATGCTGACGTAGTAATACATGGCACCAAATCCGATGTCAGGACGTCGTCGCCAAAACGTCGTAACAGTGTCGCTAAACAGCGACAACACAATAACGTCGCCTTTTACGTCGCTAATTAGCGTCAACGTTAAAATGTCGCAAATAACGTCGCTAATTAGCGATGATAATAACGTCGCCATATAACGTCGCCCTTGCGACGTTTTCCCGTTTATCGACACATTTTTTTCTGTCATTTCCAAAATATCGTCCAAAATGTCGCTAAATTTACTTAGCAACGTTTTTACCGAGGTTAGCGACGTTTTGAAATGTCACTAATCTGACAAATTTTTGTAGTGGTGTTTGTGGTTTTCTTTTCAAAGGGTCCTCTTCGTGTGTGCATTTGTTTGGGGTATGACCTATGTGTTGTGTTCTTGTGAGTGTGATTCTTGTGGCTGTTGTTGTGATTTGTATTGGTGTATGCATTTGTGTGAGCCATGTCTCTATCAACATGTTTCTTGCTATTTGCAAGAAGGTTATTGTATTTGATAGAGGTTGCATATTCTCTTTGGTTAGCGGCAAAGAGAATATGCTTGCTTGGCCTCTCGTATTTGCCAGATTCTCTTCTTTCCATAGGACAATCCCTTTTGATGTGTCTGATCTTCTTACAGTTGTAACAGGAAGGTTCTTCGTCCGCGTCCTCTTTGAACGATTTGCTTTGTTGAATTTAAGGAATTTTCGAAAGTGCTTGGCGGTGAGAGCAATTTCTTTGTCATCTGAATCGTCATCATCGAAGCCATCTTTTGAGGAAAACTTGATGGCCTTGAGAGCGAAGGATTTTTCTTTTTTTTCCTTCGTCTTCTCTTTCTCCTTTTCTTGTGTTGAGGCTTCCTCTTGATCCTTCATGTCTAGCTCGTGGGTCATCAGTTTTTCCATGAGTGTCTCAAGTTTTATTGTCGTTAGGTCATTTCCTTCGATGATGGTAGTAGCTGTGGGGTTCCATCTCTTTGTTAATCCTCTGAGAATGTTTTGAATCTTTTCGTGAGTGAGATATACCTTACCAAGAGAAGAGAGAGGGTTAATGATATCAAAGAATCGAGTAAACATAACAGTAATAGACTCATCGTGTTTCATTTTGAAAGATTCTTACTCTTAAGTGAGTCTACTAATCTTTGATTCCTTTACTTGTGATGTTTTCTCGTGTGTGACTTCCAAAAGTTTTCATATTTTGTTGAAAGTTTTGAAATTAGAGATTCTATTGAATTTATTGCTATTAAGAGCACAATAGAGTGCGTTCATAGCCTTTGCATCCCAACTTGCGACCTTTTTGTCATTTTCAAAAAGTTTATCTCTAAGAGTTTCCGAAACTACTTCCTCAATAACTATGGAAGATTTAGGGATGCCATTTACAACACAATCCTATAGATCAAAATCTAAAAATTTCAAGTAAATGTACATCCTAATTTTCCAATAGTTATAGTTGATTGCATCAAATAGAAGAGGCATATTTGTGGAGTGTTCCTTATTGTGGAATGAGTTGGTACTAGGGTTAGTGGCCATGGATCACTCTAGGATGTAAATCTAAATCAAGGGACTAGGCTCTTATACCTATTGTAGAACCCTAGAGTGGGGTGAATAGGGTAATAAAAAGATTATCAACAATAATAAGCAATTTAAAGGATAATAAAAGAAGAGAGAGTCAAACACTCGATGTATCCTGGTATCCTTCCAAGGGACACTCCAGTCTCGGAACTATCTCCAGCTTTAATCTACTATATGAGTAAATAGTTACAACACGAGTTTGGATCTGAAGAACTCGTCAACTTCTAACACGAGTTTGGATCCGAAGAGCTTGTCAACTTATAACACACGAGTTTTTCACCGAAGGCTCGTCAACTTCATACATACGATTTTTCCTCCGAAGGCTCGTCAACTTTAACTTGAAAGAAGGAAACGTTCGATCTTCTTGAACACTTTGAATATCTAAGACTACAACTCTTGAATACTCTAGCACTTATAATTGGATGACAAATTAAAACTTTGTAGAATAATGGTGGAGCTCTTTGGTGGTTGAGAAAGTTAAGGCTCAAATGGATAAGTATTTATGAAGAGAGATGAACTATATTTATACAAATCCAAGAAGATAGAGCATTTACTACAGCCCGCGAACGTCCGGCGGATCATCCGCTCAAACAGTAACGGCTAGAAACTAGTCGTTGGATGCATTAAATGCTCATTAATGAGGATCGTTTGATTTGAAATTCAAATAGCCACCTTAGCAGAACCGATCATCCGACGGTGATCCGCGGTGATCCGTCGGATCATCCGTTTGGACCCATAAATACTAGTTGTTCCAAAATGGATAGTCCGAAGGATTTTCGCAGAAATTCGACGGATGACCTGTTGGAACCAACAAAAACTTGATGTTTTAAAACGGATCATCCGACGATGATCCGCGGTGATCCGTCGGATTATCCGTTTGGACTCATAAAAACTTGTTGTTCCAAAGCGGATGGTCCGACGAATTTTCGCAAAAATTCGACGGATGATTTGGTTTCTTCATAATTATTCTTTTAAGTTTTTAATTGGTCATCCATACGAAAGTGGTTACACTGGTTTCTTATGAATTACAGACTCTTGAGAAGCTGCATCTTTGACTTGTTAAGCTTCTTCATTTCTTGATTGTGATCCTATAATGAGCTTCTGTGTTCCTTGATTGTGATCCTTCGAATGAGTCTTAGTGATAGCTTGATGGATGCATGAATCTTTCATTTGGTTGAGGCTTTACATTGAACCTGAGAAGTAGATAAATCTAAAACAGTAGAGACATTAATTGTAAGTATCAAAATCAATGTGCCAACAGCCACCTCTAACTTTTCACGTATACATTCATTTCTTATTCTATTCTTTAATGTTTTGTCACTCATCCATCAGTATTATTATTTCGGCTACACTAATTTTTTGGATGTACCATTTTTAGTAGCCAAATTCTCTGATTCTTAAAGCATGACTGGTCTTATAATAATCTTTTAGAAACTTCCTTTCAACTATAGAGATATCTTACTATTGTAAAGTACTCATTAAGCACTCATTTATTTCAACCATCTTATTTTAATTTTATGCATGACATTATTTTCAATCTCAATCTCTTTATCACAATTGATAATTAATAAATACCTAAAACAGTGTATTTGTTTATTGTCCATCTATTGGAACTCCCTCTTATTTCTTTTTGACTTCATTGAAGTTACATTTCATATAGTATATTTTCGTTCCACAAATTTCAAATTATTTAGATTTTAAAGTTTATCTCCACACTTCTATTTTAGCTTATTACATTTTTGTATTCTCATCGACTAATACAAAATCGCCACCAAACATCATAAACCATGTATCCTACTCTTAGACATGCCTACTAAATTTATCCCAATTACTACAAAAATAAGAAATAACAAAAATAATATGCATTGTTCTAGAAACCATGTGTGAGATAATTTATCTCCAATTTATGCCATTTCTAACTTTCTAAAATATGCTATTTAATTTAATTATCACATTTTTCAATGTAGAAGCACTCGTCTTTTTATGTTAGCATTCACATATCTTTCATTTTGTGAATATATTATTTTTTAAATTGCTTCATGTGCTCCAATCCATGAAAGCATGACGGATCTTAAAACTATTATATATATTTTCTGCTTTCAACTGAGAAGTTTTCAATAGGTATTTTGGTGTTCACAAGGAACTCCATATAAGTATTATTCTATTTCAATTATTATATTTTAATTTTGTCAACATCGTTCTCAATCTTTCCATGAATAACTAATTAATTATAAGTATCAAAAATTATTATTCTACACATGTTGTTCTAGATTTGTGATCATAATTTTTTGTTTCCCTAATCTATTCTAATGATTTTAATAATTTTGTTTGGTTATTTTCTTATTCTGAGAGGACGGCAAATGCTAGTATTCACTTGGAAACATCCCACAAATTATACATCACAGTGTGACAGGTTAGCGAGCTTCACAGATATTGATAATTAAGTTGGAAAATGAATGTGACATGTCATATGTGACTTCATGATAAGCCTAAAGGAATCTGTACATCTTCAAAGGAGGCAAGAATAGTGTTCCTTAAATGAACACAAATTGTCCGAATAAACAATCACAAACTCTGTTTGACCTATTAAAGAAAAATGTCCAAAAATAGGCCATTTTTTGAACATTTTTCTTCACCTATACTCGGGAGAACAAGACAATATTCCTAAGCATGCTTTAGGTTATTGTCATGCATGCAGTATAATTCCATCATCAATATAAAAATAAATAAAATAATTCCACCCAAAAGTGATACTTAATAGCAAGAAACATAAAATTCAACAGTATATTAAACATCTCATTGTAAATAATAGTTTTTTTCTTTCATGAAATTAACCTCATGATATTCTATACCATTTTTTTCTTTCAATTTTATATTTTGGTGAATTTTGCACACTATCAGTTACTACCGTTAGTTCCACAGCTTATATATCATTGTGCGACAGCTTAGAGACCTTCATGAGAAAAAAAAAATCTACCATTATCCATGCCGATCCGGAGGGTTGGATCGTCCTATCCTGGAGCTAATTTTGGTTGCCACTTAACCTTTATTGTCAGCTGGTCCTGGTGGTCATCCGTGACCCTGACCTTTGTTGGATCATACTGAGTCTGGGGGGTTGCTAGGCAGGGGCGGATGTACACTGTGGTTGCACTGGGCTGTAGCCCAGTGTAGACCCAAAAAAAAAAGTTATTTTTTTACATGTAAGGAAGATTAGCCCAGGCTGTCGGCCACCAGCCCAGTGGCACTCTTCCCTCACCCCCTAGGTAATGATCAAAAGATCTGTTAGCTTCTAAAGGTATGGAATGGTTCTATAATTCACTAATTTAAATTGAACTACATTAATTCAAAGGCCTGGAATGGTTCTCCCTTGGTGTTTCTGTCAGCTTTCCAATTAAGAGACTATTTTCTTGAACACCCAAACATTTCCATTTCTTCCTTAATGTTATTCCATGAGTTTAATAAAGTGCATACATTTGTTATTAAGGTATTTGTAATTAAATATATTGATCAATATGCAGTTAAAGAGAAAGGTTGTTGTAGAAGATAATGTAGTTGCTGAAACAAAGGAGTGGACTACTAGTTAAGCAATTCATGGTAATGCTGAATGATGTATGTGCTTTTGTCTTGGCTTAAATTTCTCACCATGCTGCTGGAAGTCATTCGATTTAACTGGTTAAATCTACTTTAATTTGATGAAACTAGTGTTGGTTTGTTGCTTTTGCAGATTCTCCTAACAACCCTCTCACCCCAGTTAGCACCTGCCGTTATGACAACTCTCTAGGTGACTGAAGTTAATCTTTTTATTGTGGTAGAGGTCTTGGTTAAATAAAATCACGACCCTTGGGTTGGAATTAATTGAACATTTTTTTTAACTAAATAATCAATTTCTAGCTTAAAAGAATGAAGGATCTGCACAGCATCCTAGCTAGCTGCTGACTGTCATGTACCGCTATTCTCTTTCAGGCCTCCTAACGAAAAAGTTCATTCATTTGCTTAAACATGCATCAAACGGAATACTTGATTTGAATAATGTTGCAAAAACTTTGGAGGGTGAGTAGATTATTATAGAACATTTTCTTTTTCTTATTTTCATCATCTAAGCATATTATACGCATGGGACAAGTAAAAGAATTACAAAATTCTCTTGCACGCATGGGACAAGTAAAAGAATTACAAAATTCTCTTGCATCTGGTGGTCGTTATGAGTTGGCACAAAAAGTTTCCCATATAGTCAAACTTTATACCAAAATATGATGCTGAATATATAGTAGCCATATTAGTATTATATAATGTGTATATGCAAAGAAGTTTTACCAACGTTTACTCTTTTATGTTTCTGGAGAATCTGCAATGTGGATGTGTTAATTTCTCTTCGAAAATGCTATGTCAAATTTATCATCTAATTTACAAAGAAAACTCTAGCGAATTTTTGGCATAATTTTTTAGAAATTTATCGTAACTATTAGTCTATTAACTGGCCCACCCTACTTCAAAATCCTGGCTCCGCCCCTGTTGCTAGGAGAGTTGTCCAAGTCCCAAGTTTTGTCCGGCTTACCAGGGTCGGCCCTGCCATTATCAAGAAACCAAGGACAGTGTTCCTTTCAGAGCACATAGATAGTCTGAACAAGAACGACAATTTTTTTTTTTACCTATATTGAGGAGGCAAGAACAGTAACATATCTTCGAGAAGAAAATTAGAATAAAATAATTTCTAGAAAGCGACACTTAATTGCATGCATTGTGTAGACATATACATCACATGCAGTTCTCGTTATTGTTATTATCTATGGCCAGCTATCTCATCTTTCTATCTCAGTTTATGCTTGAAAAATATAAAAATGTTGTCCTTATAGTTGTTGTCACCCCGCATAAACTAGAAATAAGCAACAAATACTGAAATTCGAGGCACCTTACAGAAAGAACATTGTTTTTTGGAATGTTCTTTGTCCCCACGAACACTAATACCAGATCAACAAGTCCTTGTCCGATGGAGATGGCAACCTATTCTCGAGATACAATTACCCCACCATATCCTGCACCGGATGGCGAATCTAATACTAGATCAACAAGTCCTTGTCCGATGGAGAAGACATACGAAAAAGGGATTTGAAGAGTTTTTGATTCTGGAGGACTTTTTTGTTCTGTGGTTCGTCCAGTGCCTGATATCAACAAGTCCTTGTCCGATGGCGAAGAATGAATGAAGAGGAATTTGTCTAGTTTTTGGTTCTGGAGGGGTTTTCGGTTATGTATTCTTTCTTAGCGAGAAAGTAAAAAAGAAAAGTTTTCTATTTTTTGAAAACCGGTCATCTGGAAGAGGTTTCTAATCCGCTGGAGAAGGAGGACGGAAGAGGGATTCGAAAGAAGAAGTCAGCGAGAAGATGAAAAAGCTTATCTTATAGAGTGACTTTAGCAGTTTAAACAAAGGAGAATGCTTAATTTTTCCAATCCGATGTGTAACTAAAATTCTTCCATATTGAATGACATTGGCAACAAGTTGTTGCTCCCAAATTAGGGAACACAACTAACTGTTACAACTCAGAGTATTAGTAGGAAGGCATTAGCGTCTATAATTTTAATTTTATTTCCTAATTATTGTTTCTTGTTCAATCAGCACTTAGTTATGGATGAATCTCTCCAAGAAGTTGGAATTAGAGTTAAGTGGATTTTAGGTCTCGACACTCTAATGATCGTAATCGAATGTAAAGAAATAAAAAAAATATATCACGATTACATTACAGAATTCAGGGAGAATTCACTGATAAGCTTTTAGAATTAAAATAAGGCTATGAAAATAATGTTTGAATGAATATCACACTTTTGCACCAATAAATACAATCTTATAATGTAGTACCGTACAATGAAATACAAAACTTCTCCTCCCTCCCCCCAAAGTCCAAACACTGAACCATCATGTCCACCCGAGCCGAAGCTCCAAATCGAGCTCTCTGTCGAGCCCACCATCGGTAGCGCTGCTAGAGCTATCATCACTGCCAGCCGTCACCATCGGGAAGTTGACTGCCGACATAGACAAGAGAGTCGACTGAGAATCCATCAAGGCGCGTGCGAAGACCGGCCCATCCTGACTCGGCAGCGTCGGGTAGAAGAGGCACAATCCTCCTCCTGCAGCACCCGCAACAAACTCAGACGACGAGAAGACAATTGGAGCGGGGGAGGGCTCAACAGCAGGACCCTGCGGGGACTGGCAGAGGAAGGCACGGTCGCGGCGGTGGACGTTCATGTGCCCGCCGAGTGCCTGGGCCGACCGGAACTCCCTGCGGCAGAAGCTGCAGGTGTAGTGCCGCGGCGGCCCCAATGACGTCCCCATGGCGCCGGCTGGGTCCTCCGCGAAGGCCCGCACCTCCCACGAGTCGTCGGCTGCGGCTTGGTGCTTCGTGGCAGTGTACTTCCACATGCCATATTGGGACAGGTTTTGAACTTGGTTCATTAGGGGAAGCTTTGATTAGTATTTGGTGGTGATGGTGGTTGGAATT
The DNA here is from genome assembly GCA_029216955.1 of Iris pallida. Taxonomy (NCBI): domain Eukaryota; kingdom Viridiplantae; phylum Streptophyta; class Magnoliopsida; order Asparagales; family Iridaceae; genus Iris; species Iris pallida. Next base: position 10,172,065 of record JANAVB010009198.1, on the reverse strand, counting down.
TATAGCAAGAAAACTTTGATGGAGAAGGAGGTATCAAAGTTTTGATACCTCCTATGTATGACAAGTGCATGCGCTTCTCTCTTATTTCGTAAAACGTGTGAACATAAAGTTTGAGAATGGATCCATTTGTCATATAGAGGAGGTATCAAAACTTTGATACCTCCTTTTGTATTAAAGTTTTACTCGAATTTATGGTGAGACAATGTTGGCTGTGTTACATGAAGGACAAGTGAAAGAAGCTCTCGATCGTATCACCATTGTTTGGACTAATGTTTTGGAGTTTAGTTGCGTCTCAAAAGCTTGAGAATGCTATATACGTGGGACTAAAAAATGGAGGGAAAACTATTAGCGTTTGCAAAAACACGCGAGCAGTATAAGTCTTCCAGGGCCAACCTAAGCTGATGGGGTCCAAGATGAAACATTCAAAATGGACCCCATATATAATAAAAAAAAGAAGTAAATAAAACAAAATTTTGTTGTATTCAAAATTTGAAGCAAGAACTTCTTAAATACAAATCTAACATTATAATCACTACAACACAATACTTTTTGTTAACAATAACATGCTTCAATTATAGACAAGTTTGTCTATAATTTGTAATAGTTCTATTGTAGATAGTTCCATGTTGATGTCCCCTTTTGTCGGAGGTCCTAGACCGTCGCTCGGCCTGCCATGTGTTAGGGCCGCCCCGGATGTCTTCCATGATTCCTGAACTCCAATTCCTTTATTTGTTTATGTTGCGACTCTTCTCTCCTATGGGGAGGCAAAGAAAACTCCAAGGAGAGTGGAAAGTGACCATCAATGTTGTCAAAGAGCTCTCTCTCTAAAAAATGTTGCAGAGGAATTATAACTCTATAAAGAAATTAGTGAGAGCTAATGAAAACACGTCGTATGTGTTATGTTGATACGCCTATGACCTAGTAGCAACACATTGGAACATTAAGAAGATTCAGTATGGAATCTGTTGATAAGCATATTGTTGGGGTCATATTGTAAGTTTTGTCATCAATATTTCCACATATTAGTTGAAAGCTTGTCATTTGAAGGGAAAATTTAGTTTGAAGTCCATGTTCCTGGAACCTAATTTTGGGTAGCTAGGCTCTCAAAGACTTTTTCAGTGCTGCCTATATGTATAAAAGACTTAAAATAGTTTTTTTTTGAAAGAAGTTGTTAGTCCCGGGGCTTGATTAAAGATGGAAAAACTGATGCAATCAAGATCTACGATGATACAAAAAAAACCAAATAACCAGATTATAATATGGAGGAGGGAAATAGAGAAGAGAAGATCTCTCGTTCTTCCTTGCAAACGTGTTGCAATTGGGAGAGAACGAGTTACAATAATCCAGAGAAAGATTAGAAAAAGAAAATTGATGGGGTGTCAAAGCACCGTTGCTCAAAGCAAGATTCGCCCCACACGAATTGCTTCCAGGAACCAGCAAGTTTGAAAAACTTGTGGAACGCTCGAAGTCACCTCTGTACTGACTCCTAAGATGGACTTGCAATGGCGGCAGCAACTCCCTCTCTCTCTCTCCTTTTCGGACTTATAATTTTCGTAGTACCCACAAAGGAGGCCAGAAGAGAGTATATATAGAGAGGGTGGAAATCCTAGCTGCCTCTTCAGTTATGGAAAGATTGAATCAAATCCCCAAAAGATAGTAACGAGATTAATTCAAATTCCACAAAGATAGCAACGAAATTAATTCAAATCCCACAAAAAGTGGATCTGAATTAATCGCATTGAATCAGTCTTTCCATAACTGACTTGTAGTCTGCACAGTCAGCGGAGCCCTCCATGCGGCAGCAACAGCAGCAGCCTGGCCGCATGAGCCGCATGGCCTTATGGCCGCATGGACCGCATGAGCCGCATGGGCTGCATGAACAACATGAACCGCATGAACCGCATGAGCCACATGGACCGCATGAGCCGCATGAGCCGCATGGACCGCATGAGCCGCATGAGCCGCATGTACCGTATGAGCCGCATGGACCGCATGGACCGCATGAGCCGCATGGACCACATGAACCGTATGAACCACATGAGCCGCATGGACCGCATGAGCCGCATATGAGCCCATGCCGCATAAGACTGCGTGGCTGCATATTAGCCGCATGACTGCTGACATGCTAAGTGCAAAGTGTACCAACAAAACGCGACATTACGCCTCATGAGCCCATGAGCCTGAGCCCGAGTCCGAGTCCGAGTCGCTAAGCCCCTTTGGGGCTTAGCTCCAAATGGAATTAATCCAAAAGAATGACAAAAGCATTAATGCTTAATCCTTGGAGCCTTATTCTTACCTCCTAGTAAAATCACCCACATGGTTCCCTCCTTAGGGTCACCACCCCATGTGCATCTCTCAACAACACAACCAATTATATATGTTGAGATAACTCTTGGTGCATTTCCGATGTGGGACTAAAATTTTATAAGGCATGTTGAGAGCAAGCTCTCTCCATGTAAAGAAAGCACAAACAATTCACCACATATCACAACATATATATGTGTCCAGGGATGAGCGTTCCCCACAACAACTGTCTATTTTACATTAGGATAGATGTCGCCGACGACTTGAATCTTTCCTCATGGGTTAGATAACAATGTGATACAAGAATGGACTACGCCTTGAATTCTGTACCACAATTGTAATTCTTTCCACTCACAAAGTGTAGTTACGTGTGCTTCTGGCTGCACATTAAAGGCCCTGTGCCAGCCTGGTTTCAATGTATAATTTTGGGCGTCTACAAGTTTACCCTCAAGAGACGGCCTGATATCTCTTTCCATACACTATAGGTGAGTTCTTTATTAGAGAGACATGGCATGAAGCCTTACGCTTCCTTGCGGTACTACGCCGCTATGACATGGCCTAAAGCCGAGGTATTACCCCTACCTGGGAACCTCATCGTAGTGTCATACTACTGTAGCATGAGGTCTCAGCCTCTTTGTAGTGCCAATGTACTCAGCATGAAGCCTAAGACTTCCTTGCGGTGTTACGCCGCAACGACATGGCTTGCAAGGTCGTGGCTGTACCCCTACCTGGGTACCTCATCGTGGTGTCGTGCCACTGTAACATGGGGCCATCCTCTCCTTTGTAGTGCTGTCTACAACTCTTTAATTATGTCATACAGCATTAGGCTACCTGCCTATTTGCGGTGCTACGCCGCTATGACTTGGCTTGCAAAGCCGAGACATTACCCCAGACCTGAGAACCTCATGGTGGAGTCATCCCACTGTAGCATGGAGTTTTACTCCTTGTAGTGCTGCTCTACCGTGCTTCCTGTAAAGCACACCAGGCATTCACTCCGCCTGAGAACTCATTAAGGCGTTTAAGCCAACCTTCTACAGGATCTGTTTTTTCGCAGAAAATACATAGTAGACAACAGTGATTATGGGTCCGTATCCCTTTCATGTTCCAGAGAACAAGCACCCACTGTTACCTGATAGTTTCCCAGTCAGTGATCCTCCTTTGAACCAAAAGTTAGATGCCTAGTAGATTTCTCTTTGAACTAATAATAAAACTTTATGGTAGGATTACAAAGACACACTATCAGAATGCCTTCAAGCCCATTTTACAAGCTGTGTCATCGACCAACTGGCGCTTGAGGCCCTTTGTGAACGGATCTGCCAGGTTCTCCTGACTCCGAACATCAATCACTGCAATTATACCTCTTTTGATAAGATCGTGTACTGCCCTGTGCTTCAACCGTACAGACCTCTTCTTTCCGTTGAAGAGGTCATGTGATGCCATCGCCGCGGTCTCCTGGTTGTCACAGTATATCGATATCGCTGGTATCTGAGCCCCAACCACTGGAAGATCAGACATGAGCTCCGGAAGCCATTCTGCTTCATCTGCTGTAGTTTCAAGTGCATAGAATTCAGATTTCATGGAGGAACGAGAGAGTTTAGTCTGCTTCTTCGACTTCCACGATAGCAGCTCCACCCAAGGAAAAGACATATCCACCTGTAGATCTCTTACTTTCCACCTCTGAACACCAGCTAGCATCACTGAAGCCTTCTACTACTGTCGGATACCCGTTGTAGTGCAATGCATATGTCTGAGTCTTCTTGAGATATCTCATCACCCGCTTTACAGCTTTCCAGTGCTCAATCCCTAGGTTGCTTGTGAACCGACTCAGCATTTCCACGGCGAAAGCTATGTCAGGCCTTGTGGCAGTGGTTGCGTACATCAAACTTTCGATAATGCTAGAATACTCCAGCTGTCTGACGCTTTCCCTCGAGTTTGGCTTCAGCTTCTGATCACCCCTATATGGCGTATCGATCCCTGGAAGATCCTTATACCCATAGCGTGTGAGCATCTTCTCAATGTAGTGAGATTGTGACAGCGCTTGTCACGCCCCGATCCGGGAAATCGCTCATCCTCGCTAGATTTTACCCGAATCATCGTCCTCGCTGGGGCGTGATGCCGCACGAGCCTGGAGTTGCGCTCATGCAAGACAAGATAACAGGTTCACATAGAACAATCTCAAATCGATAACATAAGCAGCGGAAGGAAACAAAGTAAAACATAAGAATCTCTTTTTTTTCATAATGAACTGAAGGTTACAAAGGCTCTAAATAGCCCAACATATATGCCAATTGGCTACAACGCTCATGATCTCTCTAGCTCACAAAGGATTACATTGTTCCATACATTATGCCCCTTTATAGCCACCAAGTAGTCTTCGGCCGAACATCTCCAGGTCGCAAGTCCGAACGCATATGCGGTAGCTCCTCTTGAACGTCAAGGACTCCATGCCTCAGCACGTCCAACGCAAGCTCCACCCCGAGCCGATCATAACTTGAGCCTGCACATAAACTAGTAGGAGATTAGTGCTTTCGTCCTCGCTTCGCACTGATCAAGACCCGCTCGCACCCAAACCAAACACTAAATATTTTTAGTGAACATGCATCTTAACTTGGTGATCTTTCTATTTAGCCTTAGGGTCCGTTTCATGGCAATACTCATGCATAGCAACATAACTTAAATGTGTCCCATACCGTGTTCCTGCAGCAGATACAGTTAGACATAATCTAAAATATAAACATAGTGTTCGTGCTCATCTCTGTCCCGTTTCCCTTAGCCTGCAGCGGTTAGGACTTAGCATAAGCAAACATACGAATCACGAAACCGACCAATCATAATGTAAACATATGCATAATGGGTGGCAGGCCCTGCGCCTGCACCCAGCTCTCATCTCAGCCCACCGGCCCTATCTATATGAAGGTCACGGTGTTCCGTACCGTAATGGACTTGGCATCTCATATGTGTAAGCCTACAATCGCTTCGATACGGGTTGCTAGCCCAGTATCCGAAGGATCCCAAACTTACGGATATCATAGCTTATCACAGCACTGGACGGTCGCAATCCGTCCGAATGTTGTGCACCATAAATACCACATATAATTCCCTCCTAGGCCGAACGGTCCCGGCGCCCCGGCGTAACCGTTCGAGGGAAGTCGTACCCGTGCACGGGCAATCCGAGTCCATTGACCATGCGATACATTCCATAGCATAAAATCCATAGCATACTAACCGATCTCGTATTCCATAAACATAGTCTCGCACATAAACGGTTTTTCGTGCCATAAACGGTTTCCCGTGCCATAAACATAATCCACCATTCATATGGGGAGCTCCGTCGGCGTTATGCCCCAACACATCCATATTGATGCACGACGCCCAACGGCTTAGTCATCTCATACTCGTATTTACGCGTCCCGTACATAATGTTACTCGCTTAGCCTACCTCCGTATTTACATAGTCATTTCGTAGCTTATGTGCACAAAGGCACGCTCACTACCATAATCAATGCTCTACGCCTAGAGTTCAATATTCTCGGAGCCGTGCACATGATGCACATCTCAATATCATCTTTCAATATTCTACCATCATTGCCCTACTGCGATCCGTACACTTGATGCACGTCGCTTCAATTGTTCGATTGTTCAATATTCTATCTTAGTGTTCGACACATACTTAGGCACTTACTCGCCGAGCCACGCTCGCTAACTCGATAACATATTACGCATACTATAACATATTTTATTAGACGTGAAGGAATAGGAAGAGAGAGTCAAGAACCCGCCCACCTTAAGCCGATACGCCTTGCCGATTGAAGCATCTCGCTTCCATAACTCGATCGCATAGCTAACTCCCGATCTTAGCCATTCCTTTGGACTACTCGGTTGATTTGGCCTATCGCGCCCATGCCACAATCCGTAATCCAGCATAAAGGCATAGCCTGCACACCAGATCAACTAAAATCAACACTTGCTCTACGGGACTTATCTTTTGTATCGATTCGATTCATAGATTCCAATCGACTCAAAGCTTACCTTTGGCCAACGCAACACTTGCATCGATTCGCATCGATACCTCATCGGTCAACGCAACTCTTCGAGTCAACGACTCATCGTAATGCACCGTTGCGGAGCGGGGCATTACATAATATACCACTCAAAATCAGGTTCGTCCTCGAACCGAAACCAACATTTAATCCAAGTGCCTCGCATAGATCGCTTTACGATCTCGTGCTACTATCGTTGAATCATAAAACTTAGTTTGGATCATACACATATTTTAGGCATCCCACCAATATATGCATTTCAGCCAAGCTCAGTTGTAGGATATCGGGACAACTAACAGGCTCAACTTAATCCTCAAGCATCCATCAATCCGCACTCGACTTAGTCATATCTTAGCGCCTATTCCCAAAATACTCTTCGTATGCATTGTCCTATAACATGCGATCATCTTCCAACATCTTGCACATAACTAAATTCAACCATAACTTCGATCTCGTAAGTTTCTTCGCCGGCCACCTTACACTCGCATTGCATCGAGTCATTGCGCATCCGATCACAACAATTCTCTGTAACGCCTGTTCGACCAACCGTTTGCCTATCTCTCATATAACTCAAGTCTTTCATCCAATCATTCATAACATTTGGCCTTAACGACATGGACTAAGTCCACATGTCACAAATTCCTCTGTCTATAATCCGTACTAAGTCTCGCACACAACTATCTCAACACGATCCATATTTTCGAACTACCCGCGCATCGAGTCTGGGGCTACCCCCGCTAGGCAACTTATCCAGACATCATGCTTAGTCTCTTCCCAACACAAGAGGTCAACTTGAGTCTACGATGCTCAAACGCAATAATCTTTCCGACCCAAGGTCTCTTACGATACGCCCATCTCCTATTCTCGACCGACTACGAATCCTTTACTCAATCTCGAATCAATCCTGACTAGTTCTTTTCGTAATATCGACGGTGCGCTCAACACACATAGCCTAACCGTTACTCAAACCGATCTACGACACAACTCTTAGGGTCGTTCTTATTATTCATCGCTCTTGCACATTGCAAAATTCTTGCAATCGCCTTACCATATTACTACGCTAAGCACGTTCCTCTACATCTATTCGATCCAACATAACTTTTCTTGACCATATCACTTCTAGTACTCGCTAACTTTTCGAGACACGATACTCACTCGCTTAGACTTATCCTCAACATGTACTACCTCATTCCTTATCCTTCTCACGCGACTTCCTTAGGGTCATCCTATGGGACTTCAACATTCACTTGATTTGGCGGTCAAGTCTTCTAGGGTCATCTGCCCCGAAACTACGCTCGATAATTAAAGATCATCTACGAGGGACAGTTACAACGAACCATGCTATATCCTATCGTGGAGCCAAATCAATTCTTGACAATTCCTATGCAAATTACCCAATCCAACATACCAATCCATCATTTATCCATCCCCGCACAACTGATGCGCCGTTACTACTCGAGTCACTTAGGCACTACCGTTGACAATATCGCATAATCCTCAATTTTGCCTTCGCATCAAACCACAAGTCCATATCAAATTTGCCACGCCTCGCAAGTTCGATCATCCCCGCTGGATGAATCACCATACCAGCGCTCACGCGGAATGATCGTTCTAATTTGACGTGACGCATGTGCGAGGCTGGTGTTGCGCTCGCTCAAGACAAGAATGTCAACATAGTGGTGATCCGCGAAGCAATCCAGATACTTTCGATTTCATCCGAGCAACATCCATACACTCTCAAATTCTCCGAAGCGTTCCTACCGTTATCATCTCAATTGCCATAACTTAACTTGCATCTTATTCATCCAACAACAATGCTCAACATAATTTTCGTTCATTCGATCAGAGTATCCCCGAGTTATTGCATATCGCCTTTGATACGCCTCAATACCATCGTCGATATGCATAACTTGAACATCTTCTTTTCTCATAAGCTCAAACTCGTTGCAATTATTGCCATTATCTGAACTCGAATATGAATCAAGCCTTGCACACATCCATTCTCATATCCCAAACTCACACTTCCAAATCGTGCTACCGACTCATCGCGTTAACCCAAATTCGTTCACACAATTTCTCCGTACCTACTCAATTCGTTCCCAAGGAGTCTCCGTACTAACTCAACATAAGTTCGACCGGGTCGACTATTTCCTCAATGTAACATTCGTTCGCTATGCTCAGCCTATCGTTCGACTTACGCTCAAAGAATTCTCGTCCGACGTATCATCCGTGGATATGACTTCGCACATAATCGTTCAACTCAATTCATCAAGGCATACTCGCATCGACTTCTCTTAAATCATTCCCAATCAAGTCTCGATACTACCTGTCCGTTGCGGACAACATATCATAACAACATAATCGTCTCGACAAAGTCTATCGTAAGTTACCAAACGGCTTAACATAGCTACCGCTAAGTGGTATTCCATATACCACTCAGGATCGAGCCTATCGTTATCGACACAATACTTCGCTATACTTGCTCGCATAATTGGTATTGCATATACCACTCGAAATCGAGCCATTACTCGACTTTTACACTCCGCGTAGGTCCGACTTCTATCTCAACTTAATCATCCCGTATGGCGATCCTTCCGATCCCAGCTCTAACGTTAGCTCAAGTTTGACACACATTCGATCTAACCGTTCATGGCGATCATCTCGATCACATCCGCAACATTCGCTTATTCAAAGCTCAACGCGACATACGGCCAACATAAACGTTCGCCTATACAACTCGACTTAGCGACCAACTCAACTCGTTACTATCGCATCCGCGATCTTTTAATCTCGCTCGTTGCAACTCGTACGACAACTCATTCTCGATACTCAAGGTCTTTACTCAATCTTGCGCAACATATCGCTATCCATCCGCATAGCCATACAACACGCATCATACCATATCGACTCGTTGCACCGATGCAACGAACGATCCACGACTTGCTGCACTCCGTGCAACCGATAACACATAACCATTCCCGTAGTCATATAACATGCATCGCCTCACATATCGACCCATTGCAAGTGCAACCAACAACATATATTTCCTCGCACTTCGTGCGACCAGCAACACATATCATTGCACTTTATGCAACCAATATCACCATATTTGTTGCACTTCGTGCGACCAGCATTCCATAACTTGTTGCACTTCGTGCACCCAATATCCCCTAACTCGTTGCACTTCGTGCAACCAACACTCTCCGGTGGCACCCGGAGATAGCGGGATAGTCACGACATACTTGTGGCAGACGTACTCACATAATATAGACTTATTGTATGGAACATCCAATGTAGCGTCGAGCAGATCCATGAGCCATGCGGTTGCGAAAACAACTTAGAGTCAACTGTAATCGATAGCGAAGCAACTGAGGGTCAAAGAGATTCACGCACGGTCCAAAGGATGGAACCGCTCTGATACCAACTTGTCACGCCCCGATCCGGGAAATCGCTCGTCCTCGCTAGATTTTACCCGAATCATCGTCCTCGCTGGGGCGTGATGCCGCACGAGCCTGGAGTTGCGCTCGTGCAAGGCAAGATAACAGGTTCACATAGAACAATCTCAAATCGATAACATAAGCAGCGGAAGGAAACAAAGTAAGACATAAGAATCTCTTTTTATTCATAATGAACTGAAGGTTACAAAGGCTCTAAATAGCCCAACATATATGCCAATTTGCTACAACGCTCATGATCTCTCTAGCTCACAAAGGATTACATTGTTCCATACATTATGCCCCTTTATAGCAACCAAGTAGTCTTCGGCCGAACATCTCCATGTCGCAAGTCCGAACGCATATGCGGCAGCTCCTCTTGAACGCCAAGGACTCCATGCCTCGGCACGTCCAAGGCAAGCTCCGCCCCGAGCCGATCATAACCTGAGCCTGCACATAAACTAGTGGAGGATTAGTGCTTTCGTCCTCGCTTCGCACTGATCAAGACCCGCTTGCACCCAAACCAAACACTAAATATTTTTAGTGAACATGCATCTTAACTTGGTGATCTTTCTATTTAGCCTTAGGGTCCGTTTCATGGCAATACTCATGCATAGCAACATAACTTAAATGTGTCCCATACCGTGTTCCTGCAGCATATACAGTTAGACATAATCTGAAACATAAACATAGTATTCGTGCTCATCTCTGTCCCGTTTCCCTTAGCCTGCAGCGGTTAGGACTTAGCATAAGCAAACATACGAATCACGAAACCGACCAATCATAACGTAAACATATGCATAATGGGTGGCAGGCCCTGCGCCTGCACCCAGCTCTCATCTCAGCCCACCGACCCTATCTATATGAAGGTCACGGTGTTTCGCACCGTAATGGACTTGGCATCTCATATGTGTAAGCCTACAATCGCTTCAATACGGGTTGCTAGCCCAGTATTCGAAGGATCCCAAACTTACGGATATCATAGCTTATCACAGCACTGGACGGTCGCAATCCGTCCGAATGTTGTGCACCATAAATACCACACATAATTCCCTCCTAGGCCGAACGGTCCCGGCGCCCCGACGTAACCGTTCGAGGGAAGCCGTACCCGTGCACGGGCAATCCGAGTCCATTGACCATGTAATACGTTCCATAGCATACTAACCGATCTCGTATTCCATAAACATAGTCTCACACATAAACGGTTTCCCGTGCCATAAACGGTTTCCCGTGCCATAAATATAATCCACCATTCATATGGGCAGCTCCGTCGGCGTTATGCCCCAACACATCTATATTGATGCACGACGTCCAACGGCTTAGTCATGTCATACTCGTATTTACGCGTCCCGTACATAATGTTACTCGCTTAGCCTACCTCCGTATTTACATAGTCATTTTGTAGCTTAAGTGCACAAAGGCACGCTCAGCACCATAATCAATGCTCTACGCCTAGAGTTCAATGTTCTCGGAGCTGTGCACATGATGCACATCTCGATATCATCTTTCAATATTCTATCATCATTGTCCTACTGCGACCCGTACACTTGATGCACGTCGCTTCAATTGTTCGATTGTTCAATATTCTATCTTAGTGTTCGACACATACTTAGGCACTTACTCGTCGAGCCACGCTCGCTAACTCGATAACATATTACGCATACCATAACATATTTTATTAGACGTGAAGGAATAGGGAGAGAGAGTCAAGAACTCGCCCACCTTAAGCCGATACGCCTTACCGATTAAAGCATCTCGCTTCCATAACTCGATCGCATAGCTAACTCCCGGACTTAGCCATTCTTTTGGACTACTCGGTTGATTTGGCCTATCGCGCCAATGCCACAATCCGTAATCCAGCATAAAGGCATAGCCTGCACACCAGATCAACTAAAATCAACACTTGCTCAACGGGACTTATCTTTTGCATCGATTCGATTCATAGATTCCAATCGACTCAAAGCTTACCTTTGGCCAACGCAATACTTGTATCGATTCGCATCGATACCTCATCGGTCAACGCAACTCTTCGAGTCAACGACTCATCGTAATGCACCGTTGCAGAGCGGGGCATTACAGCGCTACTCCAGTGTTTGTCCGAATAATTTTTATGTCCAAGATGACATCTACATCTTCCAAGTACTACATACTGAACTTGGCTGAGAGGAACTTCTTTGTCTCCGCGACACAGCCTATATCCGTCCCTAGGATTAGCATGTCGTCTACGTACAGACAAACGATGACTCCTCTTCCATCAGTAAACTTTGTGTAAACACATTTGTCCGCCTCGCTGACTCTGTAGCCGTTTGACTAAATAACTTCATCAAACTTCTCATGCCACAACTTGGGAGCTTGCTTCAAACCATACAATGATTTTACCAACTTGCAAACTTTGTCTTCAAGACCTTTGACGACAAATCCATCTGGCTGTTGTATGTAAATCTCTTCGGTCAGCTCCCCATTGAGGAATACTGTCTTTACATCCATCTGATGTATCACCAACTTATATATAGCTGCTAGAGCGATTAACATCCTGATGGTGGTCATACGAGCTGTTGGAGCGTACGTGTCAAAGTAGTCTATCCCCTGCTTCTGAGAAAATCCCTTGGCTACCAGCCTGGCTTTGAACTTGTCAATAGTTCCATCTGCCTTCATCTTCTTCTTGAAGATCCATTTACATCCGATATGCTTTTATTCTTCAGGTAGATCTACCAACACCCATGTGTTATTGGAGGTGATAGAGTCAAACTCGTCATTTACTGCCTCCTTCAAGAAGATATCATCTCTGGTCTTCATTGCCTCATCATAGGTAAGCGGATCTGCTTTCACATGATAGGTGACAAAGTCATCTCCGAAGTCTTTAGGTCTCCTCGCTCGCTTTGCTGACGGCTCTGCGAGTTCTGGTACAAGAGTTGTTTTATCAACAACAGCTTCTACTTGGACTACTGGTCCATATGAGATTTCAGTCTCATTTGTACCTACATCATTTTCTGAAATGTCCGAAAGAACAATATTTTTGTCTTTTGCAAACTTGTCTTCAAAGTATTCAGCATCGCGAGATTCGATGATATGATTTGACTCAATATCAAGAAATCTCCGAGCATCACTCTTTTCGGCATATCCCAAGAAGATCGCCTTCGTAGTCCTTGTCCCTAGCTTCTGAATCTTCAGATCAGGGAGCTTCACATACTCCAGACACCCCCACACTCGAATGACATTCAAGTTTGGTCTGACTTTGAACCAGAGTTCATGAGGAGTTACGTCCGAAGTTGCATATGGCACTCTATTCAGAATAAAAGTGGTCCATTAATGAAGCTTCTCCCCAGTATCATTTTGGAAGACCTGCAGTAAGCAGCATAGAATTCATCTTTTCTGTTAATGTTCGGTTCTTCCTCTCTGCTACTCCGTTGGATTGAGGAGAATATGGAGCAGTAGTCTCGCATATGATTCCATGTTCTTTACAGAACGATGCGAATTCATAAGACCTGTACTCTCCACCTCGATCACTTCTCAACCTCTTGAGTTGTTGTCCAGTCTGCCGTTCAGTTTCGGCCCTGAACTCTTTGAACTTCTCGAAGGCTTCGTCTTTAGACTTGAGCAAGTAGATGAATGCGTATTTTGAGAAGTCGTCGATGAAGGTTATGAAATACTTCATTCCGGCCTTCGTGGAGAAATGTTTGAAGTCACAGATATCGGAGTGTACCAACTCCAGAAGATCTGTGCTTCGATTGACCCGATGAAAGGGTTTCCTGGTGATCTTCGTTTGAGCACACACTTCATACTTCTCCACCTTACCTCCATATTTGGAGATAAGTCATCGACTAGACATTTTATTAATTCTTTTACAATGAACATGTCCTAGTCTATTATGCCACAACTCAAGAGAATAATCAGAAAATGCGACTGTATTAATGTCATTAAATTGGTTGACAAGCTGAATTTTAAACATTCCTTCGGTTTGATAAGCCTTCCTGAAATATGTTCCTTTCTTGGACATCACCATCTGACCAGCATTGATGTCCATCCTCAAGCCTGCGTTGCAGAACAGGCTCCTAGAGATCAGGTTCTTGGCAATCATCGGAACATGCTTCACACCTTGAAGCGTCTGAGTGTTCCTAGAAGTGAGTTTCAGTTTCACGGTCCCGATCCCCAGAACTTCAGCTTGGGCCTGGTTCGCCATGATAACCTTCTCAGATATCGGCTGGTACGTGACGAACCATTCCTTGCCAGAACAGACTTGGCAAGTCGCACCAGTGTCTATCCACCAGTCAGAGTCAACCCCCACAGTTGTGACCTGTGCGATCATAGCAACAATGTTAGAAACCAATGAAACCTTATTAGGCTCACCTTTCTCTGATTGTTTAGGCTTAGATCTGTATTCACTCTTGTAGTGGCCTTTCTTGCCACAATTGAAACAAGTTACGTGGGACTTAGTCTTCTGTTGCTTGAATAAAGGACCCTTTACTTTTAGATTAGTGAAGTCCTTCTTCTTGGGATGAGAAGACACCTGTTTCCCCTTGGGATCTCTCGTCTGTACTAGATTGGCTTTCGCCAACTGTTTGGACAGAGTGTCCACCTTCTGTTGGGAATGCATCTCGTCCTCAACATGGATCTCTTGAAGTAGATCTCCCAAGCTAATGTCTAGCTTCTTTCTGAGCATCCTTGCATAGAAGGTACTCCATCCAGCAGGAAGTTTTGAGACGATCCCTCCAACGACAAACTTGTCGGGAAGGGGCATCTCTTCGTCTTCCAGTTTCTGACGCAGCTTCAGAAATTCCTTCACCTGTGGCAACATGGACTTCTCGTCCTCAAAGAGCAATTTGTGATATTTTTCAACCACAAATATCTTGCTCCTGTTCTTGTCTTCTTCATACAGTTTTTCCACAGACTCCCATATGTCTCTGGCAAATTCCTTCTTCGAGTAGGATTCTGCCAGGGAATCCTCCATAGCATTCAGGATGAGAAGCCTGCAGATGCTATTTACCCTTCTCCATTTGGCCTGGAGTTTGGTAGCCGCATTGATAGCGGCAGTAGATCCAGTATCTGGAACAGAAGGTTCTTCCTCCAACAGAACATGATCAACGTGTTTTAGTTGAAGAGTTAGATAAACCTTTCTCTTCCAGACTTGATAATGCTCTCCATCGAACTTTTCCAACTTGCAGTAGTCCGATTGGACGAGCGAAGCATTAATATTTTCCATCTACAAGGATCTTGCTTTGAGATTGTTAGTCCCGGGGCTTGATCAAAGATGGAAAAACTGATGCAATCGAGATCTACGATGATACAAAAAAACCAAATAACCATATTACAATATGGAGGAGAAAAATAAAAAAGAGAAGATCTCTCGTGCTTCCTTGCAAACGTGTTACAATTGGGACAGAACGAGTTACAATAATCTAGAGAAAGATTAGAAGAAGAAAATTGCTGGGGTGTCAAAACACCGTTGCTCAAAGCAAGATTCGCCCCACATGAATTGCTTCCAGGAACCAGCAAGTTTGAAGAACTTGTGGAACGCTCGAAGTCACCTCTGTTCTGACTCCTTGGATGGACTTGCAATGGCGGCAGTAACTCCCTCTCTCTCCCCTTTTCTGGCTTATAATTTTTGTAGTACCCACAAAGGAGGCCAGAAGAAAGTATATATAGAGAAATGGTGGAAACCTTAGCCGCCTCTTCTGTTATGGAAAGATTGAATCAAATCCCAAAAAGATAGCAATGAGATTAATTCAAATCCCACAAAGATAGCAACGAAATTAATTCAAATCCCACAAAAAGTGGATCTGAATTAATCGCATTGAATCAATCTTTCCATAACTGACTTGTAGTCTGCACAGTCAGCGGAGCCCTTCATGCGGTAGCAGCAGCAGCAGCCTGGCCGCATGAGCCGCATGGCCGCATGAGCCGTATGGACCATATGAACCGCATGAACCGCATGAGCCGCATGGACCGCATGAGCCACATGTATCGTATAGACCGCGTGAGCCGCATGAGCCGCATGGACCGCATGAGCCGCATGGACCGCATGGACCACATGAACCGCATGAGCCGCATGGACCGCATGAGATGCATATGAGCCGCATGCCGCATATGACCGCATGGCCGTATATGAGCCGCATGACTGCTGACGTGCTAAGTGCAAAGTGCGCCAACAAAACGCCACATTAGGCCTCATGAGCCCATGAGCCCGAGCCCGAGCCCGAGCCCGAGTCCGAGTCGCTTAGCTCCAAATGGAATTAATCCAAAAGAATGACAAAAGCATTAATGCTTAATCTTTGGAGCCTTATTCTTACCTCCTAGTAAAATCATCCACAAGGTTCCCTCCTTAGGGTCACCACCCCATGTGCATCTCTCAACAACACAACCAAGTATATATATTGAGATAACTCATAGTGCATTTCCGACGTGGGACTAAAATTTTACAAGGCATGTTGAGAGCAAGCTCTCTCCATGTAAAGAAAGCACCAACAATTATGACGAACGCTCTCAACAGGAATCGATCTTCTGACCACTGGGCTGCGTGTCTCACCACTACCACTAGACTAGAGGGTCATTGGCAAGATTTAAAATAGTTATCAAGCTGATCAGAGATAGATGGTGCAAAAGTGGTAGAAAACTGGTTTTTGTAAAATAGAAAATTGAATAGAAATTATTCCTGTATAGAACTACAGTTTTTCTATATTCTCTGCAGAGAAAAGAGTTAGAAAAGATGACTAAATGAGAAACAAAACATTCTTATTGGCTATTTTTTAAAAATTTTACCAACCAAATGCCCTCACTAAGGGCACTCCAGTTTTTTTTTCATCTGTAAAACAAGGGGAAAAAATCCGAAAACAACCGGCACCTTTACTATGGGCGTTTGCCACATTTTTTTTCAAATCACCCCCTGGTCCCTTGCTATGGGCGTTTGCCATTTTTTTTTCCATCTTTTTAGTTGTTTAATTGTTGAACGTTTAGTTAATGTTTAATTTTACATTTTAGTTTTAAACTAGTGTGGATTCACAAGTGATACTTACTATACATTCACAAGAGATACTACTATGCATTCACAAGGAGTTTGTCTCCTTCCTTACATACACTCATAGACTAACAAATTAAGAAGAGAATAGGAAGAGAACAAGAGAAAATTAAGGAGCAAAGCAAAAGAGTAGAAAGAGAGAGGAGGAAGAAAGGGGCTGGAGCCAGGTCCGTGGGAAGGAAGAAGAACAAGGAGCATCAGCTAGTTGTTTAATTCTTGTACAATTTTTTTTTCTTCGAAAAAAAATAGCCAGATCCCTTAATAAGGGGGTTTGGTTGGTGAAAGTTTTGAAAAATAGCTAAATGTCCTTAATTAGGGGGTTTGGTGTGCGAAAGTTTTAAAAATTAGCTAAACCTTTTTACTAAAGGCGATTGTTTCTTATTTCACAACTTCCCTAGACTTATTGCTCTGCACGAAATATAAATAAATTGTACGTCTTTACAAAAACTTTTTTTTTTGAAAAATGAATGGAGGCTGAACGCCTACATCACTCGGCCCATAGGCCCATATCACTCGGCTTGGAGGCTCGCGTCATCTGACCCGAAGGTCCGTACCACCTGTGGCCCACACTGTCGCTCCCATAATTTACATACTCAGAAAATAAACACAAACAATGTACACTCACTCATCCGACGTATATGCTTATGACTTCATACAACTCAAAATCCGACCTGAAGTTCTACATCACTCGGCCCGTAGGCCCATATCGCTCTGCCAGGAGGCCCGTATCACCTGTCCCGAAGGTCCGCACCGCTTGTGGGGCACCCGCCGTTCCCACCATTTTTAATTAAATGGAAGAAATAATGCTCCCCCACTCCTCTCCTCTGTTTCAAACCCGGGCCATGAAGAGGAAATATTATAAGAAGCGAGTCCCAACTCAGGAGACGAAGGCGACCGTTAGCCAAAACCTTCACCTAAAATGATACTGGATCAGAAAACCCAAAAAAGTATACCCTCAATCCCCAAAAAATTAGTATCCCCTACATTTACACTACCAGAAATCTGTCCAACAAGGCTTTGGTCTGACTATTACTGCAAAGCCACACTTTTCTGACTTGCCGTTTGATCTCCATGGTGAGCTACGAAATGCCGAAGCTTGTGTTTTCGTATATGTGCTTGTCCTTGTTCTTCCAAAGCACCCAAATAGAGGCAAGGAAAATGATATGATTACTGGCACCGCTAGGACCCTCATCCCAAACCCAAAACTGATTGACCAGTCCCCTTCTGTAGTGTTCCTCCTGTGAGATTGATTACGCAAGCAAGCCCATACCTTCCCCACTGTTTTGCCATCCATAAAGACGTGGTCGATCGATTCCATCTGTGGCCTCTTGCAGCAGTTGTATTTAGACGCGAAGCCAAGGAGAGAAAGCACCTCGTCAGTAGGGAGTTTACGCTTGAAATCTCACCAGCAAAGGATCGACCACTTCAGAGGAATCGCGTTCGACCATAGCTTGCTGAGGATGGGGTCGATCGTTGTCACGACCCGCACCCTGATTAGGGGCACGAGTACGTGGTTACGTCCAGCCTACGCCACAGAATCGGCGGTAGAACGCTGTATATAGGGTCTGTAAATACTACGACTAAAATAGATAAAGGTACCTGTACAGTATATACTCTCCGAATGGAGGTGGCATAGCAATACAGTCTCAATCACAAATACAAAACTAAGGTAGATAGCATGGAAAGGAAATATGATAGATAAAAGCAGAAAATGAGTCCAAGATCCACACAAGTCCAGAGCTATACATAAACGACCCAGAGTCACAGAAAATATATATAACTACTACAAACTGAAAGTGCTAGCTGGCTCGCAGGCCAGGCAAACCTAACTAGCTATACTACTCAGGGTGAGCAAAGTCTAGTGGCTCTACTAATAAGCCACAGTCCGGGTCTACTCTATCAGACTCGACCCCATAATAGGTCGGGCAATCTGTCTCAGAATTATCTGTAATATGTCAACGGTATCTGTCACGACCCGCACCCGCTTTTCGGATACGAAACGTGTCCAAGCCCAGCTACGTATCGAACGGACTCCAGCCCGACCCGAATACGTAAACGCTGTCAAGGCTATGGTATACTGCCAAATCATGGCAAACAACTCTAAATCTCAATCCACGATAAGAATAATAAACAAGAATGAACAAGTATGGGTCGTGGTCTGCAGCCCACTAGCATGCATGTCCGATAAGACTCTAAAGAATAATAATAAGAGTCTAAACTGAATCAAGAAACATGATATCTCATGATAATAAAGAAAAGCACGAGCGGATAATAAACACAATAACGATACCTGAATCCCGCAAGCGTATCATCACACCCGCCATCCAGAGCTGCTAACTAACTCTACGCAATAACTAACCTGAAGAGATCATCAGGTCCTTAGGGGACATAGCAAGATACATAAAGACATGTCTATCTAGCAGTTTATCATGAAGTAAAGAAAATACAGGAAATAAATGAGAAAGACCAATCCGTACGAAAATACGACTATACACGACTGGAAGAACCACTACGCCTATGCGAACTGCTGGAGAAGAACAAGAGAATACGATATCACGATGTCAATGGACAACCACTCGAATACTCAAACTCTCGCCCCTAGTGTAGACTCATAGGTTTGAACAACTACTAGCCCTCGCCCCTAGTGTGGACTTGCAAGCTAGCATCACCCTCGTCCCTAGTGTGGACTCGCAGGTGTGACTCATATACTACTAACCCTCGTCCCTGGTGTGGACTCCTAGGCTAGCATCACCCTCGTCCCTAGTATGGACTTGCAGGTGTGAACCATATACTACTAACCCTCGTCCCTGGTATGGACTCGCAGGCTAGCTTACTAACTCTCGCCCCTGGTGTGGGCTCGCAAGTTAGCTTAACTACTAACCCTCGCCCCTAATGTGGGCTCGCAGATTAGCTTACTAACTCTCGCCCCTAATGTATGCTCGCAAGTTAGCTTAACTACCAACCCTAGTCCCTAATGTGGACTCATAGGTTAGCTTCAAGATTTCAAGACAAGGAGGTAAAGAAGTTTCGATATGACTTATTCAATCCTATGACACGATACGACTCAGTCCAAGTACAAAAGATGACACGATACGACCCAATCACGATACACGAGAAAACCAATACAATATGAACTACGAAGCTAATTATAAACAAGGCTATATATAAACTAGCAGGCATGATATACAAATTACATATAAATAATCAACTAATAAAACTGTATAATAATATAAATATGTATGTAAATAAACTGTAGAGGAAGGCAAGGTATCTTGCCTGGTGGCAGCGCAAAGAACCAATAAATACCGTCAACTAGTAAGCCATACAGTCCAAGTCATCACAACTATCTCCGAAAGCTGAAACAAACATTGCCAACATTCTCAGAATAGTCAAATTAGCTAGGATTGCCTGTCCTTAAGTCCAATTCTGGACATAGGGGCAAAACAGTAATTTTGGGCCAGAGTCAAGGTCTCTAAAGTCGTCAAACTACATGTCTACGGATCCGGTTTTCCGATACGAACCCAACGGTATGTCCAAAGTTGGATTCCGGCGGGCCGTTCACAAAATCGCCCGTTGAATGGGACCGTGGGGCCCGCAAAACGACGTACGATTCAACTGTCTCAGAATTGGACCAAACTTGGCATACAGGACCAGAAAAATGATACGGTCCTGTTGGCGCAAGTTTTGTCTCGATCTGACGAGCGTGCACGAAGTAATTGAGAAACTTGCACAGAGGCCGATACGGGGAATTTCGACGGATACGCATCAAATTCGTCGCGCACACGCGACCAATTTGAATTCTGTCAAAGCCCACACGAACATGAAGCCATTACGCAGCTTTCGATGCTTACGGTGCGCGACCACGTCGTCCGGTTTGGCGGGACGCTCATCGTATCGAATGTTTTTCGTAATTTTTGAAAATCGTTTTCCTATGTTTTTTATAATTTTCAAACAGATTTATATCGCTGGCTAAATAACTAGAAATAAAAGTAATAATTGTGTTTCACTTACGGTTAGGTTGTCTTTGAATCTGTTTTAATGGATTTCTAAAACTCGTAATAGTTTGACATAAATTCACCTTCCCAAACAGGCATTGGTGTTGGGTTTTCAGTCCAATTCTGGACAGATTTCCACTCGGCTTCACGTCGATCTCCTCGGCAGGTTGATCGACTTGATCCTAATATTGTTATTGATATGTCAAGGTGGCTATGTAGTCTTCCATTAGGAGTTTGTAGTTTCGAAAATAATCGAGTACACAGGGAGAAACTCAAACGAGAATATGGTACCTGGGGGGTCGGCTCTGCTTGCTGTCGTTATTTCGGATCGGTCCGCCGGCGCGCGCGCGGTGGCGCGTGATGGCTGGGGCTGCGCCAGGAAGAGGGGAAGGTGGCGCGGCGTGTGAAGAGTTAGGGTTTTCTCGTTGCTCGTTTGCGCGTGTGTATATATATGTACTGTCGTGTATCGAATAGAGGGGTCGGGGCTGAGAGCAGTTAAGGGGTGCTCGGGCTGGGCTCACATGGAGCTCGGGTTGTTGGGTTCTCATTGTTTTAGTTTAGTTGGGATAGGCCTGCTGTTGCTTAGCTAATATTGTGGGGGGAAATCAGTCGGCCTAAGGGCCCGACTCAGGAATGCTGGCTGAGCCCTAGGTAGGGGCAAGCCGGGCTGGGATTTGCTCAGCTGACTTCGGGGAGGCTTGGGGAAAGGCTGTGGGGCTTAATTATTCTTATTCCTAACTATTATATATTAATACATATATATATGTACCTATAGATATACATATACATGTATATAAAATTTCTATATATATATATATATACATATATCTATATATATATATATATATATCCACACACATAATACAAATAATATCTATATACGCAACATATATCTTTATATATATATAAATATATATAAATTCATTTATATATATATATATATATATATATATATATATATATATATATATATATATATATATATATATATACATATATATTTTAAAAAATATATATATATAAACTATATATATATATATATATATATATATATATATATATATATATATATATATATATATATATATATATATCCACCCACATATAAGAAAATAATATTTATACATACACACATATATCTAATATATTTATATACACATACAAATATACATATATAATATACATTTATAAATTCATACTCACATTTAATATATATCTATATTTATACACAACCATATACATATATACCTCATATATATTTATATACTAATAAATACTCAATTAACAAATAATAATATCTAATAGCAATAATATATTTATTTAATCGCCACAAATTAATAAAATAATAATTAAATAATTAATGAATCTATACTGTTCATCTTTATCCAGGTCCAGAATATTGTATAAATATTGTAAATCAATATTTAATAATAAAAGTACAAATTTTTGTGTAAATATTCAAATAGTTAAAAATGCACATCAATACCTAAAATAATTTAGCAAATATTGTACACACATAAAATATGCCTACATGGTCGTATTTGGTCTCACTACATACCTACAAAGGCTGGGATTTGGTTCGGGCCCAGTTCGGGCTAAGTTGGTACAATCGGGTAATCTGAAATCAATATATTTAATTAATAAATAAATAGTTCATCGGTGGGGGTTAAGTCACAACTTCAACTGGTTTTCCTAGTTAGGACATCACTATGGCTCGGTCTTCCCTTACCATGGCTAAACACTAGTCAAAGCACGCCACTGCACTATCCGTGCCATGATTCCTAGTCACATTGTACTACAATTCTAAACCATGGCGAAAATCATCTACCGTAATAATTAACTAAATAATCATTTAAAAAAATCGTAAAACCCCATTTAAATCAATTAAATAAAAAAAAATATTTCAGAATTTTTCGGGAAGGGGAGCTACAAATCTACCCACCTTAAAAATAATTTCGTCCTCGAAATTCTAATTCGTAACTATTCTTAAAATTCAAGAAGAAAGTCTACCTTAACCTTAATCTCCTCAAATTTAATTTTTCGAAATATTTCATGACTTTCTTTAGTCATTTTATAACTCCGAGTACTTGACGACTTCTACCCACCTTTGGTCATACTACTCCTCAAAACACGGTCACTAAAGTCTTATGGTCTTCTAACTAGTTGCTAACAATTTTACTGGAAAAATATCTAGACATATGGCATATATAATCCCTTATATTTATAAACAACCAAACACTCAATAGTCAAGCAATATATACTATAATTTAAGGATTTCTAATGAATTCTAGACAGAACGATCATTCGTCACCTCGAAATAGGAAGAGACGAGAATCAATGGTACGGAAAGCAAGGAAGTATATTCGAGATCAATTATGGAGTTTTCAAGGACGTAGAAGTCTAGGAGAATTTTCAAGGCCGAGTGGATTGAGATTTCTAAGGGTTCAGTCAGTTGCACAGGCTCGTACCAGTACAGTTACGTAACCGGTATGATATGCTCTGACCTGCATGGGCCACCAAAAAAACTTGTCACGACCCGCACCCGCTTTTTGGATACGAAGCGTGTCCAAGCCCAGCTACGTATCGAACGGACTCCAGCCCGACTCGAATACGTAAACGCTGTCAAGGCTATGGTATACTG
This sequence comes from Iris pallida, assembly GCA_029216955.1. NCBI lineage: Eukaryota > Viridiplantae > Streptophyta > Magnoliopsida > Asparagales > Iridaceae > Iris > Iris pallida. The sequence continues at coordinate 10,148,639 of JANAVB010009198.1, read as the reverse complement.
CCAAATCATGGCAAACAACTCTAAATCTCAATCCACAATAAGAATAATAAACAAGAATGAACAAGTATGGGTCATGGTCTGCAGCCCACTAGCATGCATGTCCGATAAGACTCTAAAGAATAATAACAAGAGTCTAAACTGAATCAAGAAACAGGATATCTCATGATAATAAAGAAAAACACGAGCGGATAATAAACACAATAACGATACCTGAATCCCGAAGCGTATCATCACGCCCGCCATCCAGAGCTGCTAACTAACTCCACGCAATAACTAACCTGAAGAGATCATCAGGTCCTCCGGGGACATAGCAAGATACATAAAAACATGCCTATCTAGCAGTTTATCATGCAGTAAAGAAAATACAGGAAATAAACGAGAAAGACCAATCCGCACAAAAATACGACTATACACTACTGGAAGAACCGCTATGCCTAAGCGAACTGCTGGAGAAGAACAAGAGAACACGATATCACGATGTCAATAGACAACCACTCGAATACTCAAACCCTCGCCCCTAGTGTGGACTCGCAGGTTTGAACAACTACTAGCCCTCGCCCCTAGTGTGGAATCGCAAGCTAGCATCACCCTCGTCCCTAGTGTGGACTCACAGGTGTGACTCATATACTACTAACCCTCGTCCCTGGTGTGGACTCGCAGGCTAGCATTACCCTCGTCCATAGTGTGGACTCGCAGGTGTGAACCATATACTACTAACCCTCGTCCCTGGTGTGGACTCGCAGGCTAGCTTACTAACTCTCGCCCCTGGTGTGGGCTCGCAAGTTAGCATAACTACTAACCCTCGCCCCTAATGTGGGCTCGCAGATTAGCTTACTAACTCTCGCTCCTAACGTGGGCTCGCAAGTTAGCTTAACTACCAACCCTCGTCCCTAATGTGGACTCGCAGGTTAGCTTCAAGATTTTAAGACAAGGAGTTAAAGCAGTTCTGATATGACTTATTCAATCCTATGACACGATGCGACTCAGTCCAAGTACAAAAGATGACACGACACGATCCAATCACGATATACGAGAAAACCAACACAATATGAACTACGAAGCTAATTATAAACAAGGCTATATATAAACTAGCAGGCATGATGTACAAATTACATATAAATAATCAACTAATAAAACTGTATAATAATATAAATATGCATGTGAATAAACTGTAGAGGAAGGCAAGGTATCTTGCCTGGTGGCAGCGCGAAGAACCAATAAATACCGTCAACTAGTAAGCCATACAATCCAAGTCATCACAACTGTCTCCGAAAGCTGAAACAAATATTGCCAACATTCTCAGAATAGTCAAATTAGCTAGGATTGCCTGTCCTTAATTCCAATTCTACACACAGGGGCAAAACAGTAATTTCGGACAAAAATGGTGTCCGCCGTTGGACCCGCTTTGTACCGAAAAGCGTGCCAGTGTCAAGGTCTCTAAAGTTGTCAAATGATATATCTACGGATCCGATTTTCCGATACGAACCCAACCATATGTCCAAAATTTGATTCCGACGGGCCGTGCACAAAATCGCCCATTGAGTGGGACCGTGGGGCCCGCAAAACGACGTACGATTCAACAGTCTCACAATTGGACCAAACTTGGCATACATGACCAGAAAAATGATCCGGTCATGTTGGCACAAGTTTTGTCTCGATCTGACGAGCGTGCACGAAGTAATTGAGAAACTTGCACAGAGGCCGATACGGGGAATTTCGACGGATACGCATCAAATTCGTCGTGCACACGCGACCAATTTGAATTCAGTCAAAGCCCACACAACCATGAAGCCGTTACGCAGCTTTCGATGCTTATGGTGCACGACCACGTCGCCCGATTTGGTGGGACGCTCATCGTATCGGATGTTTTTCGTAATTTTTGAAAACTGTTTTCCTAGGTTTTCCATGATTTTCAAACAGATTTATATCGCTGGCTAAACAACTAGAAATAAAGTAATAATTGTGTTTCACTCACGGTTAGGTTGTCTTTGAATCTGTTTTAATGGATTTCTAAAACTCGCAATAGTTTGACATAAATTTGCCTTCCCAAACAGGCATTGGGGTTGGGTTTTCAGTCCAATTCTGGACAGATTTCCACTCGGCTTCGCGTCGATCTCCTCGGCAGGTTGATCGACTTGATCCTATTCTTGTTATTGATATGTCAAGGTGGCTATGTAGTCTTCCATTGGAAGTTTGTAGTTTCGAAAATAATCGAGTACACAGGGAGAAACTCGAACGAGAATACGGTACCTGGGGGGGTCGGCTCTGCTTCCTGTCGTTGTTTCGGATCGGTCCGCCGGCGCGCGCGCGGTAGCGCGTGATGGCTGGGGCTGCGCCAAGAAGAGAAAAGGTGGCACGGCGTGTGAAGAGTTATGGTTTGCTCGTTGCTCATTTGCGCGTGTGTATATATATGTACTGTCGTGTATCGAACAGAGGGGTCAGGGCTGAGAGCAGTTAAGGGGTGCTCGGGCTGGGCACACATGGAGCTCGGGTAGTTGGGTTCTCATTGTTTTAGTTTAGTTGGGATAGGCCTGCTGTTGCTTAGCTAATGTTATGGGGGAAAATCAGTTGGTTGGGCTCGGCCTAAGGGCCTGACTCAGGAATGCTGGCTGAGCCCTGGGTGGGGGCAAGCCTGGCTGGGATTTGCTCAGCTGACTTCGGGGAGGCTTGGGGAAAGGCTGTGGGGCTTAATTATTCTTATTCCTAACTATTATATATTAATACATATATATATATGTACCTATATATATACATATACATGTATATAAAATTTCTATATATATATACATATATATATCTATATATATATATATATCCACACACATAATACAAAATAATATCTATATACGCAACATATATCTTTATATATACATATAAATATATATAATATATATATAATATATATATATATATATATATATATATATATATATATATATATATATATATATATATATATATATATATATATATATATATATATATATATATATATCCACCCAAATATAAGAAAATAATATTTATACATACACACATATATCTAATATATTTATATACACATACAAATATACATATATAATATACATTTATATATTCATACTCACATTTAATATATATCTATATTTACACACAAGCATATACATATATACCTCATATATATTTATATACTAATAAATACTCAATTAACAAATAATAATATTTAATAGCAATAATATATTTATTTAATCGCCACAAATTAAAAAATAATAATTAAATAATTAATGAATCTATACTGTTCACCTTTATCCAGGTCTAGAATATTGTACAAATATTGTAAATCAATGTTTAATAATAAAAGTACAAATTTTTATATAAATATTCAAATAGTTAAAAATGCACATCAATACCTAAAATAATTTAGCAAATATTGTACACACATAAAATATGCCTTCATGGTCATCTTTGGTCTCACTACATACCTACAAAGGCTGGGATTTGGTTCGGGCCCAGTTAGGGCTAAGTTGGTACAATCGTGTCATCTAAAATCAATATATTTAATTAATAAATAAATAGTTCATCGGTGGGGGTTAAGTCACAACTTAAACTGGTTTTCCTAGTTAGGACATCACTATGGCTCGGCCTTCCCTTACCATGGCTAAACACTAGTCAAAGCACGCCACTGCACTATCCGTGCCTTGATTCCTAGTCACCTTGTTCTACAATTCTAAACCATGGCGAAAATCATCTACCGTAATAATTAACTAAATAATCATTTACAAAAATCGTAAAATCCTATTTAAATCAATTAAATAAAATAAAAAAACATTTCCAAATTTTCCGAAAAGGGGAGCTACAGTATCCTGTCAGGAAAATGAGCAAGTACAAACACCAACAGCAGTTCCATATGAATTGACAAATTCTATAAGAGACAGTGTAATGAAATACAAGACAAAGATATGTGAAATACAGGATAAAATCAGCAGGAAATGTATAATAGATGTGAGTACTGAATAGGACGACAATATATTTGTAGGATTGCTTAGGAACTATTCGGAAGCCGAGTTACAACCCTTAAACCAAACAAGGACCGGGGTTGTAACCCTTCTTCCGAACAGAACTTAGCCTCCTAGGATAAATAAATATAAAAAAGTGACTTGAATTATTAGAGCGCTATGTGATCGGCTAGAGAATCATGGTAGGGTTATCCACTTGGCCCGACAATCACATGAAAATCTGAAAGGGTCATGTCGGCCAACCTGGATAACATGGACATGGGGTATCTGCTACACCCTACGTGAAGTGAGGGTGGCACTAGTAAAATAGTGACAAGAAGGCTTTGATCACATAACCCCTAATAATTCCCCCATCCTCGAATAGTATCATGGATCCGAACATGGCACGTCATGACATGGATTCAAAAACAGGTGATCAGCCCACTCCCAAATCAATGTCTATATAAGTACATGAAACATGGATATCACACACCAATATACCATGGAAAATCTGGGAATAATATCTCATGACAGGATAATACTAGTCCGTGAACTATCGTGTCGAGAATCAAGTAAGACACTACAACTGAATCGGATATAGTAGATATCAAGACAATAAAAAATATCAGTGAATGTACTCGCCTGTGTTCCTGAGATGATAAGGTGAACAGACGCTCAGAGTAATCACAAACCTAAAATAAGATACTATGAGTCAAACAGGGTTTATAATGAAAAGGAAACTGGTTTAAGTCATGAATGCAAGTCTAAGTCAAAACTAGGTCAATCTAGGTCAAACTGAGTCGTACTATGTCAAACTAGGTCATACTGGGTTATACTGGTTCATACTAGGTCATACCAGGTCACTGGAAGTCAATCCAAGTCAAACTAGGTCAAACGGGGTCAAAGGTTGACTTATAGTTGACTTTTGGTCAACTGGTCAACCCTGGTCAACTCTGGTCAACTCTAGGTCAACTCTAGGTCAAACTAAGTCAAAATAGTTTAATGTTGACCAACTGTTGACTTTCAGTCAACTGGTCAACTCTAGTTTTGTTTCGGTCAAATCTAGTCGCTTAAAGGCTAATTTTTACTCTCGGTTGACTTTTGTTGACTTTTGGTCAAAATGGTCAACCGACGTCAAAACTAGTCTAGGAGCACTACATTTGATCATTACCAACCAAGGGAACCAAGTTCTAACCATATCTAAATCTCTAGACTCAATACCTACATTACCCTTACCAAGGTAATCCCGACACCTTGTCCAATACAAAGGAAATCCCGCTAATACCCAAGATACTAGCCTAGGCTTCCTAGGGTAGTTAGATACTATCCTATCTAAGGGTTACCTACCAAGATACAGAGGTTTCCTAGGTATCTAATCTATTTTGGATCACATGTTAGTCATTTACCCATTACCTTACCTTTACCCTTGTACCATTTTTTCCATTTACCCTAACACTCACACACACCAACTCACTCACTCTCTCATTCACACATGGTCACATATAGGCTCTACCTATAGGTTTACATATAAACTAATACCTATAGGCTACTAGCTATACACAGGCTCACACACATACACTAAACTCTCACACACACATGGTATATAGCTACATATATATATACTCACCTATATTCCCATATCTAGACACACACACACATATCCAATAGCTCACTCACATACATGAGTATAGCTTCACACACACAAATACATATATGGGCACTTACACATACACACACACATAGCTAAAATAAGACTTATATATAGGCATATAGGTTCATATATATATACATATAGGATACATATATATACATATATGTGGGCTGATTTGAGATGGTTTAAGGGACTGATTTTAGGACTGTTTTGAAGGGGTTTTGGGAGTGATATATGGCCTGGAAGGGACTGTCAAATGCTGTCCATTCATGGACTATTTTGGAGTGGTTTGGGACAGCTACTAAGGGCTGGGTTAAGGCCAAGTTAAGGGCTATTTTTGGGGCTGGTACAGGCTGGTTTATGTGCTGAATGCACAGCCCTATGGCTGTCCTATAGGACAGGTTTTAGGTTACCATGGGCCTGATTTTATGGTGTCCATGTGGGGGCTAAATATAGGCTGGTTTTCAGGCTGGTGTGGGGCTGAATGTGAGTGGTTTTGGACTGGATTTGAGATGTCAAAGGGGGCTGGAATAGACTGTTAGCCCAATGATTATATCATGTTTTTGAATATGGCTAATCAATTAAGTTTAACATAACGATATCACTAATATTCACATAATCACTATCATGTTGCTATTTAAAACTTAGCGTTGTCCTAATATCAATATTGCTATGCTTGTATCATATTGATTTTGTTTGTCTAACATGTTCTTATAGACATGCAGTAAGCATGATCAAGCTTTGTCAAACCAGGACATATGCAATGGAGAATTATTGATGGACGAAAGACGGCGTTATACAAGAAGATTTCTCTGAACCGCCCAACGACCTATCCGGGGCCTCGCATCGGGGGTTCCGCTGTTTATCTTTGGACGATTGCCGTCAAGGAAAAATGCGTCTTCAATGTCAGAAAAAAGACCTCATCAAAAGGGCTAGTGG
>JANAVB010009198.1:10039578-10137078 GCA_029216955.1 Iris pallida | reverse complement strand
GACTGGGTGCAAACCTGCTCAGACGGAAGAACTCTGCTGCATACTCGTCTACCGACGAGTTCCACTGCACCAAACTGGCAAACTGCCCCTCCAAAGCTGTCAAGGCTACATCCGGGTAGAACTTCTCCTTAAAGAGCTTCCTGAATATCTCCCAAGACAAACCCCTCACTGACGTACGCGGATCCGTACAAAACCAAGTCAGTACTATATCGAAAAACTGGCTCGCTGCAGACGTTACCCAAAGTCCTCTCGGGACCTCTGCCAACTCCAGACTCCGTTGGACATCCTCTAACCAGTCATCCGCGTATAGGATACCCTCGGTACCCTTGAACTCCCTCGGGTTCATCTTCCTGAAGTCTAGATGCGTGCCAGGCCTCCCCTGTCCCTACTGCTGAACTGGGGCTACCTGATCTGTACCCGGTGCACCGCTCTCTACTGCTGCCATTGCCAGCTGATGGGAGTTCTCCATGCTCCGTCGTAACAACTCTGCCTGTGCGCTCTGGGTCTGCAACAACTGCTGTAGAAGGGCCATTATTCTCTGAGTATCAGTCGGTAGCGGAGGCAGCGGTAGAAGAATGTCAGGAATGACCATGGACGATCTCGCTGCTGGAGGTGGAAGACCTCCCGGAACTGTCGCTGCTGCTCCCTCCTGAAAGACAGGAACTGAGGTGGCAGCTCCCTCGACTGCTACTCCCGTAGCCGGATATGGAAGTCCTACTGGATCGGACCTCTCTGGAACTGCATTAGGCCCTGCTACCTGAGAATGAGTCACTGTCATCCTGAAGACGAATCAAACCCAAGAGATCAATATGGCACACGATAAGATATTATCAAAGGAGGACAATTGAATTCAAATGCAAGAAGAGTTGTCATGGTAATCAAAAGATCAAAATTTTTCTAAAATATGATTGAGTAATTCCTATCATATCCTAGATCCTACGTCCTAGTCGCAGGCTCATAATTAGCACTCTAAGTCGAGCACCATTACGAGATCGCACTAATTGCGACTATGACCTGCATGGGCCACCACAAAAACGTGTCACGACCCGCACCCTGATTAGGGGCACGAGTACGTGGTTACGTCCAGCCTACGCCGCAGAATCGGCGGTTAGAACACTGTATATAGTGTCTGTAAATACTACGACTAAAACAGAAAAGGTACCTGTACAGTATATACTCTCCGAATGGAGGTGACATAGCAATACAGTCTCAATCACAAATACAAAACTAAGGTAGATAGCATGGAAAAAAAATATGATAGATAAAAGCAGAAAATGAGTCCAAGATCCACACAAGTCCAGAGCTATACATAAACGACCCAGAGTCACAGAAAATATATATAACTACTACAAACTGAAAGTGCTTGCTGGCTCGTAGGCCAGGCAAACCTAACTAGCTATACTACTCAGGGTGAGCAAAGTCTAGTGGCTCTACTAATAAGCCACAGTCCAGGTCTACTTTATCAGACTCGACCCCATAATATGTCGGGTAATCTGCCTCAGAATCATCTGTAATATGTCAACGGTATCCTGCCAGAAAAATGAGCAAGTACAAACACCAACAACAGTTCCATATGAATTGACAAATTTATAAGAGACAGTGTAATAAAATACAAGACAAAGATATGTGAAATATAGGGTAAAATCAGCAGGAAATGTATAATAGATGTGAGTACTGAATAGGACGACAATATATTTGTAGGGTTGCTTAGGAACTATTCGGAAGCCGAGTTACAACCCTTAAACCAAACAAGGATCGGGGTTGTAACCCTTCTCCCGAACAGAACTTAGCCTCCTAGGATAAATAAATATAAAAATGTAACTTGAATTATTAGAGCGCTATGTGATCGGCTAGGGAATCATAGTAGGGTTATCCACTTGGCCCGACAATCACATGAAAATCTGAAAGGGTCATGTCGGCCAACCTGGATAACATGGACATGGGATATCTGCTACATCCTATGTGAAGTGAGGGTGGCGCTAGCAAAATAGTGACAGGGAGGCTTTGATCACATAACCCCTAATAATTCCCCCATCCCCGAATACACTAGAACAAAAAGACCTATTAATGACGCTTGATAAGTAGATTTCATGATGGTTGATAAAGAAGCGTCATCAAAGTTCAGCAAGACTATATTCTATGACGGTTTTCTATAGAAACATTATTGATTGTCTCTCAGTGATACGAGCGTTATGAAATAAACACCAAAATTTAAGTCGAAACCTCGACTCTCCCGTACTTACTCCCACACTTAAGGAAAAGTCTCAACCCCTTCTCCTTCTCTCTTTCTCCTTCCGCTTCCTGCTCCCGAACTCCCCTCAGCCCGCTCCTCACCCACCGTTATAATGCTCTCCTCTCTCGTCACTCTTCCTCTTGGTTCTCTTCCGGGATTTCTTCTCCCTCATTCCTCCTTCTTCCTCCATCCAAACCCTAACTCTAGAAAAGCAAACCCTAACCCTAATTTATCTCCCTCGATGTGAGCAGTGGCGACCAGTGGCGACCACGAGTCCTCTTCTTCGGCGACGCATCGGCTCCTCCACATGTTCAAGTTCGGCGACAGGTGAGCGTAGCTAAACTAGGGTGAAGTATTCGTTATTTCTTCTGAGTTCATTTGGATTCTCGAGATCAATTGATAGCATTGTTTGGTTCAGATTTGATCGAGTTTCTCTGTTCGATTTTCTTCATCGGTGGTTCTTCTTGAGACTCGACGAACGTTCGACGGAATCACGAAGAATTTTGAAGTTTAGATTGGTGAGTTCTGACCTCAATTTTAGTCCAAGTAAGAGAAAGGGCCTTCTCCCTGCTGGAACCCATCTCACTGACATCCAAATGACCAAACTGCCCTTCTCTCCCTTGGATCTAAAAGGTCCAAACCTCACCATCTTCAAAATCCAACCTTTCTATTGAAATCCCTCATTTCTCTCCATAAATTTCAAGATCCTCGAGGAAAGCTGCAAGCTTTGCAAAAAAAGGCGCCACCTTTGATGACCTTTCGTGCTTAGATCTGCAGAATTGCGGCAAAGATCTCGGCTTTGGGTGATGGGGAAGGAGGCTGTGCTGGTGCTGGTCATTGTTGCTGGGCTTGGAGTTGAAGGGGATGGGTCGAACCACAAGTACAAGGAGGGGGATCGTGTCCCTCTGTATGCCAACAAAGTTGGCCCCTTTCACAACCCAAGGTGAAAAAAAATGTGTCACAAAGATCGTTGTGTTGTTTTTAGTAGGCAAATGTTGTTGATTCCTTGATATGCTTGATGTAGATCTGGTAGGAATTTATGTTGGATGTTGTTGATACATGATTCTAGTTTTATTCCTTGTTCATTTTCAGGTTGTAGTAATTGATGCTGTTCTGTTAATGGAATCAGAAATATCATTTGATATATATATAGTCAATGACCCTCTAGCCTAGTGGTAGTGATGAGGCATGTGGCCCGAGTGGTCAGAAGATCGATTCCCGGTAGGAGCGTTCGCCACAATTACCTTCTTTCAATATATATATATATATATATATATATATATATATATATGAAATGTTCCTGAATTGTTATGTCTAGGCTAGATGGGGTGGGGGTTGGGGAGAGGGGAAGGAGTTCCGGTCAGAAGTAGGCACAAAGTGCAATGAGGTGACACCAGAAAAGTGTTGCTGTTGTGGCAGTATTGTGGTGGGTTCTGGCTAGGCTATGGTGAGATGCGTGCAAAGCCGGCCCGGAGGGTTGGGTTGCCTTAGCTGGAGCTAATTTTGGTTGCCCTTCACCTCTATTAAAAATATATAGGTTTAAGTTGGGTTTTCTATAAATGTTCTTTCTGCATTTTCTGTTTCCATTTAGTATCAATCTAAGACAGAAGCGCTTGTCGTCTCTGTTAATATTAATACCTGATATATAATAATGCTTCTGATGATTCTTATATTCGTGTGCTAATATTTGTAGAAGTAGTTTTACGTTTATGCATGCTTAATGTAATCTGCCTCTATTTGCTCATTTGTGTCACAATATAATGGAATATTTACAACTCTTATATAGATTGAGCAAATAATACTCGAGATTTACATAATCATCTAGAACAACATATAATTTTTGTTTATACTTTCTAGAATAATTGTCCATATTTTGTTTTGACACATGAAATTTACGTAGTCTCTCTTTATCTGTAGTGTTAAGTTGGAGCAGGGAACTGTAACGGCGTTGCTTGAAGAAAATGGGATAGTCAAGGGGGTATCATACAAGACCAAAGCTGGTGAAGAACTAAAGCATATGCACCTCTAACTATTGTATGTGATGGTTGCTTTTCAAATCTGCGACGTACACTATGCTCTCCAAAAGTAAGCCGTTATACAGTGAGAATTCAATTTTGAAACAGATCTCACCTACCGGATACTGTGATATGCTTGTCCATTATAGCCATCAAACTGTTGAATTTTGTACTCTTCCATATTGCTAGCAAATGCCACCACTGGTATTCATATTAAATGCAATTCTGAGTGTTTGGAATTGGCTTGTTCCCTTCTATACTGCTCATAAGTTTAATATCAGGAAATAATTCTTTCTTCAGGTAGATGTGCCTTCCTGTTTTGTTGGTTTGGTCCTGGAGAACTGCCAGCTACCATGTCCAAACCATGGGCATGTCATCTTAGCAGACCCTTCACCTATTCTGTTCTATCCTATAAGTAGCACCAAGATCCGTTGTTTGGTTGATGTGCCTGGGCAGAAGGTACCTCCTATATTGAACGGGGAAATGGCAAATTATCTGAAGACTGTGGTGGCACCTCAGGTTTATTTCTTCTCAAGGAATAATTGTTTGATCAATTTTTTATACTTGCTTATCTTCAATTCTTCAGTTCTGTTAAAATTTGCCTTATTTAGTGTTTGAACCTCTACTTGCAATAATGGCGTCAGGACTCCAGTGACCTGCTCTGTACATTGTTAAAGAAGAGATATTCAGTCTTCTAGGGTTATATATGTTTTAGGAGATTGATATTACCATAGTTGATTTTAGTTTTTCCCTGCTTTGCGTATTTGACATTTGATTCCCTTTGTCTGCAATGAGACGTATCGTTTCTATGATTTACCCTTTTACGTACCAGGTTTGCTAACTACTCTTTGTTCTCTCATGTGAAATTTGATATTTTGTTTTGCCATATATCCCTGATTGTCTGTATTCACTGGGCAAATTAATTATAGAGCATGTTAAGGAGAAGAAGGAAGCTCTTGGGGAAGTTCTAAATGGCGATCGCCTGGTTGATGCACCATATGAATTAAATTTTCGGGAGGACAAACAATCAAAGTCCGTTTGTAAGAAAACTTTGTCCAAAGAAGATGTTGCAAAGCTAAGGGATGCAGTCTCAAATGACTACTACTTTCATATGTACTATGGTTCTCTATAATTAATTCATGTGTGACAGTGCTCCTTCTTACTGGATTCCTTGCTACAATTCTCATGCGTGTTCTCAAGAATGACTTTATAAAGTAAGAATATACTTCTCCCCCTTTCTTTCTTTTGTTTCCCTTGTTTTGCCTTTAATATATGTTTGCATTATTTGCTAACTTTTGTTAATTGTTTCCTAGAAGATACTCGCATGATGATGTAGCCCTTGAAGACCAGGAGGAGACTGGATGGAAGTATATATATTCATGGTGATGTCTTCCGATTCCCTAAGTACAAGTCCTTGTTTGCAGCTGTTGTTGGATCTGGAACTCAGCTCCTAGCTCTGTAAGGAATATCTACTATGCCCCTTCCGTTAATTAGTCACCTCTCTCATGATTACGCTCCTTTCTTTTTGGATTTCTTTCTATATTACTTGTGCTAATTTTGTTAAATCATGGTTCATCATTTTCTCACCTTAGTTGATCATATGAAATGATTATTCTTATCTGATGTCTCTTCCTAGTGCAGGATTTATATTCCACTTATTATTGTTGTTTGCAGTCTGTTTTATCTGATAACAAGCTTGTCAAATTCTTTCTGTGTTTCTGTGAAGTATCATGTTTTATCTAACTGTTACACGAAAGCTGTCTTAATGCTCTTATAATTATATAGTCCTCCATTTAGCTTATTTTTACTCAGATTAGCCTGTCTACTATTGTTCCAACGAACAGCAGCTATAAGCAATCTGCAGTACCCATATCTTTGCATGCATGCATGTTCATAAAACTAGTCTAGGTAGCCAAGTTGCAGTAATTTTGATGCTTTATAAGTAGAATATGTTACTTTCTATCACAATAATGCATTATTCTCTAGTCCGCAATATTTCTTCCATATAGTCACGACATCAATAACAAAGAATTAAAACCAAATTGGTTGGCTTTAGGTACACTTTTCTTTTCATTATCAACACAAATTCATTGTACAACAGCAGCAGCCAAAGCTTTCATTCCAAATCTAAATCTGCCAGGCCTCCACTAGTGCTAGCCCGATGCAACGCTCTGACCATCTTCAATGAATTTGATATAAAAAAAGGGATTGTTCAGAGTCTTAGATATAAAAGAGACACAAAACCAAATTGGTTGGCTATAGACCATTTCTGATACGTTTGTTGATCAACTATTGTGCCAGAAATGAGTGTCTTATAATTCAGTCACCATGTCATACAATTTTTTATATCTTAAAATTTTGGAACTGACCAAGCCTATAATATTGGTTTTAACAATGTGAAGTTTCAAACACCAGCTTATTGTGCCAGAAACGAGGGTCTTATAATTCAGTCACTATGTCATACAATTTTTCATATCTTAAAATTTTGGAACTGACCAAGCCTATAATATTGGTTTTAACAATATGAAGTTTCAGACACCAGCTTATGATACTCTTCTGTATTTGTAATATTGTCACAATCTTATGACCACAAAAGACAAAATTGCTTTCCACTTCGTTGCGAATTGACTTGTAACTCCATTTTAAGCTATGTTCTAGCTTCAAAGAGAGAATAACCTGTGGTTTCAAATCCAGGAAAACATGAGTAAACAAAATTACTTTGTTACTTCTTAGAGTAGACTGAATTGGTAAAATACAAGATTATTTGGTCAAGGAGCAAGGGGTCTGCTTATCAAGCTATAATTTGTTCATTAACTTAGGTCATAGTTATTTTTCCATCCAGGTAGAGGTGACCACAGTATTTGGCTCTACTCCACCTCCACTTACTGTACATCTGGTGCAAGCTTTTGGTTTTGATTCTGAGGAAAAGATTGGTGTAGAAAGTCAGGTAAACTATTCAACTTATTCATGATTGATACAACTTTGTCTCGTATCTCATTTTGCACACACACATGCACAGACACACACAGGTATAGAGACTCACTTGTTATAGTTTATCTGTAAGTTGGATTACTTTATCTCGTTTTTGGATTACTTTATCTGTAAGTTGCACTTACTTTTTTTAATGTTTTTCCTGTAACCACTATCACCACTGTAAGCTAAAATAATATTTTTTTTAATGTTTTCCTATAACCACTATCACCACTGGAGTTACACAGTTAAATGCCTCAAGTTACTTGGTATTGTCTGTGAAACTGATGATTTTCATGATCCCACTATTACAGCTTATTTGATTGGACGTTTGGACGTTTGGCTCCTTATCTGAAATTATGATTTCACTTTCTATGTTCTCATATGTTAAATTTTGATCTTAATGTGTTACATATATATATATATATCATTATATCATATTTATTAAACCTTGTTTTATCTTTTGCAGGGTACATGTGCTGTGGACACAGGTCTTCATGTGACTAAGTTGTATGTTATGGTGTGGGATGTTTTCATGTGGATAGTTTTGATGTATAGTGTACTAGCTATATTGGATACTCTATATATTTTTGAGAAGATGTATATATATGGCCTGAGAAATGTAGAATGATAGCTAAAGTGTACTCTATTTTGAGACAATGGAATGTACCCTATTTTGAGACAATGAAATGGAGATTAATGTTACATTTCAATGTTTTGTTGTGCATTTGGTTCAAAGTGGTTGTTTTTAAATTGAATTGAGCAGTGTTTGGAATGTATATCATGCAGTATAGAGCGTTATAAATGTGATACAAATGAATAATCATAACGCTTTCAAAATGTCCTGACTTCCAACCATATTACATATTCATAACAGTTTTACAAAACTATCCATAACGCTTTGAAAATAAAACGTAGTAGAAATTGAGTCTATTAATGACGTTTTCGGACGATTTATCTATGACGCTTTGAAAAACATTTATAACACCCGATATCATAACGCTTGGACTGAGAAAAAAAAGCGTCATGGTTTGCAATTAATGATGCTTTTTAGCCGTCATTAAAAGGCATTTTTGTTGTAGTGATAGTATCATGGATCCGGACATGGCACGTCATGACACAGATTCAAAAATAGGTGATCAGCCCACTCCCAATCAATGTCTATATAAGTACATGAAATATGGATATCACACACCAATATACCAAGAAAAATCCGAAAATAACATTTCATGACAGGATCCGACGTATACTAGTCCGTGAACTATCGTGTCGAGAATCAAGTAAGATACTACAACTGAATCAGATATAGTAGATATCAAGACAGTGAAAACTATCAGTGAATGTACTCGCTTGTGGTTGTGACGCCCCAGAACCAGAATACTGGATAGCGGGGGCGAACATAGCCAGCTACGTATATTGAAATGGAATCCACCTCGCTATACGGTCACGGCTGTCTAGATATGAGGGTTTACTACAAGCCAACGATCTCTTAAGGTCATGCATATTGTCTCAATCTCAAGCAAGTAATATAATTACAAGATGTTAGACCACCAAATATACAATAAAAGGCATCCTAATATTTCATATTCAGCTGATCATGAAGCTAGTCATACAAAATGCGAGGACTAGCAAGAGTTAAGTCATACATGATCAACCCTAGGATTTGTTAATCATGTTACAGTCCGTAGACAGACAGTAAGTAAAGATGCATCGAGCTAACAGGTGCTCGTCGGCTAAATGTCTCAAAAGAATAAAATTTACAATGTAGTGGGTAAAACAAAATGGAAAACCCACTCGTAGCCCGGGTTCCTTCTAGTCGCCACCATTGGGATGGAAGTTCGGTAGATCCTCGGGTGCTGCTCTGAAATCTGGCCACACAAAACCAGCTGGATCAAACCCCAGAAAGAGCAAGTGCCACAAAGGAGGCCACGGAATAAGAACAAAAGCCAGCATATCAGAGCATAAGAAATAGAAGAAAAGTACAAGTAATAAAGAGTACAACAGGACAATAAACGACTAGGGACGTGGACCATTCTGGGAGCCAGGTTACAACCCTTAAACCAAACAAGGACCGGGGTCGTAACCCTTCGTCTGAATAGCACTTTGTCTATACCCATTTATTGTTAAAGATAAGTAAAAACAATCATGTTCAGGGGTACCAGGTACAGGGACTTAGACTAGACTTAGACCAGGCTGGACACCATCCATTCACAAGCGGCCAAGCAAATACTATGGCTTACTACTTAACTAACTAGGGTTATCACAAGCCTAATTACTAACTAGATGCAAATGAGAAATTCTCAGTCCCAAGCCCTGCAGACTATCCAGTTATCATTCCGCGGGTTGAGAGTATGGTTGGGTACATCGCCCAGGAGACGATATACCCTTAGGTGACTTAGAGGGTGCAATACATGACAGTGTGCTGGAAATGTGCCCTACTCGTCGGCAGGATACAAGTCCATTTAAAGCGCCCAGATAACGAGATCGTCTGTGACTAGAAATTCTCCATGAACTATAGTTTGATCTAGTCATTAGCCTAACCCTTATTCAGTGTGAATCCCTGACCGTGGTAACCAGGGAGTGACATCCTAGATATGATGCGAGACAAGACAAGTGGATTGCACAAGGCAGCAAGAATGAACACCCACGGCGTCAGAGTTGATTATACGAGTCAAGTTAGCCATCACAACAGCATCAAGTCAAGTCAAGTTACAAGTTACAGGTGTACAAGTTACAAGTTACAAGTTACAAGTTACAAGTTACAAGTCAGGAGTGCGCCACCACGGGCCACTATCAAGGAGATCAGAAAGTACTAAAATCATACTTCACAGAAATTATGAAAACCGTACTAGTCAAAAGCAAAACACCGAAAACCGTGCCAGTTCGTATTGGGTCGAGACAGTCGTGTTGTGTGGAACAAGACCTCAAAACTCCAAACCACTAAAGAGTAGCCAGGTCCTAGGAAATAAAACCAAATCATCATGGACAAGTAGGTTGCGCAGGGGATCAGATTGCGCAGGGGGAATGGATTGCACAGGAGAATGGATTACGCTGAAGATGGCTTGCGCAGGGTCAGGTTACGCTGGAGCCGATTATGCTGAAGTCAAGCGCGCTGGGGTGAGCTGCGCTAGGGTTAGGTTGCACTGGAGCCGAGCTGCGCAGGGGATGAGCTGTACAGCAGTCAAGTACGCCAGTGGGAGGAAGACGCTGGAGCTAAGAAGCGCCAGCGCAAGTCAGCCCAGCACAAAGCGCTGGCCCAGGAGTTGCGCAGTCCGGCCATGCGCTAAGAGCGCAGGCCGAGAGTCATCTTCTCCATCAGGCCGAGAGGAAGACTCCAAGAACCCTAAATTTCCAATCTTCATAACTTGGCCAAAACAAAACCAAATTTGGATTTCCAAAGTTCTAACTTGTTTAAAATTGAATTCTCTTCCACATGGAAGCCTCAAAACAAGGAAAAAAAAATCTAAGTTTAATAGATCAAAATCAAGAAAAACCGAAAATGGTTAAAACTTAGATCTAGAAAAATAGAAGCTCCAATTCACAAAATGCCAAGCTCTAATGTTGTTCACCATGGCCTAATCTAGCTAATGGACAAATAAAATTGGGTCCTTATGTGGTGGCAAGGTGCACTTGCCTATGGTGTTGGTGTTGTGTTGAGGAAGGAAGAAGAAGGTGAAAAAATTAATAGAAGTTATGAGGAGAGAGAAAGTTAGGTGGGGTTTTAATGAAGGAGAGTATGTTGTTTTGAGGGTGGAGATTAACTAGGGTGCTCCAATGCATACTAAAACAAACCAAACCAATTTCTTCTCCACAAAATAAAATCAAGCCAGGTCCAAAACCTGTTTTACGAGGAAAACCAAAATCCGCAAGTTAAGCCAAAACACAATTACAGGCCATAATCTGAGAAAATAAAATATAGATGCAAAATACATATATGCCTAATTAAATACGTATTCCGAAATACGGACGTTACAACTCTACCCACCTTAAAAGAATTCCATCCTCAGAATTTAAATCAAGATGCTTAGAGATGTAAGAGCCCGCTATACTATTCACAAATAAGCTACACTAAGCAAACAATTAAACAATCACGCATACAAACAAGGGACGAAAGCATAAGGCGTAAGGAAGACATTATACCTTATGAGTCAAACAAGTCGAGATATCGCGATCGGATGTCGTCTTCACGCTCCCACGTTGACTCACCTAGAGAGTGATGACCCCAAGCAACATGGACTAAGCTAATAGTCTTGTTCTTGAGTATCTTTTCTCTTCGGTCCAATATAGACACGGGCCTCTCCTCATACGAAAGGTTGGTACCAACAACCAATTCCGAATGATCCAGGATATAGCTCGGATTCGGGATGTACCGTCGTAATTGGGACACATGGAATACATCATGCACCTCTCTTAGAGACGGCAGAAGAGCGAGACGATAGGATATATTTTCTACTCACTCCAGGATATCGAACGACCCTATATACCTAGGACTAAGCTTTTCCCGTACGCCAAAGCGAATGACGCCGTGGTTAGGCGAGATCCTAAGGAATACATGGTCGCCGATAGCAAACTCTAAGGGACGTCGATGAGCATCGGCCCAATGGCACTGGCGATCTTGGGCCATGCGAAGGCAATCTCTGATCCTTCTGACCACTTCAACTGTCTGGGCAATCATTTCTGGGCCAAGCATCTGCCTCTCTCCAATATCGTTCCAGGCTAACAGGGATCTGTACTTCCTGTCATATAGTGCCTCGAACGGGGCCATCTGAATACTGGCCTGGAAACTATTGTTGTACGAGAATTCTACCAGGTGCATGTGATCCTTCCATGAACCACCAAAGTCAAGGGCACAAGACCTCAATATATCCTCAAGTGTCTGGATTGTGTGTGCCGACTGGCCGTTTGTCTGCGGGTGATAAGCTAAGATAAACTGAAGGTGAGTTCCCAAACTCTCTTGCAGGCTACGCCAAAAGTGTGATGTGAATCTT
The DNA here is from genome assembly GCA_029216955.1 of Iris pallida. Classification (NCBI taxonomy): domain Eukaryota; kingdom Viridiplantae; phylum Streptophyta; class Magnoliopsida; order Asparagales; family Iridaceae; genus Iris; species Iris pallida. The sequence goes on along the minus strand of JANAVB010009198.1, from coordinate 10,124,872 downwards.
GAATCCCTGTCCGAGGTGAAATTAACGGGCATACCATGAAGCCTGACAATATGCGTGAGGTATATCTCTGCTAGCTGGGCTATCGATTGACCAACTCTGAATGGAAGAAAGTGAGCCACCTTCGTGAGCCTGTCAACTATAACACAAATAGCATCTCTACCAGCTGGGGATCTAGGCAATCCAGTCACAAAATCCATGGTTACATGCTCCTACTTCCATTCTGGAATCGGCAAGGGCTGAAGAAGTCCAGCAGGCCTCTGATGTTCAGCTTTAACCTGCTGGCAAACCAAACACCGAAAGACAAATCAGACTATCTTCCTCTTCATGCCATTCCACCAAAAATGCTGACGAATATCACAGTACATCTTCGTGCCACCGGGATGAATAGAGTACTATGAACTGTGAGCTTCTGCCATCCTGTCTGATATCTCTACTGGGTACACAAAGACGAGTGCCATGTCGAAGTATACCATCTTCATGAATGCACAACTCTGGCCTTCTTCCTGCCGCACACTCTACTCTGAGTCGCTGAATCTTGGAATCTTTAGACTGCGCCATCCGAGTCCTCTCAACTATGCTGGACTAAACCTGTAGACTGGCTATCAACATCACGTTGGTAGGAAGAACCACTTCAATTCCCATCTTCTGAAGATCTGCCAATAATTCTGGTTGTGCCGTTAGGAAATAAACTCCGGCTCTCATGCTCAATGCATCTGCTACAACATTGGCCTTCCCTGGGTGATATTGCAAGTCCACATCGTAGTCCACCAGTAGCTCGAGCCATCTTCGCTGCCGCATGTTAAGGTCCTTCTGGGTGAAAACATACTTCAGGCTCTTGTGATCAGTAAATATCTCCACTCTATCTCCGTACAAGTGGTGCTGCCAAAGCTTAAGTGCAAATACTACTGCTGCCAGTTCTAAGTCATGGGTCGGATAATTCTTCTCATGATCACGAAGTTGACGTGATGCATAAGATATTACCTTCCCATGCTGTATCAAGACACACCCCAATCCTTTGTCTGAAGCGTCGCAATAAACTGTGAATCCTCCGATCCCATCTGGAAGTGTGAGAATGGGAGCCGTTATCAAACCTCACTTCAACTTCTCAAATGATTCATGGCACTCTACTGTCCAAGCAAACTGCACATCCTTGCGGGTCAACTGGGTCATCGGTGCTGAAATCCTTGGAAAATCTGAAACAAATTGCCGGTAGTAGCCGGCCAATCCAAGGAAGCTGCGAACCTCTGCCGCTGAGCTAGGTACTAGCCATGTCTCGATAGCCACAATCTTCTGGGGATCCACTTCTACTCCTTCTCGAGTAATAATGTGATCCAAGTTCGAAATACGATCGAGCCAGAACTCGCATTTACTAAACTTGGCGTACAACTGATGCTCCCTAAGCGTCTGAAGGATAACTCTGAGATGCTGCTCATGCTCTGCTTCGCTCTTGCTGTAGACCAGGATATCATCTAGGAACACGATCACGAACTGATCCAAGTAAGGCATGAAAATGCGATTCATGAGATCCATGAATACGGCTGGCACATTGGTTGCTCCAAAGGGCATAACAAGGAACTCCCAATGTCTATACCTTGATCTGAATGCTGTCTTCGGGATGTCCTGCTCTCTGACTCTGATCTGGTGGTATCCTGACCGTAAGTCTATTTTCGAAAACACTGAAGCCCCTTTGAGTTGATCAAACAAGTCATCTGTCCTCGGGAGAGGGTATCTGTTCTTGATTGTCACGGGGTTCAAGGTACGATAATCTACATATAACCTGGACGTACCATCCTTCTTTTTCATAAGAAGCATCGGGGCTCCCCAAGGCGATCCACTTGCACGGATGAATCCCTTAGTCCAGAGTTCTTCAATCATCTTGTACAAAATCTCCAACTCTGAAGGTGCCATCCTGTAGACTCGCTCTGATACTGGTGTTGTCCCCGGAATCAAGTCTATAGTGAACTCAATCTCCCGCTCTGGCGGCATCCCTGGAAGTTCTTCTGGGAAGACATCTGGAAACTCTTCAACTATTCGGGGTAACTACACTGCTGCTACTGCCATCCGTAATACTGGGGGAGATGGCTCCACTGCGCCTCTGGAAAATAAGAACTCTGGCTCGCCTGGAATGCTGAAAACAACCCTGCCAATGTAGCAGTCTATTCTAGCATACTGATTCCTCAACCAATCCATGCCTAAGACTACATCATAGTCTGCCATAGGAAACTCTATGAATCTAGCGGGGAACTCTCTACCGCTAACTACGATCCGACACGAGGAAAACCTCGATCTACTTCCATAAGACTATTACCAGTAAGTATATTAAGCCTCACTGATAATTACTCGGCTCCAATCCTATCCGTGTCGATAATCGTGCACATGAATGAATACGATGCACCAGAATCAATAATACCGATCTGGAGAGGAGTTGACGAGAATAGTACCTGCCACTACCTCACCTGGTACAACCTTTTCTTCTATAGCCATCATCATTGCCTGACCTTGTCCTCTGGCTGCGGGTCCCCTCTGCTGGAAACCTCTCTGCCTGCTCTGTACTTAGGCTTGGGGTACTGCTGATGAAATGCCTCGGCCTGAGGCAACAAGGGCCTCGGGTACTACTGCTGCTGTATAGGTGCTGGTCCCCTAACCAATAGACTGGTTAGGTTGGAAGAGGACGAACTACCCCTATTCGGCAGCTCCTATCTTGTGATATGCCGCTCCACAAGCCAGGCACAATCCCTGTAACCTGCGACAATCTGCCACCACGTGCCCTGGCTTCCCGCAATGAGAACATCCCATTGCGGAAGTCGACTTTTGCTTCTACTGCTGCTGGTATGTCGGGTTGAATGCTGAATCGACGTTACTAGGCCGCCCGCCTCGGAGTTCCAATGGTCAAATCTCTTGCTGTCGGGACTGGAGCTGATGATTGGTGCATCTGATTGTGGGACCGCTTCCTACCTCCGGTCCTATCCATGATCCTCTGGGAGGTGTACTTATGCCTCCGCTGCTCTCAATACTGCATCGAAAGTCTGGTGCTCGAACTGCTCAACTGCCAACAAGATCTCCAAATGCAGTCCCTGCTGGAACTGCTGGGCCCTATCAAACTCGGTTGCCACCAAGGTGGGGGCAAATCTACCGAGTCTAGAAAACTCAGATGCATAACCGTCGACCGTTCTGCCTTCTTGCTTCAAGTTGGTAAATCTCATCTACAGGTCGTACCGAGCTACAACATCAAAATACTTTGTCTGGAATCTTTCTCTAAATACCATCCAAGCAACTGGTGCCGCTAATCCCACGGCCTGCATCGCCCACCAACTGCGAGCTAAGTCCAGCAACTGTACCCGTACCACAGCCACCTTCTCATTCTCAGGAGTTCTAGCTGCTTTCGGAACCACCTCGGTATCCTGAAGCCAAGCGTCCGCGGCAATCGCATCTTCGCTGCCGTCGAAAAATGGAGGGTTCAAGCGCTTGAAGCTATTGGCCGCGCTGTTCCCTGGATGACCACCTATGGTCAAAGCATCTGCCACTACCTGGTGCAAGGCGTCTCCTCTACGATCCTAGGAAGCTATCAAGGTCCTGATGAGACCTCCCAAGGTGCCATCATCAGGCTCGGCAGGTCGAACAGGCTGAACTGCTGGCTCTCCTCCAGTAGGTACAACTCTGGAGGCTACTCCGGAATGCTGGGCTTGATCTCCGGTTGCTGCTGGTCTACGGGAAGTGTTCCACCTCGCTGATCGGCGGGGTCAGGTACAGTGCCGCTGAAGAAGGCGACACAGGAACAATAAAGAAGGACCAGGACAGATCAACGATACAAGATTGTAATCAGGTCAAGATTCTCAGGGATTTGAACATACAAGCAGAGATCAAGGGCGAATACTGATTGAGACATCTATTAGGTAAACCCTCACATTCTTGAATGCCAAGACCTGCATGGGCCACCACTTAAACCATGTGACGCCCCAGAACCAGAATACTAGAGAGCGGGGGCGAACATAGCCAGCTACGTATATTGAAATAGAATCCACCTCGCTATATGGTCACGGCTGTCTAGATATGAGGGTTTACTACAAGCCAACGGTCTCTTAAGGTCAAGCCTATTGTCTCAATCTCAAGCAAGTAATATAATTGCAAGATGTTAGACCACCAAATATACAATAAAAGGCGTCACAAATATTACATATTCAGCTGATCATGAAGCTAGTCATACAAACTAGGACTAGCAGAGTTAAGTCATATATGATCAACCTTAGGATTTGTTCATGTTACAGCCCGTAGGCAGACAGTAAGTAAAGATGCATCGAGCTAACAGGTGCTCGTCGGCTAAACGCCTCAAAAGAATAAATTTACAATGTAGTGGGTAAATAAAATGAAAAACCCACTCGTAGCCCGGGTTCCTTCTAGTCCCCACCATTGGGCTGGAAGTTCGGTAGATCCTCGGATGCTGCTCCAAAATCTGGCCACACAAAACCAGCTGGGTCAAACCCCAGAAAGAGCAAATGCCACAAAGGAGGCCACAGAATAAGAACAAAAATTAGCATATCAGAGCATAAGAAATAGAAGAAAAGTACAAGTAATAAAGAGTACAACAGGACAATAAACGACTAGGGACGTGGACCATTCCGGGAGCCAGATTACGACCCTTAAACCAAACAAGGACCGGGGTCGTAACACTTCGCCTGAATAGCACTTTGTCTCTACCCATTTATTGTTAAAGATAAGTAAAAACAATCATGTTCAGGGGTACCAGGTACAAAGACTTAGACGAGACTAAGACCAGGCTGGACACCATCCATTCACAAGCGGCCAAGCAAATACTACGGCTTACTACTTAACTAACTAGGGTTATCACATGCCTAATTACTAACAAAATGCAAATGAAAAATTTCCAGTCCCAAGCCCTGCAGACTATCTAGTTATCCTTCCGCGGGTTGAGAGTATGGTTGGGTATATCGCCCAGGAGACGATATACCCTTAGGTGACTTAGAGGGTGCAACACATGACAGTGTGCTGGAAATGTGCCCTACTCGTCGGCAGGCTACAAGTCCATTTAAAGCGCCCAGATAATAAGATCGCCTGTGACTGGAAATTCTCCATGAACTATAGTTTGATCTAGTCATTAGCCTAACCCTTATTCATTGTGAATCCCTGACCGTGGTAACCAGGGAGTCATGTCCTAGACATGATGCGAGACAAGACAAGTGGATTGTACAAGGCAACAAGAATGAATACCCACGGCGTCAGAGTTGATTATACGAGTCAAGTTAGCCATCGCAACAGCATCAAGTCAAGTCAAGTTATAAATTACAGGTGTACAAGTTACAAGTTACAAGCTACAAGTCAAAAGTGCGCCGCCACGGGCCACTATCAAGGAGATCAGAAAGTACTAAAATCATACTTCACAGAAATCACAAAAACTGTACTAGTCATAAGCAAAATACCGAAAATCGTGCCAGTTCGTGTTAGGTCGAGACAGTCGTGTTGTGTGGAACAAGACCTCAAAACTCCAAACCACTAAAGAGTAGCCAGGTCCTAGGAAATAAAACCAAATCATCATGGACAAGTAGGTTGCGCAGGGGATCAGATTGCGCAGGGGGAATGGATTGCGCATGGGAATGGATTGCGCTGAAGATGGATTGCGCTGGGTCAGGTTACGCTGGAGCCGATTCCACTGAAGTCAAGCGCGCTGGGGTGAGCTGCGCTAGGGTTAGGTTGCGCTGGAGCCGAGCTGCGCAGGGGATGAGCTGTGCAGCAGTCAAGTGCGCCAGTGGGAGGAAGGCGCTGGAGTTAATAAGCGCCAGCGCAAGTCAGCCCAGCTCAAAGCGCTGGCATAGGAGTTGCACAGTTCGGCCATGCGCTAAAGAGCGCAGGCCGAGAGTCATCTTCTCCATCAGGCCGAGAGGAAGAATCCAAGAACCCTAAATTTCCAATCTTCATAACTTGGCCAAAACAAAACCAAATTTGGATTTCCAAAGTTCTAACTTGTGTAAAATTGAATTCTCTTCCACATAGAAGCCTCAAAATAAGGAAAAAACTAAGTTTAATAGATCAAAATCAAGAAAAACCAAAAATGGTTGAAACTTAGATCTATAAAAATGGAAGCTCCAAATCACAAAATACCAAGCTCTAATGTTGTTCACCATGGCTTAATCTAGCTAATAGACAAATAAATTGGGTCCTTATGTGGTGGCAAGGTGCACTTGCCTATGGTGTTGGTGTTGTGTGGAGGAAGAAAGAAGAAGGTGAAGAAATTAATGGAAGTTATGAGAAGAGAGAAAGTTAGGTGGGGTTTTAATGAGGGAGGGTATGTTGTGTTCAGTATGGAGATTAACTAGGGTGTTCCAATGCATACTAAACCAAGCCAAACCAATTCCTTCTCCACAAAATAAAACCAAGCCAGGTCCAAAACCCGTTTTACGAGAAAACCAAAATCCGTAAGTTAAGCCAAAACACAATTACAGGCCATAATCTGAAAAAATAAAATACAGGTCCAAAATACATATATGCCTAATTAAAATGCATATTCCGAAATAGGGACATTACAGTAGTCCTGAGCTGATAAGGTGAACTGTAACTCCACTTCTCTGATATTAGAATAAATGATTGTTTCTCTTATATTCTATGATTTTTTAAATTGTTAAGTATTATTTCAAGTATTTATTAGCCATAACTTCTTGGGCAATTCTCTATACTAATTTTCTATTAAAACCTTTAAATGAATATTTTCCATATTTCTCTTCTCGATTAATTCCTAGTTAATTATTGGAATATTCTATTTTAAATCCTTTTAACTATTTTAGCTAATGATTTGAATATTCTAATTTTAAACCCTTCTCAAATATTCTATTATTCCTACTTTAGTTTATTTTCTAAAAGGTTAATTTCCTTTAACCTTAGCCTAATCCCATTTTTTTTCATTAATTTCTAATGGCCAAGCCCAGCCCGGCCTATTAAGGCCTGACCCCAACTTTAAAGCCAACCCAGCCCGACCTTTTAGATTTAATGGGGCACGGGTCTAACCCCAACCCGCAAACCCGTAATCCACAACCCTCTAACCCTATAGCCTTTGGTTTTAAAAACCAACTTCACCATTCTTCATTTGAACTCAGTTCACTCATTTGAACTCAGCTCACTCCCTCGTTCTGCTCTGCTTCCCAACCGTTACATTCAAATCTTTTTCCGCTTCTCTCCGCTCAGCCGACGAACGATGACGATGACGACGTCGACAACGAAGCAGCTGCAGCGCCGCGCTGTGAGGGGAGCTTCCCGAAAGTTCTACTTCATCACCACCGTCCATCCTTAACCGCCTAGCTCATCCTCAACCCTCCGATCCTAACCGCCTAACCGTCTCCACCGCCGACCGTTGCCCACCTAACCACCTCTCCGCCTGCCCGCTTGCCCGCGCAACCGCCTGCCCGAAGTCGCCGCAGCCTATAAATAAGAGGCCGAACCTCCCCCTTCCTCACCACTTCCATCACGGCGAAGCGCTGCTGAATTCTCTACTGGTTCTCCTCTTCCCTTATCGTCTTTCTCCTCACGAGCTCGGCCATGGCGGATTCCTGGAGGAGCCGAGCAACGACCGATCCAGCTGCGAAGTCGACCGGCGTTGATTCTTCTTACGACGACGACGAAGACAGAGACGCGGTTGGCGAACTTCTCGGCGACGACGTGCTCCCTCGGCGAGATCAATGGCGAGCTCGACAGTCGATCATCGGTGAGTCCCTTCTCGTTCTTCCTCTTCTTGCTGAAATTTCTCGAAATGGTTTTGAGTTTTCGGATGAGTTTCTTGGCAGCCTCGTTTGAGCGTAGTATGAAATCGACTCGACTCTGTAGATTTTGGTTTGGTAAGAACTCGTTGGTGAGTTCTTGGATTAATTCTTGATATATTCTCCAATTTTGGAGTAGAAACAATTCGAGATGAACTCATGAATGTCTCCTTCTATTTATGCACGTATAGTGTTTGAGGTAATGCCTGAACCAGCCTAGACACCTGCTCTGGACACGGGAGTGGCCGTATCGGACCCATCAGGAGCATCTTTGACTTTGTAAGTGCATAGGTATATGTTTCTGCCTACTTTAAATTCGGTATTGTGGTGTCGTGTTCAAGAGAACTAGACAGGAGAGGCCGACACACCCTGTTATGTGTTCAGACCAGTCCTGATGACAGTATAGATTGATTCGGACACGGACACTCACTTTGGGCTGACACAGTGTTGAATTACACCAGTATAATAGCACTAGCTGTTAGAACCATGTTAGACTATTAGGCTGTGTGATTTTTGTTGGTTAGGTTCAATGGGAGATGACTGTTGGCTTGGAGTATGATTAATTGAAGAATTAAGGATTTAGGAGTAATCCAACTGAATTGAATGGTTAGAGCTATTTTGAACTCTTAGTAGCCGTTAAGGCTAAGGGAAAGGTCAGATTATTGTTCAGATTATTATTTAGTTAATTAGGTACTAATGGGTTGAGCCTTCTGGGATTCTTTAAGTCGTTGGGTTCTGGTGTTATATTGACATGGCTCAGTGGGTTGAGGTGTTAGACTCAAGTACTTGATGATTTAGAACTTAATGACTCGAGTTTGAACCAGCTTTAGGCTAAGCTAGGTTAGTTTATACAAAGTATGATTAGTTTAGCCTAATAGAGTAGTTAGATTTGATTAGAAAGGTTTCATGAATATTCTAAATAATTCTTCCATATTTTTAGGTAATTTCAAGACTTGGACAAAACTCCGGAATCAAGGCAAGTACATGTACTCAGTATTACCATCATTGCATGCATTGCACTTACATTTGTTATCGTGTCATTATTTTACTCGTTCTCGATTGATTGCTTGCTTGCATTATTTCTCGTATCGGGTGGGAGACGTTCTAGAAACATGTGATGGGCTAATATTGGACAAACATTGCCTGATAGCATACTCTGTATGCCTGAGTCTATTTTGTGCGTGACTGATAGCATTGTCGTCAGACATGCCTGATTATTGCGTGACTGATAGCATTGTCATTAGACATGCCTGATTATTCATGACTGATAGCATATATATTTTATATGCCTGATTATATTAGTTCCCATATGTTGATAACGTCCAATTGCACATGTACATATAGTTAGTGCATATTTATATTATATTCTATTATTTCTCTGTTCAGTTCTACTTGCTATATTGTACCATTCCATTGATCTTCCATGGTGAGTTTTATTGAGTTATATTGTATTTTGCTCCTTTCCTGACTGGATCGTTGATTACAGGTGAGATGGATCCTTAGATTGGCATGATTGGCATTGGAGCTCGCTTGACACTGAGATATTAGTTTCATGTATAGAGATTGATTGAGTGTATTTGATTATATGTCATTGTTGTATCATTTATCTTTCACCAACTTTGTACCCGAATATTCATGTATAAGTTGTAATAATTATATAGTGGATTATTGTGATGGTTAGTATAGATTCCGTGATTAGAGGCTGTAATGAGATACTCTTGTATTTATATGACTAGACGGCTCACTACCACTGTCAACGACAGTATAGGCCGGGCATGCATCGACCCGTACCCGATTATCCGGGAGCGGGGCGTTACATGTTTTAGTGGTGGCCCATGCAGGTCTCTATCTAATGGTACTTAGGATTAAAGTGCCATTGGAAGCCTGCAAAAATAGGAAACTCATCACAGCATAGGCCGATTGTGTGATAGTGTGTATTTTACTATCTATAGTAAATTCTGATTATTCTATGCCTCATCGTGGTCTCTACAAAAATCGTGATTACAATTCCATGACTTTTGGGGATCATCTTCTCCCGTAACATTATCAGATTCTAACGTCCTTTAAAATCTGGACCTCCTTGCTACTTAGAGATTTAAGTCAGAGTTTCCAAACTCCTCAAGCATTTCAAAATTCTTCATTGGTTTTAAAGTCTATTTTCTCTAATCATTCCAAGCCCAACTATATCATTAGAGCCATAGAGTTCATATATTAGCTAATCCATCCTTATGATTTTTTTTTCTATTTGATAGTCAATCTCTTGATTTTCAAGAACAGATATTCATACTACATGTCCTTCCTAGTGTGATTGAATCTCCTTAGTAAATCGGAAAGCTTGCTTGAATTGAATTATCAAGGTACTCCTTTGGAATTCCAGTGGATAACCGTCGAGGAATATTCGATATCCTACTATGGCGTGGCAGCCGCGCACTGCAGCCATTTATCTGGATCATGGAAACTGCATGTCCACTGCAGCCATCAGCGCACTGGCGAGGCAGGGGCTCTAAGTCGAAGTGATCTCAGGTATGTATAGGTTTCGAATATTCTCGAGATTATATTTCTACTCCTTGAAATTGTTTTGTCCATGAGTAAAGTTTAGAAATTATTCGGGACCTATCATTCTTGAGTCACGGAGCCAAGGGTTCACTGCAGCCAGGTGAACACTGGCGGGGCATGAATTTTAGGTAAAGTGATTCCGGATATGCATAAGTTCCGAATATTTTTAGACTAAATTCATGATTAGCCTCCTATCACCATTGACAACTTTACTAGAATTTATCTTAATTTTCAACCATGACTCGAATATTAATCGTGCCTAGACGATTTCAATAGTTATGAGTAGATCGTGCCTAAATATTGATTATATCGTAATCGTGCCTTGATGATTTTCTACTAATCGTGACTCATTCCAATTAACCTTGATCGTAATTCTCATTATCTTTAGTCGTAATTAAAATTTAATCACGACTATACTAATTCTAATCGTGCGTTAATCATTATCGAATTGCTTTTGAAATTCTTTGACTATTTTAAATCATGCCTTAACAGGTTTGATCATTATTGTACTATCCTCAAATTTCCTTAATTATTCTTATACCTAATCATGGCAGATAAATTCCTATTTCATAATTGTGCCTGACTGATCTTCGTGTCATTTAATTCTAGTCGATCCCTTTGAAATTTCGAGGACGAAATTTTTGTAAGGTGGGTAGATTTGTAACTCCACTTCTCTGATATTAGAATAAATGATTGTTTCTCTTATATTCTATGATTTTTTAAATTGTTAAGTATTATTTTAAGTATTTATTAGCCATAACTTCTTGGGCAATTCTCTATACTAATTTTCTATTAAAACATTTAAATGAATATTTTCCATATTTCTCTTCTCGATTAATTCCTAGTTAATTATTGGAATATTCTATTTTTAAATCCTTTTAACTATTTTAGCTAATGATTTGAATATTCTAATTTTAAACCCTTCTCAAATATTCTATTATTCCTAATTTAGTTTATTTTCTAAAAGGTTAATTTCCTTTAACCTTAGCCTAATTCCATTTTTTTTTCATTAATTTCTAATGGCCAAGCCCAGCCCGGCCTATTAAGGCCTGACCCCAACTTTAAAGCCAGCCCAGCCCGACCTTTTAGATTTAATGGGGCGCGGGTCTAACCCCTACCCGCAAACCCGTAATCTACAACCCTCTAACCCTATAGCCGTTGGTTTTAAAAACCAACTTCACCATTCTTTATTTGAACTCTGTTCACTCATTTGAACTTAGCTCACTCCCTCGTTCTGCTCTGCTTCCCAACCGTTACATTCAAATCTTTTTCCGCTTCCCTCCGCTCAGCTGACGAACGACGACGACGACGACGTCGACAACGAAGCAGCTGCAGCGCCGCGCCGTGAGGGGAGCTTCCCGAAAGTTCTACTTCATCACCATCGTCCATCCTTAATCGCCCAGCTCATCCTCAACCCTCAGATCCTAACCGCCTAACCGTCTCCACCGCCGACCGCTGCCCGCCTAACCACCTCTCTGCCTGCCCGCTTGCCTGCGCAACCGCCTGTCCGAAGTCGCCGCAGCCTATAAATAAGTGGCCGGACCTCCCCCTTCCTCACCACTTCCATCACGGCGAAGCGCCGCTGAATTCTCCACTGGTTCTCCTCTTCCCTCGTCCTCTTCCTCCTCACGAACTCGGCCATGGCGGATTCCTGGAGGAGCCGAGCAACGACCGATCCAGCTGCGAAGTCGACCGGCATTGATTCTCCTTACGACGACGACGAAGACAGAGACGCGGCCGGCGAACTTCTCGGGATGACGTGCTCCCTCGACGAGATCAATGGCGAGCTCGACAGTCGATCATCGGTGAGTCCCTTCTCGTTCTTTCTCTTCTTGCTGAAATTTTTCGGAATGGTTTTGAGTTTTTGGATGAGTTTCTTGGCAGCCTCGTTTGAGCGTAGTATAAAATCGACTCGACTCTGTAGATTTTGGTTTGGTAAGAACTCGTTGGTGAGTTCTTGGATTAATTCTTGATGTATTCTCCAATTTTGGAGTTAAAACAATTCGAGATGAACTCATGAATGTCCCCTTCTATTTATGCACGTATAGTGTTTGAGGTAATGCCTGAACCAGCCTAGACACCTGTTCTGGACATGGGAGTGGCCGTATCGGACCCATCAAGAGCGTCTTTGACTTTGTAAGTGCACAGGTATATGTTTCTGCCTACTTTAAATTCGGTATTGTGGTGTCGTGTTTAAGAGAACTAGACAGGAGAGGCCGACACACCCTGTTATGTGTTCAGACCGGTCCTGTTGACAGTATGGATTGATTCGAACACGGACACTCACTTTGGGCTGACACAGTGTTGAATTACACCAGTATAATAGCACTAGCTGTTAGAACCATGTTAGACTATTAGGCTGTGTGATTCTTGTTGGTTTGGTTCAATGGGAGATGACTGTTGGCTTGGAGTATGATTATTGAAGAATTAAGGATTTAGGAGTAATCCAACTGAATTGAATGGTTAGAGCTATTTTGAACTCTTAGTAGCCGTTAAGGCTAAGGGAAAGGTCAGATTATTGTTCAGATTATTATTTAGTTAATTAGGTACTAATGGGTTGAGCCTTCTGGGATTCTTTAAGTCGTTGGGTTCTGGAGTTATATTGACATGGCTCAGTGGGTTGAGGTGTTAGACTCAAGTACTTGATGATTTAGAACTTAATAACTCGAGTTTGAACCAGCTTTAGGCTAAGCTAGGTTAGTTTATACAAAGTATGATTAGTTTAGCCTAATAGAGTAGTTAGATTTGATTAGAAAGGTTTCATGAATATTCTAAATAATTCTTCCATATTTTTAGGTGATTTCAAGACTTGGACAAAACTCCGGAATCAAGGCAAGTACATGTACTCAGTATTACCATCATTGCATGCATTGCACTTACACTTGTTATCGTGTCATTATTTTACTCGTTCTCGATTGATTGCTTGCTTGCATTATTTCTCGTGTCGGGTGGGGGACGTTCTAGAAACATATGATGGGCTAATATTGGACAAACATTGCCTGATAGCATACTCTGTATGCCTGAGTCCATTTCGTGCGTGACTGATAGCATTGTCGTCAGACATGCCTGATTATTGCGTGACTGATAGCATTGTCATTAGACATGCCTGATTATTCGTGACTGATAGCATATATATTTTATATGCCTGATTATATTAGTTCCCACATGTTGATAACATCCAATTGCACATGTACACATAGTTAGTGCATATTTATATTATATTCCATTGTTTCTCTGTTCAGTTCTACTTGCTATATTGTACCATTCCATTGATCTTCCATGGTGAGTTTTATTGAGTTATATTGTACTTTGCTCCTTTCCTGACTGGATCGTTGATTACAGGTGAGATGGATCCTTAGATTGGCATGATTGGCATTGGAGCTCGCTTGACACTGAGATATTAGTTTCATGTATAGAGATTGATTGAGTGTATTTGATTATATGTCATTGTTGTATCATTTATCTTTCACCGGCTTTGTACCCGGATATTCATGTATAAGTTGTAATAATTATATAGTGGATTGCTGTGATGGTTAGTATAGATTCCGTGATTAGAGGCTGTGATGAGATACTCTTGTATTTATATGACTAGACGGCTCACTACCGCTGTCAACGACAGTGTAGGCCGGGCATGCATCGACCCGTACCCGATTATCCGGGAGCGGGGCGTTACATGAACAGACGCTCAGAGTAATCACAGACCTAAAATAAGATACTATGAGTCAAACAGGGTTTTATAATGAAAAGGAAACTGGTTTAAGTCATGAATGCAAGTCTAAGTCAAAACTAGGTCAATCTTGGTCAAACTGAGTCGTACTAGGTCAAACTAGGTCATTCTGCGTCATACTGGTTCATACTAGGTCATACTAGGTCACTGGAAGTCAATCCATGTCAAACTAGGTCAAACGGGGTCAAAGGTTGACTTACAATTGACTTTTGGTCAACTAGTCAACCCTGGTCAACTCTGGTCAACTCCAGGTCAACTCTTGTAACGCCCCAGTCCCAAATACGTAGGACTAAGAACGTAGACATGCCAGCTGTATTCATATGAACTACATGGGCCTCGTATGGATACATCAGCTGTAAAATACAGTAGAACCATAACTAATGTCATCCACACAAAATAAAGGATTAAAAGATATCATATAATGATAATGAATTGTCTTAGTACAATATGTTGGGCGGAGACAAATCCACTACCAACAAGTAAAGGAAAAAAATACATGAGAAAAGAAATAAATTTGGCAAGCGAAGCGAATACGATCCAAGTGCAATCATCCTCGAGAAATAGCAATGAACACGGCTAGAGCTAAAGCACCTGGGAAAGACAATAGCACACACCTGGGGAGATAACCAGGTCCTCAGAGGGACGTAACAAGACACATAATATCATGCCATATAAACTGAATAAATATTGCTCAAATAAATAGATCAATTGAATTTACAACATTGTCCAATACACACCTATTGAACGAGCTTACCATCCCCCCAACTAAACAAGGACAGGAGATGGTAAACTAATTCACGATGACGTATCTTTCCATATTATAAATCCAATATGGTATCCGGACCCCAACAAGGTTCAATACCTTCTCATCGAAGTAGTAAGTCAAACCTACAACCAAACAAGGAGAAGATGTGACGAACTAATCCGCGACAAGTTATTGTCCCACGCCACGGTTAGATACAAGTACCCAAACCAAAAGTACTCGTACCTAACGGATAAAGGTGCCTAACCGTTCTAAGTGAAATATAGTTAAGAACAATCCTTCCTACGCATGGGCCCTGACTGAATAGGATCGGCATAGTCCCCTTTGGGCACCAGAGGCCCCATCAATAAGAGCATGACGTTCCGCAGAATCGTCAGTGGCCGTCAGTAATCATAGGTCATCAACCCCGTATCTCCAGCGGAGAGTCCGGGTCACAAGGGAAGTGCATCGAAGCCCATACGCTAAGGAATTGTCCTCCCCGCCCAATGTCTACTGTGTTGTATCTACAACACAAACCATTATAACTGCTAAGTCAAACTAGCATACAATCTCTATTAGTGGTTATTCCTATCGCACAGCTTGTACGTACTGGTGGCCAGCCATTCACGCACTTCCGTATTCTACATGCGACACAACTTCGTGGTACAACGTGTCAAGGCCAATGAATGCAACACACAAGGTGGTCCCTTAAATCTAGGTTTAATGTGTAAGAAAAATAATACATAGCAGGAATATAAATGAACAGTAAGTTCTAACAGTTTATGCCATGTATCACAGTTTATTTTGCATAAAGAAAATAAATAATGCATGAAATATGAGCTAAAATAAATAAACAGCTAATGGCAAGGTGTCTTGCCTGGTAGGACGCCTGGTGTGCTGCGATGATCAAGGTGGCACAAACTGCGACTTTGGTGCAACAACTATGCAAGGTGATCTCTGATGTCAGCACGGACGGTTCCATTGGGTTCAGAAGGGTCGATTTAGTTAAGGTGGACATAAGGTGGTACGAATTTGGCGAAAGAATAAGAATAATGGGATTGGTTATGGAAAGGAGAAAATCAAAGAGAATAGGTAATAATAAATATATATATATACGATTTTTAGAAAACTATTTATAATCCTTGAAAAATATATTTTGTTTTAGAAAAATTATTTAAGGCGAACCTAATTCGTGTCAAAACATCTTTTGGTTTGTGGGTCAAAATATTTCTCAATAAAGTATAATAGTAACAATAATAATAATAATAGCAGTAAAAATATAAATGACAACATACAATACTGTAGTTAGTAATATTAGTAATCATAAAATCATAATAATATGTAAGCAAATAAATAATAATAATAGTAATAACAATAATATTAATAATAATAATAATAATAATAAAATAACAAAAAATACAAAACAAAACAAAGTTTACACTCGAAGACAATTCCTCTTCTGAGGAAGGGAGTCAACACTTAAGTAAAAAAAGGGGAAGAGCACAGACTCACAGTGCTCTCCCAAAACGAAAAGAACAAAAGGGGAGAGAGAGAAAAGAAATCAAGTGGGTGAAGGAAATGAGAGGGTGCGGAGATGTGAGCGGAGTAGAGTGCTCAGGAGGGGGGTTTGTCTAGCCGCGCGGCGCCGGTGGAAGCGGTGTAGGCGCGACGATCGGTGCGAGGGGCTGTCAAGGCGGAGGGTGTGTTTGGCACCAGTGCGGCGGAGATCCGGTGGGCGAAGCTGGTGAGGGCTCGACCGGCGATCGGGAGGCACGAAAAAGGGAAACGGAGGGAAGAAGCGGTAACGGCGGAGGGAACCGCTGGCTACGGAGCGGGGGCGCTCGAGACTCAACGCTTGGAGGCGGACGTGGTGGCTGTGCCGAGCACGACGGCGAGGTGAGTCTAGGGTTTAGGGTTTTTTTCTCCCCTCTTCTTCTGTTCTCGTGGATTTTGGTGGCGATGATTTGGCCGGGGGGTTGGTGGTTCTGGGAAGAGGCCGGGGTCTGGCCGTATGAGCCATGGTGATGGCGGTGGTGTCTGTAGGTGGTCGAAATTTGGTCAAGGTTTTGATGGAATGATGGTGGCGGTGATGAAGGTTTGGGTGTCGGTCCGGTCGGATCTATGATGGCGGTGATGACGGGGACAGCGCCGTGGTATTGACGGGGACAGTAAAGGCGATGGTGGTTGGTCGAGGTGGCGGAATGAACCTGGTGGTCAGGTTGGGTTAGGATAGGGATAGGTTTATGGGTTTTAGAGAGAGGATAGTATCGACATGTGTCCTACGAGACACAGGATGGGTTGACGTCCGGGGTTGTCGGACGCGGATAGAAAAACCATGTATTTGTATTAGAAATAAAATATAGTGAATGGGAAGGGGGACTCGGACACGGTGCACTCACGTTTGTGGTGGAATTTGTGGAGGAATATTGTGGAAAAATATTGGAGGAGTACCTGCCTATTTATAGGATGTAGGAATTCCCAATTGGATAGGATTAGGAGAAGATTTAAAACCCAAAAATAGATAATTCGTAGTTTAAATTTAAAAGCAATCAAATCCAATTCCAAATACAAATCCAATTTAAATCAAATTAAATTCTCTTAGTTATAAAATCAAATCAATTTCAAATATAGATATTAGTCTACTATTTAAATGTATCCATTGAATCAAATCAAAATTTAAATCTTCACAATAATTTCGAAATATATTTTTCAAAATTATTAATAATAATAATTTCGAAAATTACATTAATATTTTTAAATATCTTTGAATAATAAATTATTAATATTAATAAATCTCAAAAATTATATTTTTATTTAAAATAAACTAGCAAAATATTTATGAAATATGTGCATGCACTAAGAATATTATTTATTCTAAATAAAAGGCTTTACATAAATAAAATCATAAATTTAGGAAATTTTGATAGCTAAATTAAATATTACATATATTATTTTGAAACTCTAAAAATAAGAAAATATTTTTCTAAAAATATGTACGCTCGCACATATTCGCACTCGTCGAGCAATTACGAAAAATAAAATTTCGTGCGCGACGTACAATACGACTACGCGACGTACAATACAAAATTTTAAATCGGTAGCAAATTTAATAATAAAAAAAAGTAGAAATTTAGGAGTTTTACAACTTTAGGTCAAAACTAGGTCAAAATAGTCTAATGTTGACCAACTGTTGACTTTCAGTCAACTGGTCAACTCTGATTTAGTTTCGGTCAAATCTAGTCGCTTAAAGGCTAATTTTGACTCTCGGTTGACTTTTGTTGACTTTTGGTCAAAATGGTCAATCGACGTCAAAACTAGTCTAGGAGTACTACATTTGATCATTACCAACCAAGGGAACCAAGTTCTAACTATATCTAAATCTCTAGACTCAATACCTACATTACCCTTACCAAGGTAATCCTGATACCTTGTCCAATAAAAAGGAAACCCCGCTAATACCCAAGATACTAGCCTAGGCTTCCTAGGGTAGTCAGATACTATCCTATCTAAGGGTTACCTACCAAGATACAGAGGTTTCCTAGGTATCTAATCTATTTTGGATCACATGTTAGTCATTTACCCATTACCTTACCTTTACCCTTGTACCATTTTTCCCATATACCCAAACACTCACACACATCAACTCACTCACTCTCTCATTCACACATGGTCACATATAGGCTCTACCTATAGGTTTACATATAGGCTAATACCTATAGGCTACTAGCTATATACAAAGGCTCACACACACACACTAAACTCTCACACACACATGGTATATAGCTATATATATATATATATATATATATATATATATATATATATATATATATATATATATATACTCACCTATATTCCCATATCTAGACACACACATATCCAATAGCTCACTCACATAAATGAGTATAGGTTCACACACATAAATACATATATGGGCACTTACACACACACACACACATAGCTAAAATAGGACTTATATATATAGGCATATAGGTTCATATATATATATATACATATAGGATACATATATATACATATATGTGGGCTGATTTGAGATGGTTTAAGGGACTGATTTTAGGACTGTTTTGAAGGGGTTTTGGGAGTGATATATGGCCTGGAAGGGACTGTCAAATGCTGTCTATTCATGGACTATTTCGGAGTGGTTTGGGACAGCTACTAAGGGCTGGGTTAAGGCCAAGTTAAGGGCTGTTTTTGGGGTTGGTAGAGGCTGGTTTATGTGCTAAATGCATAGCCCTATGGCTGTCCTATAGGACAGGCTTTAGGCTACTATGGGACTGATTTTATGGTGTCCATGTGGGGGCTAAATATAGGCTGGTTTTCAGGCTGGTGTGGGGCTGAATGTGAGTGGTTTTGGACTGGATTTGAGATGTCAAAGGGGGCTGGAATGGACTGCCAATGGGACTGGATTGGAGGGGTGTTTGGGGCTATTAAGTGACAGTTTTAGGACAGCCATGTAGGCTGGTAACGGGCAGGTTATAGGCTGTTTAGGGGATGGTTTTGGGCTGCCGTGGTGAGTTAAAGGACTGGGTTAAGGGGCTTCCATTTGGGCTGTTTACTGAATGGGGGCTGCCCTTTATAACAGTTAATCCCCCCCTCTCTATCACTCATTCTCTCTAACTCTCTATTCCACAAACACTCAACACTCTCACTACACCACTTACATATACATACAACCAACAACACCATACTCTCTAACTTCTTCCCCTTATCACCACTCTCAACTCCCATTTTCTCAAACACCTTCCATGCACCAACACACACATACCAAAACCAACACCAATCAAATCCCTCCCTTGGCCGAACCCCACACAAAAAACAAAAACACAAAAATATATACATGACACACCATTATATCATATATATATATATATATATATATATATATATATATATATATATATATATATAAGCCACAAATATATATCTATATATATATATATATATATATATATATATATATATATATATATATATTTTTTTTATATACATATATATATATATATATATATATATATATATATATATATATATATATATATATATATATATATATATATATATATATATATATATAGAGAATACATATATATAACCAAATATATATATAATATGTAGGTAAATAAATATGATACCATATGATACTTTGCAAAACACATTTCTAAACAAGTAAAAATCTGGGATTTAAACTCTCATAAATCATCCACAATATATACATAATAAATACAAGTGTCCAAATAGGTTTTTCCCACTAGGACACAAACCTACACATAGGACACACCTAAAAGTCTCCAAATGGACACAAAATAGACACAAATGGAGACACAACTATGGGGGTCATTCCTACGGGTTCAAAATAATCCTATATGCATGTTGGGGTGGATTAGAGGAAAGATTATACCTTCCGGGAGAGAGATTCAAAGAAAAAAGCCTTCCGATCCGACACTGACACGTAGAGATTCCAAAAGGACACGAATGAGATCCGAATCCTCCCAAACTTGGCTAGCTCCTTCCTTTCATGGAGTAAAGAAGAAATGAAGAAGATTTGGTAGAAGGAGGGGTTGATTTGGTGGAGAAATTAATGGGGTTCCTTTTCTAAATTAATTTGGGGAAGAACAAAAGAGAGAATGGAAGAGGGGATAATGATGAATGATGAAGCCTATCCACTCTATGGTGGCTGGCCATAATAGGCTATTTTTATCCATTATAAAAAGTCTAAAATGCCCTCCCCTAGTCCTATTATTTAATATTAGAAAAGGGCTAAATGGTTGAGGCTAAATTAGTCATTCTAATGTCTCTAATCCCACTAACCCTATCCATAATTAATTAATCTAACCACTAACTAAAATAATTAACATGTGGCCCATGGCTAACTAGTGTGTGGGTCCCACTAGAGTCAAACTACCCCCGGGTCCCCGTTACAAGTCGGATTGAGCTGAAATTCGAACCCGACACAAATAACCCCAAAATAATATTATAAATAAATAAATAATTTCAAAAATATTCTAAAATGAAAAATAACAAAAATACCCATGTTTCTGAAAACTGGGGGTGACAATCGTCGCAGCTGTACGGCAGCATTGCCTCACCGATGCCGTAGAGTACTCCTCTCCCCGCACCCGGCCTCCAAGTCCAGACGTCAGCCACGTCACTGATCGCGGTCGTCACTGCCTCACAGCCTCGACCGCCCTGTTGCCACCCAGGAGCCGAATCATATCGAAATCGTAGCCCTCTCCCCTTCGCCATAGGTCAGAGACAAGGGTGCCTCTTGGAAGAAGAGCAGCATGGTCGAAAGCTCATATGCCCGTCCGATTCTCGTACATCGTGCTGACGTCGCCACGGCCGACCATGATGCCAATTTGGTCTTCTTCGATCGTTTTGCCACGAAGGAGACCCCTCCAAATCGGAGAAATAAGGCAGTTTGCCTGGGCCAAAGAGGTATGAATGTTAGAAAAATACCTGGCTCTAAAATAATTCGTCCAGAGCAAGCATTTGGCTCGAAGTTTCCACCAAAGCTTTACTGTGAAGGCATCCATCATCTCGGATATTTTACGGATGCCCATACTCCCTTCCTCCGTCGGCTTTGCGATCGAGAACCAACTCGCCCAACACCTTTTGTTCCTCCAATCTTCTGACTCCAAAGAAAACCATTGAAGAAAGTCTCGA
Organism: Iris pallida; assembly: GCA_029216955.1. Lineage (NCBI taxonomy): Eukaryota > Viridiplantae > Streptophyta > Magnoliopsida > Asparagales > Iridaceae > Iris > Iris pallida. Next base: position 10,103,403 of record JANAVB010009198.1, on the reverse strand, counting down.
TGATACGAATGATCTGCTTGTGCAGGCAGTACGCAGTGAGTGTATACTTCGGTATGGAATCCAGAACATGCCTAATCAAAGTGAATTTCCTGCCTAGCGATAAAGCTTTGTGGTGCCAGCCGCTGACCTTGTGCTTGATTTTCTCTAATAATGGTTCAAAGAGAATCGCCTTTCGTTTGTCATAGGCCAGAGGACAGCCCAAATTAGTAGAAGGGGGGTTTTCATCGGAAAGCCCGTAATACTAGTCAAGGCTGCGACAGAAGAAGCATGGGACTCGTGAACGTATATGACACTCGTGTTGGTGCTAACCTTTTGACCCGACAGAGCTTTGATTCCCTCAAGCTGCCCCGACAAAAACATTAGCAGATCATCCGCGTAGGCAAGGTGCGTAATCAGGGGACAGCCACTGGTGGTGTGATATCACACGAAACTACGACGAGACCCCAAATTAATCAAACTCTGGCTCAGAACCTCTGCAGCGATAATGAAGAGGAATGGGGAAAGTGGATCACCTTGGAGAACACCTCTGAAGGATTGAAATAAGTCCGAAGAGGCCCCATTGATAATGGGGATGAACTAGGAGTTGCTCGCAGACTTCCAAAGAATATTGATCCAATGTTCATAAAAACCAAATTTACGCAATACCTAGATGGTGAGCTGCCAATCCAACCTATCATACGCATTCTCCATATCGAGTTTTCAAGCAATATTGCCCTCCTCCCCCCTCCCCCCGATTCGAGGCTCCCATGCTACTGATCATCTCCTGAGCCATAATAATGCCATCTACGATCTCTCTGCCTTTCATATACCCACTCTGCTCTTGAGAAATAATCTTCAGAAGAAGAGCCTCCATACGAGAAATAATTATTTTTGATATTACCTTGTTCATAAATGTGCAGACGCTAATCGGCCGAAAATCCACGAAGGACTCAAGGTTCTTCGAGTTCGGAATGAGCACCAAGTATGTGCTGATGAGGGCTTTGGGGTGTATATATATAATCAGCAGATAGTAAATGCTAATTAAAACTAGTTCTTCGTGGAACCTTGAGTCCTCATGAGCATGTACTTGGTTCTAATTAGTGATCAAAATATCACTAAATGTCAGTCATTTAGACTAAATGTCATGAGTCCTCATGAGCATCTTCAGATATCGAAATACGTGCTCATGAGGGCAGAAAGTAAATGCTAATTAGTGATCGAAGTACAGCTAATCAGATTATCGAAGATTCTCTAATCAGTAGAAAGTAAATGCTAATTTAAAACTAGTTCACCTCCAGTGGTAAGCCTGCTACATAATCCTCTGCATCTTCAGATAACCATGATCAACCTCAGGTGTGCAATCATAAGTGGAATACCAATCTTCTAAGTCATAGCCTAAAAACGTAGTTATCCAGTCAGGATTGGATTAAGTACAATACATGACCACTATTTATAATATGATATAAACTATATAACATGAAGTAGCATATGTGACATGGAAGTAAATACAACAAACATGAACTGACAAGTATATAAACATGAAAGATAGTCATAGCAAGAAATCAGGGTATGTGACAAGATAGTATGAACTGCATAAGTCATATCTACACTAATTAAGTGTGTTTGAAGTACCACGTTCTATATGTGATCAGGCTGAGGGTTCTACTTAGCCGGGCTAATCATATGTATCGTGTATGATTAGCTATCGACAGGGTACAAGGAACATGAATATGGACTTTGATCACATATATACTAAGGTATTTCGCATCTAACTAGTAATCATGGATTCATCTCAACATAAAATATGTACATGATACATTCAGGAATTTTAATAGGCTAATAATGTAATAGAATCCATAACACTAATCTCGTGAAATAGTCATGTCAATAATCAGGAAATATATGTCTAAATCATGAATAGAGTAACTATCAGAAAATAAAAGGGATTATCATGAGTACTTACGTCGGGTAGTTGTTTTCGACGTGAACGACACGAATGTATTGACACGGAATGACTTAGAAGCTAACGACCAATAGGTGATCCCAAATGATGAAACAATCCATTCCAATAAGTCAAGAATAGTCCAAATAGCCCAGTTTGATATATAGGTCCAGATTTAAAAGTTGGCACGATGATCGAGGAAAGAAAACGATTTGATTAGTCATGATCGTAATTTAATTAAATAGGGTAGAAGGAAATTAATTAAGAAGCTAGTAAAATATATATAGCTAATTTAACCCAAAATATTATTTAAAATGTATCAAATTATTTTAAAGGCAATGGATAAATATTAACTTGTAATACAAGTCCATACTCGATAATCAAATAATCATACTGCAATAAAAATGACATTTGTTGATGATTTTTATTGACGGTCGGTAATCCCCATCAACTATTCTATTTTACTTGACAGATAAGGTCTTGTGTCAACTAAACTCCTATTTTGTGTTAAATATACAATATTGTACCACTTTAGTTGACGGGTTTGGTGAAACCGTCACGTAATCCACCATGTTTAGTTGACGGCTAGTTTAAAGCCGTCAAGTAAAGTTGTGTATGGGGGGGAGTGATTCCCGCGACTATTTCAGATACCATTATCATAATTTGTTGATATTTTTGGGTTAGTGACAGTTTTTATGTTTAATCGCCGCTGCTCAAAGGCCCGCTCTCTTTCTAAAATATTAGAAGTATTTCTCCAAAAACTCTCGAAAACCCCTCTTCTCCCCCGTTCCTCTCAGAAAACCCTCCCCCTCCACTACCTAAAACTCTCTCCTCGGCGGCCTACGTCCCCTCTTGAAAATCCTATTCTCAGTGGCAACTTCACCATACGACAACTTCGGTCTTCACCATGCGGTATGTTGCAATTCTATTCCATATTTTCTCTCTGTAATTCGATTTTATGGTAGTGCTAGTTGAAGTTAGGGTTTTTGTGGATTTTTTTGAGAGTAGAGTTTTTTGACAATATAGTTTTTTTGTAGATTTTATTGAGAGTAGTATTTTATGTATCTGGCTACTGTGTCGTGTCCTATTTGTGAATCAGTAGGGTTTTTATGTCAAATTTGTCATGATGTGGATTTTGTGTCTAGCTACTGTGTCGTGTCCTAATCACAGGACTGTGTCGTGTCCTAGGATTTGTGAATAAGTAAGAATTTTGGGTCAATTTTGCCATATTATGTGAGTTTTTGTTTATTCACAGAAATGTGTCTTGTCCTAAGGATTTTGTTTTTTCACAAAATTGTGTCGTATCCTAGGATTTGTGAATCTATAGGACTTTTTATGGGTCAAATATGTCATGTCGTAGGATTTTTGTTTGTTAACACAGAACTGAAACTGATCTGCTGCTTTATACTAGACCAATATACTGATAATATGCCGCCTCATTCTTATTGTAGGGAAGGAAGGAGCACCCAGCTTGAGGTCGGGATTACGATCATGTACAATAGTTGCTCAGGTAGATTTATAACATGGTTATATAATCTTCTTTGATTGTCCGGATTACAACAATGTCTAAGTCATGAATGTCGAAGGATAGAATGTGCCATCAATATAAGGAAGGAGTACAAGATTTTCTTAAATTTGTAAAGTTCCATTTGGATAATCCTATTTCTATTTGATGTCCACGCAAAAAATATGAAAAATTTGATATTCCAAAAGCTAGGGGATGTAAGAAAACACTTGCCTAGTAGGGGTATCGATCGAAGTTATACAGTATAGGTTTGGCATGGTGAGGAACACCTTAGCAGAGGGTCAATAAGCATTGCAGCAAGTGATGAACAAACAGCTAACTATAATGGGTTTGGCTCCTTTCAAGATGGTACAGATGCTGTAGAAATGGTTAATACGACATATATATGAACATGTTTTCGGTGACCCAAAGACATTTAAATCTCTACACTTTAGCAGAGGGTCGAAAAGCATTACAGCAAGTTTGTGAGAGCATATATGGTACATTGCTTAATATTTCCAGAAAGACAAAAGATGGAGTCAATTCTCGTCTTGATCTTATGGAGGAGGGGCTAAGGGCCGAACTACAACCTGATTTTAGAAAAAAATGTACTTATTTTCTGCAAGCTTGTTATACATTAACAAAGGATGAGAAAAAGATATTTTGTCAAACATTTTAAGGCAGTAGAAAATCCCCTTGCAAGGAAGGGCAACATTGAAGATAAAAAACCTTTTTCTGGAGGTCGTCTCGTATCAATTGATCACGAAGAATGGCAACAAGCCCATTTATATGTTTTGGAGAACACGGATGAAATTGAACCTTATATTGAGTAAGCTGCTTTATCATAAATTTTCTGATTTTCTAATTCATTGTATTAACATTGTTACATTGCATAATAAGTTATCATAATGACTTGACAGCGAGCATATGGAGTGGTTACACTTAAAATATCCCCAAAATTCTAAAAATAGAAATTGGTTGCAGGATAAACACAATCAGAAATTCATCTATTGGTTGCAATAGAAGGTAGTTGTTAAAACAAAATCAATATACCTTCACCTCTTTCTTATTCAGAAGTTAAAGAATATTAATAATATTGAATTTGTACAGGTTGATGGTGCATTAGATGTGAAAGAAAACATCTCACAAACTGTCAAGTGGCTAGCACAAGGGCCTAGTCACCATGTACTTAAAAGTTCTGGATATGTTATTAATGGTTGCCGCTACCACATGAAGGATTGTGACAATGCTCGAGTTATCTAAAATAGTGGAGTTAGTCTTTTAGCAACAACAATATACAGATTGCAAGTTCGAAAGATAAGGATCCTATAATAGGGGACATGTGTTTCTATGGAGTTATCAAAGAAATATGGGAGCTCGATTATCATACCTTTAATATTCCAGTATTTAAGTACGATTGGGTCGAGAGTAAGGGTGTTAAGTTTGATGAATTTAGTTTCATATTGGTGAACCTTAATCGAGTTGGGTACAAATTAGATTGTTTTATTCTAGCTTCGCAGGCCAAGCAAGTATTTTATGTAAAAGACCAACTAGATCCTCAATGGCCTGTTGTTTTGTCTACTAGTTCAAAAGATTACCTACACAAAGAAGGTTCTGAAGACATGGATAATTTGATGGAACATCATTCCTTTTCTAATGCATCGTTGAATGATGGATTGTTAGATGTTAGGGATGACGATAATATGTTATATAAAAGAGTGGGTTGTGAAGGAGATTGGGTTGATTAGTAAATTTGTATCTGTGATTCTGTAACAAATTTTTGTTTTCTAATGAAGTTACTATTTAGATTGGGTTGGTTAGTAAATTTTTATTTTCTGTTCTTTTGTTTTATTAATGAAGCTACTGTTCAGATTAGTGTTTATTTGTTTTCTAACTTCTTCCCTTATGCAATATGTTTAGATTAGTGTTCATTTGTTTTCTAACTTCTTCTCTTTACTTATGCAATATCTTTACATTAGTGTTCATTTATTTTCTAACTTCTTCCCTTTACTTATGTAATATGTTTTTACTTGTGTGCAGACAACCCCAATGCCTAAAATTAGCAATTTTGTTAATGACAGGAAGAGAAAATCGAAAGAGGTATACATTATTGTCAAACATTTTTCTTGCAGTGTGTCTCTACTATGCCTTGTATATATATGAGACAAACATACACACACCTATAATTATACATTACCAGTGACAGTTCCCCTATAGACTGATACACACATATTAGCACTCACACACACATTTCCATATGTAAGGATCAAACCCTATAGGATACTCAAGTACAAATTGATACTCCACACAATCCATGATACTCTAATGATATCACAAACCAAATCTATGTGAACATATATATATATATATATATATATATATATATATATATATATATATATATATATATATATGAAAATATATATATATATATATGAAAAATATATATATAAATATATATATAAATATATATAAATATATTTATATATATATTTTTTCATATATATATATATATATATATATATATATATATATATATATATATATATATAAATGGAACATACCTATCCCTAATTGTTTTGATACTTGCAACATCTCATAGGGACTGATGCATTTTCCATATATTTGTTCTGATACTCTAATTGTTCTAATACCCTAATTGTTCTGATACACTAATGATATATCCAGTCCTCTGATATTTGCCTGGAGCCCCTACCTGTGGCAATATCTTATAGGGACTAATGCATTTCCCCTATAGGACTGATGCATTTCCCTTAACACATACACACATATATCCTAGACAAAGTTTATTTAGAGATACTCCTATGCACTGCCCCGCCATTGGGTGGTTCAACAGGGACTCCCAAGTCCCTCTGAACTTCTAAGTGCTACAGGTAATTATGCTCTTGATTGACAATTAGGCTCTGATACTTCACTAATTTCCATTGTCATAGGTTCTAGAGAGTCCAACACAAGTGGAAGCTGGCCCCTCCAAAAGAGGAACAAGAGGGCCTAAAATGATGGAGAGAACATTTGAAAGAAGAAGTGATGGATTGAGGAAGATTGTCACTTTCAACGAGGCTGGACATTCTATCGGAGAGGTCGGGACAGAATGTATTAGTCTGTTAGGGGTTGTTACAAGAAGTATGATACCAATCACTTACAATGATTGGCAGAGAGTCCATACAAATGTTAAAGAGAATGCATGGATCTCAGTTGAGGTAAATTTATATTGAAGATTAAAATTGTTTTGAGTTTATTGCTTGGTTATTACTAATCATACTTAATATGCGGCAAAGCTTTATTGTTGACCCACGAGTTAAATTTTTTGGATACAAACGATTGGTGTTGCATCAAAGTCATTTCGGCATAGCTTGACGGACTATGTTCTTGCCAATAAGGATGACCTTGTTGTTTTGAAATATCTACCTCCAATGTATAGTTTTATCCATCAAACTCAATGGAGCAAGTTTGTGACATCTAGACTTTCAGAGGACTTTCAGGTATCTGTCTCAAGAATTTGGTTAACTTGTCTACTGCATAAGTTTTTACTTATCATATGTTACTTATGATTTCAGGACCTTCGCATAGAGCAACAAAATAGGAGAGGCAGACATCTATACAACCATAGGCTAGGCCAAAAATGCTATACGGGTTTAAGAGAAGAAATAGTAAGTAATTTGAACTCTGATACAACACTTTGAAACAAGTGACGGATACAATGCAAATGTGTACACTCACCTATGTTCATTTTTATGATCAAAAACAGAAAAAGGATGGAACGTATACTAAGGAGGAAGTTGATCGCTGCCTTTTTTAGAAGCTAGCTCGGACATAACATTCCCCTTAGTTTTTATGCTAAGAAAGTCTTAACTTAAGTCTCATTTCCCCCGTAGCTTGCCTTGCTAATCCACTGTTGCTACATATCTAGTCTGACACAACATTCCCCCTTCAGAGTAAGAAAGTCTCTGCACATCATCATTCTCTACTAGTAGTAAGTAGCAGTGAGTAACAGAGTTCTAGTGGACACAGTGAGTATCAGAGTATCTCTGTAAATCAGACTTGCAATTGGGTGGCAGTAGTGAGTATCAGAGTTCTGACTTGTAATTGAAATGGACTTTGATACTAGCAGTCATCATGGGTATCAGACATCATGGTATTAGTCTAAGATTTTGTTCAATGTTGACTAATGTGTGAAGGGGGATTACCAATGGTATTAGTCATCATGGGTTTAGCTTCAGTCAGTATACTGAACTACATCAGTCCTTGTTGATTTGTACAGTCCTATTTCTTTAGTTCAGCCCTTTACCTTCATGTAAATCAAGTTACAGAGAAGGGGGGTTTAGGGCCAGGCTCTACTAATTTCTTGTATCAGTCACTGTTAAGTCCCTAAAATATATATAGCTCAGTCCCTACTTCTTATTCATTGTAACAGTTCAGTTTACTAGGTAAATGAGAAGGGGATGTTTCAGTAAGTGGACATTTAAGTTCCTGTTTGCTAATGGTTTCATTCCTAAATTACAGTCAATCATTCATAGTTCAGTCTTTAGTTTAATTTGTGCTCAGACACTGTATCAGTTTGAGAGCCTTGATACTTGATTTTATTTTAGTATCACAATTAGGAGGGACTCGGGTTTGGTTTAAACCTTAGTAGCAGTCCCTGTTTATATATTTATGTCCTATATATTATTGCATCACCCACTTGTTGTATCAGTCCTTATTGATGATATTATATCAAATATTTCTTTGTTCAATCTATATGTGATTTATACCAGTCCAATACTAACAATGATATTGTATCAGTCTTTGTTAAAATATTTTTTTATTGATACCAGTCCAATACTAACAATGCCTTTTTAATTGGCTATAGGGGATTTTTTATGAATGATGGTTTGTGAAGTTGCGGGCTTCGGTTTTGATAATGTTTGTGAAGTTGCGGGGTTCGATTGCGATATGGTTTGTGAAGCTACAGGCTTCCGTTAATGGTATTTTATTCTATTGGGATGAACTAGTTAATATGAAATGGGGTTGGTATATCATGTATAAGTGTGATATGTGAACAAAGTTTATCTTTTTTTTGGTTAACTGAACAAAAGAACTGGTGGTTGAATGTAAGAAAATGTTTGTTTTGTTAATATAAAATGTGCCTGTAAATTATTTGATGTTTGTGAGAGATTCTAGATTTTATATTATGCATTTCTGGATTTGATATTATGCGTGGATCTCGTAGCGTCGACAACTTAAATGGAATTAATAAACAGGGTCTCTTGACGGCTAAGAAATGTCAACGAAAAGAGAATCCTTGTTGACGGTCATTAACCATCAGCTAGGCCAGCGTCAGGAAAAGTATATACCAATATTGACAGTCTAAAACTGGGTCTAAAATTGGATTTAGTTGACGGCTAAAACCAGTCAACTAAAGCAATTTTAGTTGACGGCTAAAACCCGTCAACTAAAGAAGTTCAACAACCGTCAACTAATGTGGGGACTTTTGCTAACACTGGGCTAGCCGACGGAAGGGAAACCGTCAACTAAACCCTTTGGTGATGGGCAAAAACCGTCAAGAAAAGCCATTTTTCTTGTAGTGATCACTAGGGCCCAAAGCACAATCTATGAAATCAAAACAATTTAATATTATGAGGTAATAATAGTACTATTAATTGTACCAATAGTATTTTTAATAGTACAAAGTATTATACACATATACATATACTTTATTCATGTGTGTATATATATTTTTTGTGTGTGTATACTTTATTCATGTGTGTGTGTGTATATATATATATATATATATATATATATATATATATATATATATATATATATTTTTTTTTTTTTTTTGAATAAGGAAATTTCATTGAAAACGGGAAACAAACTACACCGGACTAAAGAGCAGGTCCCACAAAAAACTAAAATTCGAAATTTGAAAACTGCCCGCAGCCCGAGGAGGGGGCATGTGGCGAACAGACGCGGGGCCCGAAGGGGAATTGCTCCGGGTGCGAAGCCCGTTGCGGGGGGGAGGGGGCAGCCCGAGGGGACGCGAGAGACCCGGCCAAGCGCGTGGCCTAAGGGAAGGGGGCCTCGGGACCCTCACCCGCGAGCCAGAGGGGGAGGGGAATCGCCATCGTCGGGCGGCGACAGCCACGGCCGGCGGGAGCCGCAACACGGCGAAGAGGCCCTCGGGAGCGTCGTTGGGAGCGGGGACTGAAGGGCGGAGCTCGGGTCCGCCAAGGGGGTGGAGGGGAGCGTTGTGCTCCGGCCAACGCGATGACAGGGGGTCCATTGGCGAGGGAGGGCAAGGGAGCTCGAGGGAGGGGAGCAGCGGCGATACCATGGCGGGGAGCCACGATGGGAGGGGATGGGGCGGAGGAGCGGGGCTAGGCGTAGCCTAGGTGGTGCGCCGCCCGCAAAGCCACCGCAACCGAACGGGGGGGGCCCTGAGGTGGAGGGGGCTCCGGCGAGGGAGGACCTGGGGGGAGGAGGTCGAGGATCCACAGGGAGGGGGAGGTCGAGGATCCACAGGAAGGGGAGGGGGGTGACGCACGGGGCTCCACAGCTGAGAAGAGGGACTGCAACGAGCCGGAGGGGACCCGACGGAGGCAGGGAGGCGCCGACCGAGGGTCCGAGGCGGCATCTGAGGCTAGTAGTAGGGGCTCGACCTCCACGACGACGCTGAAGGAAGCCCGGAACCTCCGAGGACAGAAGCGTGCCACTGGACCGCTGCCACCTGGGAAGGGATGATGTACCAGTACCACCGCAGAGAGGTGGGGTCCTGGAAGTAGGCCACCGCCGAGAAGGAAGAGGAAGGTGCGGCGAGGGGAAGGGAGTCCGCGACCGAGGCGAAGGGAAGCACGGAAGGAGGGAGCTCCGGTAGGAGGGCCGCGCCCGGGGCAGATGGAGGCGCCGAGGAGGGAACCAAGGTGGAGGGAGGCACGGATGGAGGAAATGACGGAGGAAGGGCGACAGCCTGGGCGGTGGGCGCCTGGGTCGGAGGAGACGGCGAGGGCAAACCAGTCAGAAGGGGGCAGGACCCTAGGACCGAGGGGACGCCGAGGACCATGGGGGCGGTACCGAGGCAGTGAGGAGGCCCTCATCGGAGGCGGGGAGAGGGGCTGGAGGAGGAGGCGCCAGGGGGAAGGTAGCAGTCAGGGCGGAGGGTGCCTGGGTCGGAGGAGTCGAAGGGGACCGTGCAGCGCGCGAGGCGCCGAGGAAGGCCGGCAGAGAACCGAGGAGAGAGGGAGCCGGGGTCGGCCGAAGGTGCCGAGCACGGCGCTGTCTTCGACGCCGGGGGCGGCGGCTACGCCGAGGAAAGGAGTGGAAGGGGGAGAGGCCTCCGCACGTCGGGTATACTCTGGCCTGGGAATGAGAGGGGGCTCCTCGCGGGATGAGCGGCCGGTCGGAACCCGGCTGCCTGAAGGGACTGAGGAGGCCGGGGAAGGAAGGAGACCACCGGCGGTAGGGGAGACGCCCGGGTCGGAGGACCGCCGACCGTCGCCGGGGATGGGGGCCTTGAGGAGCGGAAGTGCTCCTTCCAGAGGAAACCAAGCCCACATTGGTATATGATATATATATATATATATATATATATATATATATATATATATATATATATATATAACCCTATTTTATTCCATCAAGCTGAAGGCGCAAAATGGAGAAGCGTATACACGTATACTAACAGAAGCCGGGGAGGAAGGGGACCCAAAACTACTAATCCAGGGATAGGAGAGTGTTCCAAAAGGTCGCCTGGTCGTGAAGGCAGCGGGATACCCTCTTGCTGTATTAACTAAAGGTCTCCCCAATAAGCTGGTCAGCGTTGTACTGATGTCCTTCATATCTAGCCTTGTAGCAGTTCTTCCAGATTACCAACGTAGCAGCCGCAACAACGATCTGGTAGCCATGGGATACCGAGCCCCATGCTGCTACAAGGTTGTCGAAGCACCCGCCCCCTGGGGCCATCCTGCAGCATTGAGAAAGAATACTCCAGATCTTAACCGAAAGGTCTTCCTGGCAAAAGATGTGGTCCACCATTTCCGATTAACGATCCGTGCAGCATGTACACGCGGACGCAAGGCTGAAGCCCATAGTATTGAGCGTGTCATCGATTAGAAGGATCTTACGAATGGCTCTCCAAATGACGAAGGACCACTTCTTGGGGATACATATCTGCCAGAAGGGTGCAATGCCAGGAGAGGGCATCTCATTACCTAGGACCACTCTTTTTACCGATATGATCGAGAATGTGCCTGAGGCCTCGACTGACCACAGAAGCTCGTCGTTGTTGCGTCCGATCGTCGATCTGCAACGGTAGATTCTCTCGACAGCCTCAGGTCCGGCCCAATCTTGGACTTTGATCCAATTCCATGTGTTATCAATGGGGTCCCATATGTCCATGATCTTGCAGTTCTTGTGGCCTTCTGAGCGGCTGTGAAGCAAGGTGTCTCCAACCCACCTTTCGTGAAATGCCCATGAGTCCCCATCTCCCACCCGGAGGCGCATAAGAGGCTCTGCTAGATAACACCAGACTACCATGCGATGCCACGCCGCAGAGGACCTGCAGTTCGGGATGGCCGTCGACGGGTGGATGTGCTCGAAGTATCTGGCCTTCATGAACCTGGTCCATAAGTTCTGAGCCGTGCGTAGTTTCTACCACAGTTTCATAGAGAAAGCTTTAACTATATGAGAAAGTTTGGTGAATCCCAGGCCTCCTTTCTCTGTAGGATGCGCCATGGTATCCCAACTAGCCCAATGGTGCTTGTCGTGGCCATTACTATGGCCCCAAAAGAAGTTGCTAAAGATGCCCTCGACCTTAGAAAGCACTTTCTTGGGGGGGAGCATGTCGCACGGGTGTAGATTGGTATGGTAGTGAGGACGTGCTTGATTAAGATCATCTTACCCCCTGGGGACAGAGTGTCATTGTGCCATCCTTCAAGTTTTTTCCTGATACGGTTAGTAAGGTCCTCAAATATGCCAGCATTGGATCTCCCATACAGAAGGGGACAACCAAGATAGTGGAACAGGGGATGCTTGATGGGAAAGGAGGTGGTATTAAAGAGAATGGTCGCGTGCTATCTTTTAATATTGTGGTGGGCGTAGATGATACTTTTCTCCGGGTTGACCCTCTGGCCCGAGCACCTGGCATATCTCTGGAGAGTGTTATGGACGACATCTACCGACCCAACGTCCTCGATAGAGAATATGAGGATATTGTCAGCAAAAGCCAGGTGTGTGATAATCGGGCAGCCGCTGACCGTATGATAGTGATGGAAGTTAGTGGAGCAAGCCATCTTATTAAGGTTCCTATTCAAGGCATCCGCCATAATGATGAAGACGGTAGAGGATAGCGGATCTCCTTGCCTAACCCCGTGACTCGATTTGAAGAACTCGTCGGCCTGACTGTTGATGACCGTGGAAAACCAGGAGTTGCTGATCGATCTCCACACGATGTTGGTCCATGTTTCTGAGAATATGAAAGCTCTAAAAACCTAGATCATGAATTGCTAATCCAGCTTGTCGTATGCTTTCTCCATGTCTAATTTGATAGCAATATTGCCTCCCTCTTACCAGGAGCTTCATGCAGGTGATTAACTCTTGAGCCAGCATGATATTATCCTGGATATTTCTACCGTGGACAAAACCACTCTGCTCCTCTGAGATGATCTTGGGAAGGAGACTAGCCATGCGGGAAGCTACAATCTTGGATATGATCTTGTTGGTGACGGTGCAAAGACTGATGGGGCAAAAATTGCAAAAAGTCTCCGGGTTCTCCTTCTTTGGGATAAAGATTAGGTTAGTGCTTGAGATGGCTCTGGGGTACATGGCTCCTTGGAAGAAGGCAGAGACCGCTTCAAGGATATCCATCTTAATGATATCCTAGCTTTTGTGAAAAAAACCCCGAGAACCCGTCAGGTCCGGGAGCACTATGCTGGTCAAGGGCCCAGGTGGCGTCTTTCACCTCGTGTTCAGACGGAGAGAGCTCGAGTTGGGTGTTGTCGATGTCGCTGATATGGTGGGGTATTTCTTCCAGGAAGGTGGGGTCCCTGAGAACCATCTCCTTGGAGAAAAGTTGGAAGAAGAACTTCGCGGTCGCTGCTTAGATACCCCTTTGATCGTTGATAATATTGCCAATTTTGTCGGCTATTTGGTAAAGCGTAAGTTTTTGTCTGCGACCATTGACGCAGGCATGGAAATAGCTCGAGTTTTTGTCTCCCTCGCTGTCCCATTTAAGCCTCACTTTCTGTTTCCAGAAATCTGTTTCGATTTTCAACCGAAATTTGAGGATAGCTTTGGTGAGGCTAAGGGTCGTCGTGGCAGCTGGTGATCTGTCAGCTATGAATCTGATTTTGGTACGTTGTACGTCGTCCTCCGTCTCCCGAATGGCATGAAAAATGTTGCCATAGGCCTGCTTGCTCCAGACTGCCAGGGCTTTTCTCGTAGCCTTGAGTTTGTTGGCCACCCGAGTGAGGGGTTCGGAGGAGTCCGCTTTGTTCCAAGCTTCCGAGACGATGGCCAAGAACTAGGGGAGTTCGCTCCAAAAATCCAAGAAACTGAAGCTCTTTTTGTTCTGGCCAGAGGTGCGGGTAATGCCAACAAGCAGGGGGCGTGGTCGGATTCAGTGGCATTGAGGTGAGAAAGCATTGAGATGGTCCCCATGCCATGCCAATCAGCATTTGTTTGGGTCCCGTCGAGGCGAGAATATTGACGACGGTTGCCTTCCTGCATATTGCACCAGGTGAATGCATTGTCGGTGAACGGGAGGGGGGAAAGATGGTAGTTGAATATAAAGTTGTTGAAATCCTCCATCACCGAAAGAGGGGGAGGGCGGTCGCCTGTCTTCTCTGTACTGCAGGTGATGGCATTGAAATCCACAATGCAAAGCCAAGGGAGGTTATTATGGTGGAGGTGAATGTCCTGGAGATTGTTCCATAGTTGTTTGTGCTTCGTAATGTCATAACTGCTATGAACCACTGATAGGATGGCACACTTGGGGATTAACAGATGTTCCATCCAGCAAGATAGGGCCTGCCTAGAGTCCTAAATGATTCTAATTTTGATGTCCTTCGAGCAGAGGATCCAAATATCATGTCTGCCAGCTATGGCCTTAGGAAAGCCTAACTGCAGCTGAATGGATTTGAGCCTTTCGTAGGGTATTTTGGGTTCAACGATGATCAAAATGTCAATCTTGTGGGTTTTATTAAGGCTGGTGATTCTCCTCTTGGTAGGTTTTTTCACCAGATCATGGATATTCCAGGAGAGGATGTTCAGCATTAATGATGCCGAAGGGGGGTTGGTTGGCCTGCTTGGCTGCGGACCTAGTTTGGATCGCCGGTGACTCTCCTTTTCCTTTCTATTTTGATTTCTTGATTGTGGTCGAAGTCTCTCCCGCCTTTGAAGTAGATATGCTGAGGATAGAATCCTCGGGAGGGTTACTGAGAATGTCTTCATAGGATTCGATTCTTTCTTCCACCGTTGCCGATTCTTCGGGGGGGATAAGGATGGAGTCATCCGTGTAGCTAATCTGAACTTCTTCCAATTGGAGAGGAAATCCTGCGACGATAACTTGTGACCTCTTTGAGCTTGTTCTGGCCCTAGGATAGCAAGGGCTTGGACAACATCGACTTTATGGGGTGGATGAACCTCGTGGGTCTCCTCAGCGGCCTCCGCAGAAGGGTCGTTGGCATCCTCTAAGTCCGGCTCGGGTGCCACTGAAGAGTCTCCAAGAGAAGCTATCTCAAGGACTGGTTCAGTCGCTTCCGCGACAAGGGCGTTGAACTGATTGGAGATGGTCAGAGCTGGAGGGCGGTAGGGTAGCATTGAATTGTCTGCGGATGCTTCGTTGTCTGTTATGCCTTCTCTAGATTGGAATCTGGTGTGGGTGTTCGGTAGTGGAAGTAGGGGGATCGGGTCAGCGGTTGTTGTTTACCTTCTTTTGAGAGTGATCTTGTCTGGTAGGTTTCCTCTTGAGCTCGGGATGAAGACAGAAGCAGTGCTTCGATAGATGGCCGTGCATATTACAGTGAGAGCAAAAGATAATGTAGTTATCGTAGATGATTTGCTGGGTGTGTGACTTGTTTCCCAGTTCAATGAGGATATGATTTGGGGGCTCGAAAGTGAGGTCGAGTTCTACATAAATCTTCGCATAGTGGGCTCTGGTCAGGTTGCTGGTTTCTACTGCAGTGGCCACATAATTTCCAAAGGAGTTGGCTATACGCCTAAGAGCCACTGGGACGAAACAAATAAGGAAAAGGTTGGAGAGGGTCACCGATGCGACAACTGATGTTGAGTCTTCCTTAGTGCTGAAGCTCGAAGACCATTTGATGATCTTCATCTGGTGGTAGTCCACTTGGTTCCTTTGGACCATACTGACCTGTGGTTAATATCGGAGGAAAGATAGAGCAGGATATGCCTGGGGTCAAGGGGGCCACCCTGTATTCGGCGGTGAGTTTCCAAATGGCAATAACCTCCTGAACTTAGGAGATTTTGGGGGTAGCCGGAGGATAATTTAAGGACGAAGGAGTAGGGGAAGGAGGTGGCCAGGGAGGTCAGTTTCTGGTCAAAAAATGGAACTGTAGGCACAGGGGATGCCATCGAATACTCAACATCAGGGAGGGTGATATCGGGGAACAGTAGGCCCTGTTTGGCTGCTCAGTCCGGATGTGGCTTGTCGGCGTATGAAGGCACCGGATGGCTCGTCGAAGGAGGGGGTCCCTGGGCAACACAAAGGAGGGCCCGTGCAGCGGCGGGGAGGGGGTATGGAGAAACCGTCGTCCCTTGGACCCGCTCCGGGCTAGAAAAGATAGCAATGAGGGCGGCAGTGAGAGAGCGATCAGAGGGGGTAGCGGATGACAGCACAGAAGAAGATGTTACAGCCTGTGTAGCACCAGAATATGCCGAAGACTTCGTGGATGGGATGAAAGGAGCTTGATGTGCCACCCCCAGGGTAGCAGTGGAGGGGGTAGATATGAATTCCGTCATGGAAGGAATCTGGGTTGTGCCTAGGCCATCTAAAGACCCAGGATGCGCCATAGCGGGCGGCTTAGGTAGCGCCAACCACAGCCGGAGAAACTAAACGGTGGCCAGGTTGTGCCAATCCCAGCTGGGGTGCACCTAGGCCAGACGAGTATCCGGGTTGTGCCATAGCTGGCTGGAAAGGAAGCACCAACCCCTGGGTTACGCCAACCAAGGCAGTCAGAAGTGATTGGCTAGGTTGCGCCGAGCACCTCCGGGGTGCGCCAAGTCCATATACGGACCCTGGATGCGCCAAAACAGACTGGTTCCGGTGCGCCAACCCATGAGTTGTGTCAAGACCGGATTGCTTCGAGCACACGGTCAACCCAGTAGCCCCAGGTTGCTGCATCAGAGGCCACTTTGGATGCGCCGATCCATGTCCCGTGCCCATCAGAGGAGGGGACTGACCAGAAAGGAGCTCTGGTTGCGCCCACGAGGGCAGCCCAACCTGAAACCCAAGTTGTGCCAAGCATGAAGCGCGGACCCATGCGCCAAGTTGCGCATCGCTCAGCCTAGGCTGGGTTGCACCAAGAGGGGGAAGGGAGAGCCCAAGTGGGAACCCAAGTTACGCTGAATCGAAAATCCCATAAGGGTTTCCAGGTTGCGCGCTACATCAGGTTTGCCAATAAAAGAGCGGCCGCCCGGGAGGGGGGGAGAATTCGAAATCAGAGGAGGGGAAAGAGTGGGCGAGAAATGGGGATGTGAATTCGATTTTGATATAGAATGAGGCAGAGTAGATGGGCGGGAAGGCGAGGGACGGGGGGGCATCCTGGGTGGATGGTGGTGGTTAGGGAGTCATCGACGGAGATGGGGGATGAAGATGATGATGGGGGGACCGAGGCCACCGGGGATGAAGAAGATGGGCGGGCACCGGCGGGGGATGCGAGGAAGACGGAGGGGTGCATCCTGGGTGGTGGCGGGCGGATAAGGTGGAGACGAATGTCGACCGAGGACGACGAAGTGCTCGGGGGGGAGGGGGTTCGACTGGCCGGACCCAGGGGCCGCCATGGGAGGAGAGGGAAGGGAGGAAGAGAAGGACGGGCAGCCTCCGGCCTAGGCGAGGTCGAACGGAGAGGACGCTGCGGGGTGGAAGGCATGGAACGGGAGCTGGGAAAGGGGACGCCATATATATATATATATTGAAACTAAAACATTTAATAAAAGGAAAGGAAACCTAGATCGGTCCCCACAGGCGGGAACCGAAACAAAAACTGGGCAACACAACCAACCACACGGACCCACACAACAAGCAAAAGACAAACAAAATTCTAAATTCAAAATTTGAACAGGCCTGCAGCCCGGAGAGGGGGGGCACGTGGAAGTCTACGCGGGGCCCGAGGGGGGGCTGGCCAGAGCGCATGGGAGCCAGCGCGCTGCCCGGGGGACGCGTATCCCGAGGCACACGCAGGGGGGCTCACACCCCGAGGCCGGCCAGCACGAGCGAAGTGGTGGTGGCTCCGGCGGGGGTCTGCGGCGAGGACCGCCGGGCAGGAGAGCTCGGCCGGGAGGGCGGGTACGGCTGCGCGGGAAAGAGCGGAGGGCGAAATGCGGTAGACAGGAGAGGGAAAGGGCTGGCGCCGGCGCAGGGGGAACAGAAGGAGGCGGGGAGTCCCAGAGCGGTGGGGCTAGAGGCCGTCACGCGAGGAGGGGGATCGCTCAGACGGACGAGGGGGGGCGCCGAGGGGGCCCGAAGAACCCTAGGCCCGACGGTGGGGAGTGTAGCGGCCACAGGGGCACCACGACTCGGAGGCAGGGACGCTGGAGTCGACGGAGGAAAGAGAGGCCCAGTAAGGGGCGACCGGAGGCTGGACAGGGAGGGTCGCGGCCGCCTGGGCAGGGGTGGAATACCAGAACTACCTCAGGGAGAGGGGGTCCTGATAGTAGACCACCGACGCGGAGGAGGGAGACGGCGTGAGCTGGCCGACCGGTGGAGGGGCGGGGTCCGCAACGGAGGGGGCGGGGTGCGACTCTGAGGCCGGGGTGGCAGATGTAAGGGGAGGAAGCATCGTGGGAGAGCTCGCTCCCACGGATGAGGGAGGAACCGGGGGGCCTGCCTCGGACGAATCGAGGAGAGCCGGAAGGGGGTCCGCGGCCACGACCGGAGGAGATGCGGGGGGAGGCGGCAAGGAGATGACTGCTGTCGATGCTGGAATAGGAAAGGCAAGGGTCTCCTAGGATGGCGGGACAGGGAGGGAAGGGTCGGACGGGCCGGGAGCTGCCGCTGAACCCGTAGGAGCGCCGAGAGCTAGGATAGGAGGGGAGTCCGACTCGTGGGGCCTCCATCGGGAGGGGAAAGCGGGGGTTGGGGCCATGACCGGAGATGGAGGCGGGCCGACTACAGAGAAGGTGGCCAGAGGGGGCGCCTGCACGGGCGTGGACCATGCCGAGCTGCAGGCGACGAAAGGGGCTGGCGGGGCACAGACCAGTGGCGCTAGTCCTATGGGGAAGCGGTCGTGCTCGCCGGGCTTAGTACGACTGGGCACTCACGGAGGCAGCATATCTGATTAAGGCTTAGGGAGTGGCATGTTCGGAGGTGGCGGAGGAGGATGTCGATCGCTACAAGGGGTCAATGTTTCCGATCTGGCCATAAAAGTCGACGGCGATGGCAGCTCCGGTGGGTTGGAACTTCGACGCTGCACAAGAGGAACGAAGACAGTGGGTGCCGATCTCAGGTGAGTTTAGGGTTTTGATTTGGTATTGTGGTGTACGATAGTAACTGGCCAAAGTTTGGGGATGGTGAAGGCGGTGGCGGTGTTGGAGTGGAGGTTGGTTGGTCGTAGTGGTATGGAAGTTGTGACGGTAAAGGATGTAGCGTGGTGGTGGAGGTGGTTTTTGTGATGGGCTCGGCTGGGTAGCTGTGGTTGGGTTTTTGACAGCGAGGACAGGGAAGGCGACAAGTGGAGGTGGTTACGGTGGTGGTGGTGAGAACGGTAGTGTTGATGGAGTCGGAGGTTGGGCACTCACGGAGGCAGCATATATATATATATATATATATATATATATATATATATATATATATATATAAAACTATGTTGGCTTAACCCAAAATTCACTAAAAGAAACTAAAGCCCAAACCTAGCCCAATGCATTTAATATGACCGAATGGTCACCCCAAGTAGTTACTAGGCTTGAAGCCCAGATCCAGCTGTTGGTGAAAACCCTAGCTTCTCTTCTACTGGAGGAAGAAGATACCAGTAAAAGAAAAATGAGAAGGAGAGGAAGAAGCAGAAGATAGAAATAGAGTGAGTGAGAGTTTGAGAGAGAAGGAATGAGGTGGCACTCACCAGAGAGGGCAATGCTACACCGCAGTGCTGATGACACAGACCAGTGGCGCTCGTCCCATGGGGAAGCGGTCGTGCTCGCCGGGCTCAGGATGGCTGGGCACTCACGAAGGTAGCAGATCTGATTACGGCTCAGGAAGTGGCATGTTCGGAGGTGGCAGAGGAGGATGTCGATCGCTGCAAAGGGTCAATGTTTTCGATATGGCCATAAAAGTCGACGACGATGGCAGCTCTGGTGGGTTGGAACTTCGATGCTGCACAAGAGAAACGGAGACAGTGGGTGGCAATCTCAGGTGAGTTTAGGGTTTTGATTTGGTGTTGTGGTGTACGATAGTAACTGGCCAAATTTTGGGGATGGTGAAGGCGGTGGCGGTGTTAGAGTGGAGGTCGGTTGGTCATAGGGGTATGGCGGTGGTGACGGTAAAGGATGTATCATGGTGGTGGAGGTGGTTTTTGTGGTGGGCTCGGCTGTGTGGCTGTGGTTGGGTCTTTGACAGCGAGGACAGGGGAGGCGACAAGTGGAGGTAGTTATGGTAGTGGTGATGAGAACGGTAGTATTGATGGAGTCGGAGGTTGGTAGTATTGATGGAGTCGGAGGTTGGCAGAGATGATGGGCTTGTGGTGGTCAGTGAACAGAGGTAGAGAGTGGTCGTGATGTATGGTGATGGTGGTCGCCTGTATAGGCTGGCTGTATGGGCGGGGGAGTAGAGGATGTAGAAATATAAAAAATATGGAGTTTATGCGGATTACGAATTGCCGCATAGATACTTCGGGCCAAACAGGTCCGCATGAAGGAAAGCCGTATGACATATGTGGTCCATCGATGAACAGCTGTAAAAGGAAGACATGCGGCCAAGAGGAGCAGTTGGACTGATAAAGATGACAAGTCCTGGCAAAACATGACAGTTCTGACACTTCAATAAGAAAGATAAGACATGGGGCGTAGCCCAAAAGCAGGGTTCGTATGCCTCCATGCGGCGAGAAGAGTGTCATCTAGGCCGCATGACACTTATGCAGCCCAGATTATGTGGCCCCAAAATTTTCAGAACTTCAAGCAGTCGGGAGTAATTGTGGTCTAGGCCGCATACATGAGTCTCATGCGACTCCACATGACAGAAGATTGAGAATGTTATACGGAACGGGACACGTGACAATCTGACCAATTCCTTAACCATCCAGATTTGCAGCAACAAAATCCCAATATATCGACAAATGGCAGCCCAAGAGCGGGTCTTCGCATGCTAATCAGCCACGTGGCCACAAGCCGTCTATGCGGCTCAAAATCCATCCTATTATAAATAGCAGGGTACCACACCCCTGCAAAAGGCTGGCAACCTTCAAAAAAATTAATATCTTCACGAGCTAGAGACTGCATCAGATAGTCCATGGAGTAAGGCAGAGTTGATAGCACTTTCCCGAGCCTCCACCGTCACTCTCCAGAATAAAAACTAAATAATTATGCTTAGATTGTTTCCTAGGCTTTCTTTCTAGGCCCCTTTTTCGTACAAGCGAGTTTGCAATCAATTCAAGTGTTCTGTAATACCTGTTATTGATTTTTATGGCAAACACGTTGGCGACTCTGCTGGAGACATCCTTATCTTCCGATGAGAATTTGGTGATGCAATCTGACGCGTCCAAGCTCGGTTCTACACAACAGATGCTTGTGGTCCGCTTCGACCAACAAGCCTTCGAAGAATTGCTCTCTGAAGGGAGTGCCAGCCCGTCTCAGAAGCGAGCCATCCAGAAGAGGACTCGCAAGGCATCGGTGCATAAAACTGTTGCCCCCGACCAAGTTCTCGAAGAAGCTCCTTCTGTAGTCCAAGACGGTGACCAAAGCTCTCCTGCTACTTTGCTTCCGACCGTAGAGGACCCCACTGTCTCCAAAATGAGTAGAGGAAAATACTACGATGCTGAGTTTTTGGGGGCACAAAGGAACTCTATACGGACAAAGAAAAAGCTGCATAGAAGAGATGGGAAGTCTGCCTATGCAACAGCCAACTCTGGCCACAGGCAGACAACTCATGCGACAACCAACTCTCTCCGCAGAAAGATGATCCATGCGGCAGCCAGCTCTAGCCGCAAGAAGATGGTCCATGCGACGTCCAATCCTTCCCACAGACAGGACATTTCATACAACCTTGTCAGAAGCTCTGTGTTCGACCGTCTCTCATACGGGCCCGACGCCATGCGGCCCACTAAAGATGCAGGATGTATCAGTCTGGACACTTTTGCTATGCACCTTTGGGCGATAAGTCAAAAAGGTCTAGGGCAGTGCGGGCTCAACCAGCCCAGTAAACTATCCAAGTTGCTGACTGTCAGTGGGCCCCGTTAACTGTTATACGGGCTCCTGATGGAAAGTTGTACAGAACCACCCGCGTCCACTCCCCCAGGGCTAACGGACAGGATGGGTCTTTAAAGTCTCCCTCTAAAGATCCAGAGCAAGTGCATTTACTAGCTACGAATCAGGGAGCAAACATGATGCCGAAGCACTTATGCGCTCGGGATCCCCGAGTTCGCAAGGTTGGTGCAAAGGCAGAGCATTTTTTTATCGACTTACGTGACATGATTACTCACAAGCGCAAGACGAAAGCATCAGCATACAATGAGTCCCTCTCGGGGTATCGTTGCACCCAAGTCATCATCAACTGCTGCTATAACAAATCAGCAGCGTCTGAAGATCGGCAGTCAATTTTTCAGCGGCTACAGCAGCCAGCACCTGTACGATAGGTGCAAATTCCAGGGGACGAAAAGTTTCCTTTCGCCTCCTGTAATTCGACTCAAAAAGTTTCTCCTATTAAGGGAGAAAAGAAGACAGGCTCATCCTGCCCGGCCATCTCGGCCAGCATTACAAGGAGACCCTCATCTGGGGGGTTCCCCATCAACCACAAGGGGTGTCTAGTTATGTACTCGATCCAAGAAGAAGCTTCCAGCATATGGGGGTGCGTCCTTAACCTCCTTGAGAGTTGATAAAGCTGGGGGTAGCAGCCCCCTCAATATATGTGACAAACCGGTGTACCAAGAGTACACGCAGGGGTAGAGATCCCCCAGAACTCTGCAACAGAATTGGATCTCCCTGAGGGCCACCACCCTCGCCAAGACGATGCAACTTCCTGCACATTGGGTAGCACCCCTTCCGAGTCTGACGAAGATGATATTCCGATATTTTCTGACGATTTCTCTATACAAGGGTACGCCACCGAGAGTACCTCTGCCATAATCCTTTCCACCTCTACCCATGTGAGAAAAAACTTTATGGCAGATGATGATCAAGAAGCGCCTTCCGACCGACAACGGCTAGAAGTGCTCGAAGCCATACTCCTGTTCTTAGTCAAGTTAGTGGACGAGATCAAAGCCGCCTTGCCAGCTCAACCAGCGAGGACGCCTGGACAAACAAGCTTGGGACCCGCGGTCAATGCAAACTCCAACACGACCGGCCCTCCTTTGGGTGATGATCCCGTAGTACCATCTGTTCCTTCAGCTGCTAATGAAGCCAAGGAGGCAAGGAGGGCAGGTCAGGAGCATCGAAAAATGTTCAATACCCGAGACTCCTCTCGAGATCTCAGAATACAGTAGCCATACCCCGTTGCATAGAGAGATGTGCCTTTTCCACCGTGGTACAAGCTGTTCCATATTAATTCTTATGATCGAAAGACCTCTACTAGTCGGTACATGACTTAATTTGAAGTCACCACCGACCACTTGCCGCATAGTGATGCCATCCTCACGCGATTATTCATCGGAGCATTGGAAGGGATCGCGTTTGACTGGTACTGCAACCTCCCCTATATAACTGCATTCACTCTTTTGACGGATTCAAGCACATGTTCCTGGAGAGATTCTACAAAGTGGGGCATGACGTGAAAATGTTATCTCTCATGGATGTCATTCAGGGAGAGAGAAAGCTGACAAGGAACTATATTGAGCGGTTCTGCCAAACTGCGATGAGATTGCCTCAGGAAAATCCTGAGAGCTCCTTGATTGAGATCTGCCAGAAGAAGCTGCTCCCTGCAATTAGCCTCTGGATGGGAGGCGATCAGTTCAGAGACTGGACGACCTTCATCATAAGTGCTACCAACGCGGAGGCAAAATTGAAGAAAGCTCGCCAGTTGGGGTTACACATCCCAGATGGAGAAGATAAGAGCAGACGTCCTGGTCCCACCTCCAGTAACAACAATAGTAGCGCCACCACCTATTGGGACAATAAGGGCAAATAGGCCATGGTCACTGATGCAACTCAGAAGCCGGAACAAAAATAGGCGGAAGGTCAGTGGCCTAAGATCAACTACTCATTTGAAGACAGTCATGTCAAACCTATCTTCGACATGCTCCTGTAAGGGGTTTGGATCTAACTCCCTCCACCAAGACGTGAGCCCCGAGCAGTGGAAATAGAGAATCCAAAATACTTTCACTTTCACCGCTATATCCAACATGCCACTCATGATGGTTTCCAATTAAAGCGGTACATTCAGAGACTTATCAACTCAAAAGCTCTGTCGATAGACTTCGAAGAGGTTACCGTAGCGGCGAACATGGTATCTATTAAGTTCGGCAATTTTTCTCCGACAAGCACTCCAGACGGGGTCACACCTGTCCCTCGGGCAACGATGGAGATTACTAATCTTCCACCCGTCCTGAGCCAGACATCTGGATTGGTACCCCTCAGCACATCGCAAGGAGAGATCATGTGGGTGCATCCAGACTTGGTGCCCGAAGTTATCCAGGGGGTATCATCTCCTACCAACAAGAAGAAGGGCAGAAAGTTTAGAGTCTTCCATACAATTTCAGCTAAAGCTGAAGAAGCTGCAGATGTTGTTTCCCGGTTTGGAGCACAAGTCCCGCTTGTACGGGATAGTCCAGCCGTGGATCCTCAGCCGGCAACGTTGCCTCCCTCTGATGTTCCAAGGCCATCTCAGCCTCCGCTGGCGGATAAGTCCAAGACAAGGGAGACCCGCTTCGATAGGCCACTCCGCAATGATGTACCTCAGGGACTGGAGAGACCTTACAACTTTGACATATTAGCACAGTTGGCTAATACGTCAGCAAAGTTGTCGCTATACTAACTCCTAAGGCTCCAAGGATCTTTGTGTCGGATTAAGCGAAGCACTCCAGAATGCTGATGCCTACTTAGCTCAGGTCAAGCCTCCTAGGGAAGACCCGCTAGCAGATCTACGGGACGGCGGTAGCACAAATGTAATGCCCAACATCGTATTTACTCCGCAGGACATGTTGATTAAGACCCACTTACATAATCACCCCTTTTACTACACTGGATACATAGGCGTCATCAAGGTGGATAGGATGCATATCGACCCAGGATCGTCAATAAGCATCATCCCAAAAAGCCTGCTCCAACTTCTTGGCATCCCTATGCACCAGATAGCAGCAACCAACACTGCTATTAACGGGTTTAACTCAGGAAGAAGCTATCCCCTAGGGAAGATCCGGTTGAAGTGCTAGATTGGTGACCTGAGGACGGAAGTTACCTGCTACGTCATAGATGCAGATACCGCCTACAACATCCTCCTGGGACGTCCGTGGATACATGACTATATGATCGTGCCATCCACCCTTCACCAGTGTTTCAAATATGTCAGTAAATACGGTTTGTGAAGACCGAATTCGCCGACATTAATCCCTTCAAAGGGGTTGAATCTTATTACTCGTCGGAGGCTTATCTATATGACGAATCCAGAAAACATATAACAGACGAGCCGAAAGCCATTGCAGGGCCAGAAGAACCCTTGAGAATCCATCTCCAATCCTGCAAACCAGGCAGGGGCGCACCCCTTGTCGCAACCTTACATAAAGGGGTGCTCGATTCTCCTGTCACACCTACGCAGTCGGAACCAATGGTCATCCGCCTCTCGAGATACAGTCAGAAGCCAAAACCTGTTATAGGACCAATGGTGATCCGGCTACCAAAGTCCAATCAAAGGTAACAGGAAGATACGAAGCCCTCGGTAACACCGATGGTAATCCGATTGCCAAAATCTTCTCCAAGACGACTAGAAGACACAAAATCCTTTGTCGAGCCAATTGTCATTCGTCTTCCCAAGACGACCCAGCAACTAAGTGTTGATCCAACACTCCCAGGCAGGTAAATGCCTCAAGCAGAACCCTTGGTGGTCAAGTTACCCAAGATAGCGGCCCAAACTCTGCGCTCGCAGGGGTAGCCAAGGAAGTCGGAGAACTCGCCAAATATGTGGTCATACAGGCGGATAGCTCCTCTCCTGATGATGTAATTCCGGTGGATAAAATTCCTTATTTTATCAATTAGAGGCTGTCGTTAGACTATTCTGAGTATGATAAGCCTAATCTAACGTATGCCGTACGGGACTTTCTAGACGTTAGCTTGCACACACAGGTGCCAACCGTCCATACCCCAAATCGATTTGCTCCCATAAAAGGTGCTTACTTTCAGATCTCGGACAGGAGAGGATGGGATCACACAATCATCTTTGGCCGAAAAGAAGGTCGTCAATCTTTCGTGCCACAAGAATCCGACCTCGGACCCGAAGCTGGAAGACTACCGCTCTACTTATATAGTCCTCAAGCCAAGTACTTCATGCAAAAGCAGGGGTACGACATGGAGACTACTACGGATCTAAATTATGTCAGTGATCAATGATTGTCTCTACAGCCGTCGGCACCGGTAGTGAAGCCTCAGGATCATTATCACAAATCCAGGCGTGGCCTCGGGTATGCTACTCCACCTACAACGCCCGAAAGTTCTGACGAAGAATGTGAGAAAGTTCTGACGAAGAATGTGAGTAGCACTCCCATTCGTTCGAGTCACCCATTTACGACTTCGATAGCACTATTGAGGATATATTCAGACAGACATTATCTGCCAATATGACATCCGCTGATGTCGAAGAAGAAGACGAAGACCTACTTGAACCTTTTGAGTTGGAGCCGTGGGTCCAGCAACTAGATGCACAATGGGAGAAATGCTTCGAACTTCGTGATCCTCCTACTGGAGACGAGGTTATGCAAGTTAACCTCGGCAATGAATCCTCTCCAAAGCCAATTTTTGTCAGTAAAAGTCTGACAGACGACGAGCGGGATTCGTTGTTACAACACATCAGAGAATAAATCGACATCTTTGCCTGGAGCTATGAAGACATGCCAGGGCTAAACCCCGATATTGCACTCCATAAGCTCAATATCTATCCGGACGCAAAACCAGTCAAGCAACAACAGCACGATTTCATCCAGACATCATGAATTCCATAGAGACAGAAGTGAACAAGCTTATAGCTAGCGGTTTCATCCGTGAAGAGCAGCACCCAGACTGGGTAGCCAACGTGGTGCCAGTCATCAAGAAGAACAGGAAAAATCTGAATCTGTATCGATTTCTGTAATCTGAATGCGGCATGCCCTAAGGATAAATTCCTTCTTCCGATCACCGATATAAAGATCGATAATATGTGTGGCTTCGATCGCATGTCCTTCATGGATGGCTTTTCGGGATACAATTAAATCAAGATGGCTCCCGATGATGAGAAGCATACATCATTCCTAACGCCGATCGGCGTATATTGTTATACGGTCATGCACTTTGGCCTGAAGAACGTCGGTGCAACATATCAACGGGCTATGAGTGTCATCTTCAGAGATCATTTGCGCAAGATGGTGGAGTGTTACGTAGACGACATCGCTGTCAAGAGCCGCTCCAAAAATGATCATTTATATGACTTGAGAACAGTGTTCGACCTCATGGGGGCACACAACCTGAAGATGAATCCCACCAAGTCTTTTCTAGGGGTATCCAGCGGAAAGTTCTTTGGCTTTGTCATTACTTCCTGGGGCATTCACATAGATCCCGATAAAACAAAAACAATCCTAGAGATGAACCAGCCAAAGAACCTCCGCGAGCTCCGCGACCTTCAGGAAAAACTAGCCTATATCAGGAGGTTTATATCTAACCTCTCAGGGCGATGCCAATCCTTCACTCAACTCATGAGAAAAGGTGTCTCATTTGTATGGAACGAGAAATATCAGCGTGTCTTTGATGATATTAAGGGGTACCTGATGAATCCGCCTGTTCTGGTAGCCCTGGTCGCCGGAATGCCCTTCCTACTCTATGTATGGGCGATGGAACATTCCCACGATGCTCTGCTAGCCCAGAATAATGATGCAGGACATGAACAAGCCATTTACTATCTTAGCCGAATGATGGTACGACCTGAACATAGGTATACTGCCGTGGAGAAGGAGTGCCTTGCCGTAGTGTTCGTCATTCAGAAAACACGACACTATGTGACAGGGCAGACCATCTATGTGATTTCATGACTCAATTCCCTCAGGGTTCTCATGACCAAGCCAAGTATCACGACCCGCTCCCAATTTTGGGATACGAGTACGTAGCCAAGTCCAGCCTACGCCGCAGCATCGACGGTAGTACGTTGTCTATGATAATAATGGTCAACAACAAGCACAACACGCATATATATCATCCACAAATAAGCCAGCAAAAATCACTAAAATATCCAATAGTCTCAATATTATAAATATAAAAAATCCACTATAACTCAGAAAGTCTCGGGAACAAACCCGAATAACAGAAAATAAAATAGACAACTAACTCCATAACTATAACTATTAACTAAAGCAAATCCATAAGGAAGAAAAAATGCTAATACGCATCAGTGCTGGAACTGGGTACGCTAGTGACGTTAGGGTCGCCAACATACTCACCGTAGATCTCGGGGCAAATCTCTTCGTCTAAAGCTGAAAAATAGTTATCCAGTCAGGATTGGAGAAAGATCACCATAACACTATATTACACAATATAGTATACAAGCATGAAGGAATGATAAAAAGAATTTAACTGAAGATAAGTATAGGCATGACAGTGTATGATAAGAAAGTACCTTTGAGACATGATAACAATATGAAGGTAGACTTTGACATACCACTAAGACATGATGACAATAAGATGGTAGACTTGACAAAAGAAGAACAATAGACAATAGAGCAACAATAATTAAGTCACGTGTACTGAGTGTTTTAGAATACCAACTTTCAGCATGTAGACGGCTTGGAATATCCGTCAGTCATATGTGTGGTGCATGACTGATATTATGCAATCAATGTATAAGGAGTATGTATTCAATTCGTTGACCACATGCTTACTTGTTGTATTCCCCCGCCCAACTCACTCACAATACATGTCCACTACGATAAACATTAACAATACGATAAACTGTAAACAATGAGTAAGGCATGAACATGTATGTATATCCAACCGATTCTAACTCTCGTGCACAATAGTAATCATGAACAATGACAACCATGAACCATAAGGAAGTAATAGTGAAAAGACGACACGAAGATACATACAGTATAAAATAAAGAAAACATAGGTCATAGTGATACTTGCCTGCTTCGATAGATGATAAAGTCACAAGTCAAGACGTCGTAGCCCGATCTACCCCGACACAAAATAATCACAAGTTAGATCAACGATTCCCACTCTAAAAATCCTAGAAAGTGGCTAATGGGTTAAATCAATTAATACTATTCTAATCTTGGAATAAATCATCTAAAATCTTATTTTAACCTATTTAATTCTAAAATAACAATCTACAAACAACTATTTGGCCAAAGAAATTTACGGTTCCAAATTCGGGACTCGTGGCACGCAAACCGAGACATATTATTGACTAACTAGTCAAATAATATGAATTCCAAGTATGAATGTGCAACATGATAGATTTCAGCGTCATGAGTGCACTGGAATCGACGGTGCCGCAAAATCATGATTTGGTCAAAAGTTATCGCCATTATGGCTAACTATGACCAAATCGATGAACCGTTGACCAAATCTGATTTCTATGAATAAAATAAAATACTAGATGAAACTCTGAATTTCTAGAAAAATTATATGTTGTAGAGCTTGGTGTCTGCTTTCCAAAACTTCAAACGGATCGCAAAACAGAGTTCGGGATCGCTCGAAATCTCGAAAACCGTGCAACGTGTTGATTTTTGGACAACCGACACTCAAATAATTATTCAGAAATTCGAGATCAAAATACCAGAAAATAAATTATATATTCAGAAATCTAACCTCAATACGCTTCCAATAAAAAAAACGGCGCACAAAAAGGACGTCTAGATCAACGGCAATCACCCCGCGAAGTCGAAGAATCCCTATCGAACTCTCCCACAAAAGCTGCTGAAATAAAGTAGGGTTTTCGGAAAATAATAACTATATATAGATATAGTGAGTCGGTGGACTGCGGCTAAGGCGGCTGGGCGGGGACACGTGTCAGCATCATGCGCGCCCCGCCCAGATCCAGCGGCTGTGGATTGGGCGGCTTGGCATGGGCCAACTCCGAGCTCGACTCGGATTATTATTACAGCTCGGAGACCGAGCTCCCCGCCCCCTTTCACTGCCACGTGGGCCCGCCCTCCCGCTTTCAGTGGCTGACGGGTGGGCCACCCAGCGGCTGACTGGGTAAATATAATAGAAAATAGGTTTTTTAATTACAAAAAATTAAATAAAAATCAGGAAAAATCCTAAAAAATCCAAATAAATACCAGAAAATTTCTAAAAATTCCAAGAAAAATCTAGAAAATATTTTAAGGGTTCTAGAGCCCAAATAAATTATTTGACCTCAAAAATACCCTCGGGTGCTCTCACAGTAAATCCTAGAAGCTTAAAAAATTTATAAAATCATATATAAAATTCTCTAAAAATCTCCATAAAATCCTGAAAATTCTAAAATGGTGAAATAATATACTAGGGACTATCTAGGGGCCCCAGAGACTATATACAACCAAATTTCCTTATATCTAACCTATAGGCTTAGGCAAAAATCTTACGATCCCAAATCAACATCTTTGTAAATAATTGATTCTAACTAAATTAAAAATAAAAAAATCTCCAAAATAGAAAATAAATTCTAGGAACCCAAATGCTACAAATTTTCCCCCTTAAAAGATTTTTGTCCTCAAAAATCAAAACATCACAAATAGCATAGCATAATACCTAACTCTTACAAGCACTAATTTCTTAAGCTAAGTCACGGAGCAATAATGGCTAGGAACATACTACAACTCACTAAGCATGCATAACAACTAAAACTAAAGGAGGCTCTACGAACTCGGTACTCTCTGCTGTCGATCCTTCGGGTTCGGGAGTAGCAAAAGGGTTAGCTACCCTTTTCCCCTTACGGATCGTACTGCGCCTTGTCTCAACCATTGTAAACTAAAAGGAAAGAAAGGATATGGTTAGAACGGTAGATGCAAACATATCGAAGAAATCACGGACGGAATCAAGCAAGATGCAATTTAAGAGACAATAAGATCCTAAGATAAAATAGACTCATAAGGTTGAAAGTCTTATTTGTGGATGATACAACCTCCTAACTTTAAATCTATTCGCAGGCTCGTAGTAGTACGACTAACTTAAGCACTACCACGAGTTCGCAGTCTTTTGCAAAATTGGACCTGGATGGGCCATCATAAAAACTTGTCACGACCCGCTCCCAATTTTGGGATACGAGTATGTGGCCAAGTCCAGCCTACGCTGCAGCATCGGCGGTAGTATGCTGTCTATGATAATAATCGTCCACAACAAGCACAACACGCATATATATCATCCACAACTAAGCCAGCAAAAATTACTAAAATATCCAATAGTCTCAATATTATAAATATGAAAAATCTACTACAACTCAGAAAGTCTCGAAAACAAACCCGGATAACAAAAAATAAAATAAACAACTAACTCCATAACTATAACTATTAACTAATGCAAATCTATAAGGAAGAAAATATGATAATTCGCATCAGTGCTAGAACTGGGTACGCCAGTGACGTCAGGGTCGCCAACATACTCACCGTAGATCTCGGGGCAAATCTCTTCGTCTAAAGCTGAAAAATAGTTATCCAGTCAGGATTGGAGCAAGATCACCATAACACTATATTACACAATATAGTATACAAGCATGAAGGAAAGATAAAAAGAATTTAACTGAAGATAAGTATAGGCATGATATTGTATGATAAGAAAGTACCTTTGAGACATGATAACAATATGAAGGTAGACTTTGACATACCACTAAGACATGATGACAATAAGATGGTAGACTTGACAAAAGAAGAACAATAGACAATAGAGCAACAATAATTAAGTCACGTGTACTGTGCGTTTTAGAATACCAACTTTCAGCATGTAGACGGCTTGGGATATCCGTCAGTCATACGTGTGGTGCATGACTGATATTATGCAATCAATGTATAGGGAGTCTGTATTCAATTCGTTGACCACATGCTTACTTGTTGTATTCCCCCGCCCGACTCACTCACAATACATGTCCACTACGATAAACATTAACAATACGATAAACTGTAAACAATGA
This sequence comes from Iris pallida, assembly GCA_029216955.1. Lineage (NCBI taxonomy): Eukaryota > Viridiplantae > Streptophyta > Magnoliopsida > Asparagales > Iridaceae > Iris > Iris pallida. The sequence continues at coordinate 10,071,318 of JANAVB010009198.1, read as the reverse complement.
GTAAGGCATGAACATGTATGTATATCCAACCGATTCTAACTCTCGTGCACAATAGTAATCATGAACAATGACAACCATGAGCCATAAGGAAGTAATAGTGAAAAGATGACACAAAGATACATGCAGTATAAAATAAAGGAAACATAGGTCATAGTGATACTTGCTTGCTCTGATAGATGATAAAGTTACAAGTCAAGACGTCGTAGCCCGATCTACCCCGACACAAAATAATCACAAGTTAGATCAACGATTCCCACTCTAAAAATCCTAGAAAGTGGCTAATGGGTTAAATCAATTAATACTATTCTAATCCTAGAATAAATCATCTAAAATCCTATTTTAACCTATTTAATTCTGAAATAACAATCTACACACAACTATTTGGCCAAAGAAATTTACGGTTCCAAATTCGGGACTCGTGGCACGCAAACCGAGACATATTGTTGACTAACTAGTCAAATAATATGAATTCCAAGTATGAGTGTGCAACATGATAGATTTCAGTGTCATGAGTGCACTGGAATTGACCGTGCCGCAAAATCATGATTTGGTCAAAAGTTATCGCCATTATGGCTAACTATGACCAAATCGATGAACCGTTGACCAAATCTGATTTCTATGAATAAAATAAAATACTAGATGAAACTCTGAATTTCTAGAAAAATTATATGTTGTAGAGCTTGGTGTCTGCTTTCCAAAACTTCAAACGGATCGCAAAACGGAGTTCGGTATCGCTCAAAATCTCGAAAACCGTGCAACGTGTTGATTTTTGGACAACCGACACTCAAATAATTATTCAGAAATTCGAGATCAAAATACCAGAAAATAAATTATATATTCAGAAACCTAACCTCAATACGCTTCCAATAAAAAAAAAGGCGCACAAAAAGGACGTCTAGATCAACGGCAATCACCCCGCGAAGTCGAAGAATCCCTATCGAACTCTCCCACAAAAGCTGCTGAAATAAAGTAGGGTTTTCGGAAAATAATAACTATATATAGATATAGTGAGTTGGTGGACTGCGGCTAAGGCGGCTGGGCGGGGACACGTGTCAGCATCACGTGCGCCCCGCCCAGATCCAGCGGCTGTGGATTGGGCGGCTTGGCATGGGCCAACTCCGAGCTCGGCTCGGATTATTATTACAGCTCGAAGACCGAGCTCCCCGCCCCTTTTCACTGCCACGTGGGCCCGCCCTCCCGCTTTCAGTGGCTGACGGGTGGGCCACCCAGCGGCTGACGGGGTAAATATAAGAGAAAATAGGTTTTTTAATTACAGAAAATTAAATAAAAATCAGGAAAAATCCTAAAAATTCCAAATAAATCCCAGAAAATTTCTAAAAATTCCTAGAAAAATATAGAAAATATTTTAAGGGTTCTAGAGCCCAAATAAATTATTTGACCTCAAAAATACCCTCGGGTGCTCTCACAGTAAATCCTAGAAGCTTAGAAAATTTATAAAATCATATATAAAATTCTCTAAAAATCTCCATAAAATCCTGAAAATTCTAAAATGGTGAAATAATATACTAGGGACTATCTAGGGGCCCCAGAGACTATATACAACCAAATTTCCTTATATCTAACCTATAGGCTTTGGCAAAAATCTTACGATCCTAAATCAACATCTTAGTAAATAATTGATTCTAACTAAAATAAAAATAAAAAAATCTCCAAAATAGAAAATAAATTCTAGGAACCCAAATGCTACACCAAGCGTACTCAGTTCTTGTCTAGCCACCTGGGCGATACTATTATCCCCTTATGACATGGTTTTAGTTCCGGAGAAAGCTATCAAGGGGCAAGCCCTGGATGACTTCCTAACAGCCCATCCAGGTTCAAAAACAGCCAGAATTTATGAAGAAGTTCCTGATGAAGTTGTCACCTCGAACATGACTTCGCACGACACCATTTGGCGGATGTTCTTCGACGGTGCCTCAAGAACGGGGCCACAAGGTGATATCGTCACTGGAGTCGGGGTGGTATTAATTTCTCTTTCCGGACTAGTAATCAATCGGGCGTATTCTCTTACTGAACCCTGTTCGAACAACGTAGCCGAATATAACACTCTAGTCATTGGACTCCAACTCGCGAAAGAAGTGGAAATCAGATACCTAGAAGCTTATGGAGACCCACAATTGGTTGTTAACCAGATCCGAGGTTCATACGAGGTTCGCAATGAGGACCTAATTTCCTATTATCAGACAGCAATGGGCATCATTGCAACCTTGAAAGGGTTCTTTATAGAGCACGTTCCTAGGCTTCAAAATATCGAAGCCGATGCTCTGGCCGGTCTTGCCGCTTCCTTGGCACTCCCAAATAATGCTCATCATCTAGTCGACATAATAGTCCATGAACTGGTCTACCCCAGAAACAATCTTCAACTGGGCATGAGTTGCTCTGCCCAGATAACCAACGACATACAAGACTGGAGATGCCCGCTCATCGACTTTGCAGTCTATGGAATTCTGCCAAAAAATGTGAAGGAAGATACCTCAATCAGAAGACGCTCCATCATATTCTTCTACGATACGGAGACGAAAATGTTATGTCGGTGATCCTATGATGGGCTACTACTAAGATGCCTGTCAAGTGCAGAAGCCAAAGAAGCCCTACGTGAAGCTCATGACGGAACTTGTGGGGCTCACTAACCTAGCCCAAAATTATAAGATCGTCTTCGCCGGATGGGTTATTACTGGCCCACAATGGTCACAGATGCAGTTGATTATGTAAAGAAGTGCAAGACTTGCCAGATCCATACGAATTTCATACATCTGCCATCTGAATTCTTGCACCCAACAGTGGCCTTTTGGCCATTCGAAGTATGGGGAATGGACGTCATTGGGCCAATCACCTACCGTCGTCTAGAGGGCATCGGTTCATACTTGCAATCATCGATTACTTCTCCAAATGGGCAGAAGCTGTTCCATTGACAGAGGTCAAGACATCGAACGTGATTAGCTTCATAAAATATTACGTTATCTACCGTTTTAGATTGTCCCGGAGGATTATCCACAACAATAGTCTGTAGTTCGTAAGCCACGCTTTCTATCAATTTTGTGATAAGAACCGGATCCAGAACATGGCCTCGACAACATATAACCCCTCGACCAATGGTCTGGCCGAAGCATTCAACAAAACCATAATCAAGCTCCTCAAAAAGTTCTTGTCTGCAAACAAATGCGATTGGAATGAAAAGCTTGGTGAGTGCCTATGGGCGTATCGGACGATAATTTGGACGGCTACAGGAAATACACCATTCTTCTTGGTCTACGGGAGCAAGACAGTCCTTCCATTGGAAACTCAAATCCCCTCACTTCGAGTGGCCCTCACCTACCGGTTAGCGGCAGACAATAACTACCGCCGACGGCTACAGGAGTTAGAAGCATTAGATGAGAAGCGTTTACAAGCTCAACAAAGCATAGAGCTCTACCAAACGTGTATCTTTCGGCTTTCAACAAGAAAGTCAAGCAGAGGATATTCCAAGTGGGCGATCTTGTCTTGGCCATTCGCAGACCAATGGCAAATTCCAGCCTAAGTGGGAGGTTCCGTTCGTCATCGAGACCGTATTCTCCAAACGGCACGTATCGTCTAGCAAAAGAAAATGGAGACTTGATCATGATGTCCATCAACGACAAGTTTCGCAAGAAATACTATGTCTAAATGACACCTTTCAACTATCTCTTGGATTGGGAGTCACATACCTGCAGGTATCGCTGAACTTACACTCCGACTTCAAATCTCCCAGATTGTTGAGTTACGTACCCTCAGGAACTACTGAACTTACTCTCTGATTACTCCGAATGAATTCTCTTGGTCATATCTATGTACCCCCTGGTCATAGCTTTTCTACCGCCAAGAATTCGCCTCAAAATCTATTGCCCGCACCATCGGTGCGCAGACGGGTAATAGGTCCATACAACTTATCCTAATATATTACTCACACTGTCAGTGCACAAAAAGGGTAATAGGTCCACAAAAATTCCCAACAAAAAAAAGGCAACCATGTCCATATTACCTCTGAGTTATTTTTCCATCCATCACAAACAAATCACCCAATGCATAGAACTTCCATGTTGATAGCACCTCTGAGTTGTTCTGTGCATCCCTATTATGCCTACCCCTAACATGTGCTCATTACCTCTAAGTAGGAAGCTTTGTTTTGACCCGTATTTACCACGTCCTCATTACCTCTGAGTAAATACGTTGTTTTCCTCTCCACTTATTATCAGTACTCGCATCGCCAGTACACAAAAATGATGATAAGTCCACAAAAATTATCCTAATATATTACTCACACCATCGGTGTACCAAAGAGTAGTAGGTCCATAAGATATCATTCAAATCTATTTGTTCGCATTTCCAGATGCACAAAAGGGCAATAGGTCCACAAAAAATTCCCCAGTAGGGATGTCCTTTATAAATGCTGTATTAGGCCCTCTTGTACAAGCACCACAAAATACCACAAATAGAATGGAGTGAGCATACTCTGGTCATTCAAGATAAGTTACATTCACCGGACTACACCTCTAGTAAAGGATTGTAAAAGAAGTAAAATGAAAGCTGCAGCTATAGACAGATGGAAGTACAAAGGCGACACAAACGTCTAGTACATGGTAGCCCACGGATCCCTACAATCAAGGGTCATAGCCGTGCTGAGGCATATACCATTCCCTTAGCCATGTCACATACGAAAGATCTATTTGACCGGAGTCTCCGACGAGGGCAGGAGGGTCAGAACTCCCAATACTACTGCCCTCAGACTTGGGTTCTTCCTTGAGAGCAATTCCCTCCCCGATGGACGCCAGCTCTACTTTCACCTCAACTTTAATAAATAGTGACTCTTGTTTGATAGAAGTGGACAGCACCTCTTCCTTCGCAATGGTCTCAGCCTTCGACACGGATGCTACAGAAATCAAAAAAGAAAAGAAGATAGTCACCAAGAAAACAAAGAACTCTGTTATGCGCCCTAGCCAGTTAGGTGGCCGAGCCAAAACAGAACTCATACAGTCCACAGTTATGAGTCCGACTTCATGAAGCAATCATGCAGCATTTATACGGCTCAGTCATTATCATATGGCTCAGTCATGAAAAATTGACGCGGCCTAATCAGTCACAGGGCGATCATACGACCCAATGTTACAGTATTCATGCGACCTAATCATAAAGTGCTCATGCGACACCTATGCGGCTCGGTCATGAAAAGCTCATACATCTTGAGGCACTCAGCCAGTTCAAAGTTCGAATAGGCAGCGGTTATACAACTCAGTCTGTGCAGCCCTATCGTATAGAACACATGTGGTCCAGATGCGATAGGGCAAAAATCGACCAAGTTTATAGCAGAAGCAGTATATGACAGCCCCGTACGTGAAATTTCGGTCATCATCTACTCACCATCCTTACCCTTGGGGGAAGGTTGCACATCGGAATGAATGGAAAGAGTGTCTACCACTCTCGACGGGGAAGCAACTCTCTCCCTTTTGGCTGTCGCACCAACCGACTTAGAAAATTTTGGAGCCATAGCAGAAAGTATAAGGAGGGGAAGATGAAAGAGGAAATACTCTCTCTGAATGACTATTATTTATAGAGTTGCTGAAGAGAGACTCTTCGATGCCCGAGATCATTTAAGATAGAGACGACATTTGGGGACTTTATCCCTAGTAACCATTGAACGTCTCTTCGATTTTCGAGATCATTAAAGATAGAGTCAACTTTTGGGAACTTTATCCCAGTAACCGTCGGCTTTATCTTGAAAATAGATCTACAATCGAATCGAGAGCATTAAATACAGCAGTGACAACTGCAAGGATCTCTATGGCTCAATGCATCCCTGCGACTCAAGATTTGTTCTGCGACATGGGATCCCCCTGCGGCTCAGTATTTCTCTACGACTCAAGATCAAAAAACTATTTCCTGCAAACTTGAAGATTCCCTATGACTTGGCATATTTTTTATGCTTCTTATTCAAAGTATTCCAAATTTACAATTTGGAAACTTTGAAGAGGGTCTTGTCGAAACATGAAAAATATAGAGTTTATGCAGATTACGAATTGCCGCATAGATACTTCGGGCCAAACAGGTCCGCATGAAGGAAAGCTGCATGACATATGCGGCTCGTCGACGAACAGTTGTAAAAGGAAGACATGCGGCCATGAGGAGCAGTTGGACTGATAAAGCTGACAAGTCCTGGCAAAATATGACAGTTCTAACACTTCGACAAGAAAGATAAGTCGTGGGGCGTCGCCCAAAAGCAGGGTTCGTATGCCTCCATGCGGCCAGAAGATTGTCATCTAGGCCGCATGACACTTATGTGGCCCAGATTATGCGGCCACAAAATTTCTATAACTTCAAGCAGCCGGGATTAATTGTGGTCCAGGCCGCATGCATGAGTCTCATGTGACCCCACATGATCGAAGACTGAGAATGTTATACGCAATGGGACACGTGGCAATCTGACCAATTCCTTAACCACCCAGATTTGTTGCAACAAAATCCCAACAAATCGATAGATGGCAGCCCAAGAGCGGGTCTTCGCGTGCTAATCAGCCACGTGGCCATAAGCCGTCTATGCAGCTCAAAATCTATCCTATTATAAATAGCAGGGTGCCACACCCCTGCAAAAGGCTGGCAACCTTCAAGAAAAAAATAATATCTTCACGAGCTAGAGACTACATCAGATAGTATTCAGAGTAAGGCAGAGTTGATAGCACTTTCCCGAGCCTCCACCGTCACCCCTAGAATCAAAACTAAACAATTGTACTTAGATTATTTCCTAGGCTTTCCTTCTAGGCCCCTTTTTTGTACAAGCGAGTTTGCAATCAATTCCAGTGTTCTGTAATACCTGTTGTTGATTTTTATGGCAAACAGAGGAGACATTGAGGAGAGGGAGGCAGAGAGATGACGAGGTGGATGAGATCGCCAGATTGCAGCGGGAATGAGTGCTACAGGGAGCAGGGAAAGGAGGAGAGTGGCTGAGTAGAGAGAGAGGGAGAGTAGAATTTTGTATGAATAAACTATTAGGAAGTCCCCAATATTTTAATAAAAGAAATAAAGTACAATCCAAGCCCAAGTGGCAATCAATGTAAATTGAGATCTAGGGGTAACTAGTAGATGACTAACGACGAACCTAACTAACCACTAACTAATCCTTAAATTAGTAGCTAATTCATAGCTAATTATAATCAATCCATAACTAATTCTATGCTAAGGCCCACAATCCAAGCCCAAAGCTAGATAGGCTAGTAAGCTAGGCTAGCCCATTATCTAGTCCAAGGCTAGTAGGCGAGAAATAGATTTTAATACAAATAATATTAAGCTAACAAATAATATTAAGTCCAAAGAGGTTTACTAATTATTAGGAAAAATATTTAGAAATAACTAAATAAGAATAAATTGAAAGAAAAGAAATTTATTATTTACAAAATAAAGTATCATAAATTTTAAAATTCAAAATCCTAATTTCTAGGTAGTTACACAATAGGCACTGGAGCAGGAGATGATATAGGAGGAGCCGATGTAGGATGAGCTGATGCAAGGGGCTCTACGGTCGAAGCAGGAGCCGGTGCAATGGTAGCAGCAGTCAGACCACAAGTGTTTAGAACCTAGGTCATCTGACCCTGTAGGGTCACTAATATCTATGCTCCAAGCTATAGGTACCGGAAGTAATGTCGGGCCGTGTAGCTACAGGTGGAGGTAGAGGAGGAGCTATAGAGTAAACATATGGCTGGAATGCCAACGATCCGGTACCGTACACGCTGTCGCCTTTTCCTCTTTTAACAGCTTTTATCCACAAGTCGTTCCTCGCAGCCAGTGTACGTGGCCTTTCCCTTTTTCGATAGCTTTTATCTATAAGTCATTCCTCGATCGCAGCCGGTGTACGTAGCTGACTAGTCTTAACTCCCCTTCGGCAGCCCCCGGCAGTACTCCCTTCCTTACCGACCCAACTCTCTAAACTGTCATTCGTCAAGCTAATCCTGCTATCATGTTGCCGATTGTAGATCGACGAACGGTCAACTAAGTATCGACTTATCCTTTCTTACACATGAAAGATTCTGCACCACATGGATTAGAATTATAATTTCTATATCAAACAATTGTTTCATTTTTTGAAGTTATCTCGATTTTGTTCGAATACTTTCAACTTAGTACTAATTTTGTAACTTTCAATGGCTACTCATGAATAATTAGGTATCATCTTTCAAGCTATTGCGAAGACACAAGGATTTGAGACAACCAAATATTGGAGAGTATGAATCCTCTTCTTCCTAATTAGGTAACATTCATTGGTACTTATGACTAATTTAGTATCCTCTTGTGCTAGAATCTTAAGAGTGAACTTTCATTTATTTAAAAAATAATAATGCAATTATGCCATTATTAAAGGACACAAAACCTAAAAGGCCCCAACTATTATATATTATATAAAGTGAATAAAATTAAAGTTATTAGTAAACTAGGATTTTGACAAATAAATTATAGTTTATTTGTACCGTGTTCAATTATGTCAACATTAACATGTAATTGCGATCATGACATTATAATTTTTTAATTGAAACATGGAGAAGAAAATAATTCCTTGTAAAAATATTATTTGCCAAAATATATCGTGTCAGTGTCGAACATATGTGGGGCAAAATTTAGGGTATTACCAAATATTGATGGGGGAGGAGGGTGGGTTTTACCTAAACGTCGAAGAGGATGAGGTACAGAGAGAGAGGAGATGGGCCGGAGGAGGAGGGAGGCGGGGGTCGGAGGAGGAGGAGGAGATGGGGTCGCCGGAGGGGGTCAGGAGTCGGTGGAGGAGTGGTGTAACGCCCAGTCCCAAAATCTATAAGGACTAGAATACGTGGCATGCCAGCAAATACACTTCATAGGTTATCCAATTTAATGGACCAAATGAAAAATATTTCAAGCTGTAAAATATAATCATCATAAGGGCAGTCATAGGCATCTACACTTATCCATAAATACAAATATGAAATAACAAGAAATATGGCATCATCGTGCTGAGTAAAGGAAACTGGAATAATATCAAGTAGAAATAAAATAGTCACATGGGGAAAAATCCATGGATATAAGTCTTAACAAAATAAAATGAACGATACTTCTCAAATGAAATGTAAAATAAGTCACTATAAGTCCACATCCCTGACAGAAAATAAAATAAAAATAGCAATAAATAAAGAACTACTCCGCTGCAATCTCATCTTCCTCAGCTGATGCAAAAGACGAATATACTCTCGGCCTGTACTCCTTAAGAAATATCTTGTCACCTATATCTGAAAAATAACTAGGTCCTCATGGGACATAGCAAGACACATAATATACAAGCTAAACTACAGTAAATGAAATATCTTGGGGTGACTAAACCAAACTGACGTGATGTTTCGAGGACAACATTCGCAAGCGTAGGCATCTCTAAAGTAAAAGACATTCGAATCTGGCTTACATATAGTCGTAGTTCTGGTACTGGAGTCTCAACGGTAACTTAGAGAGAAACATGGATCGTAGGAAACATGTAATCTCTCAGAACAAATATATATATATACATAATATAAAAATATAGTGCACAACATGGCCCCCGCAAGTAGTAATTTTCCTCAACTCTCAAAAATCAATAATTTGCATCTACAACTTATCTTTCTGTCCTCTATCTAGACGACAAATCTTATGACACATCTATAAAAAAAATAAAATAACAATACCAACTATATACTATAGTCATTAGAAAATTCGGTATCTCAGGTAATCAAGCTCAGGTATCAGGATATATATGTGTCTATCACGTGTCATATCCTACAGGTCCCAATGAAAATAAAATACAAAGAATCACAGAAGGCTCTAGATATTAATACTAGACAACTTAACAGTTGAGTGCAGCAGAATATAATCCGAAAGCACGTATTTCTACTATGGTCCAAGATGGTAACATAAATATAAAAAATAAAATACAAGTGAAAAAATAAGAACTAAAAGATAGCAAGGTGCACTTGCCTAATCCGCAGTTTGAAGATGAAAAATAGCTTTCGTGTCAACGCGTCCGGAATCCAATGCTCCTAAATAATTAATTAACAACTTTAATTATTTAACCAAGAAACTTATAATATGACTTAAATTATCTAAATTAATATTACTAACTATAAATGTACATGTCCAAATAGATGATGGAATTATTTAGATTCATACACAACAACACCCATGTTCCATGAGACATTGGGACCTAGTTTTACGGTTTTTGACTTCTAAATTCTACGGTTAAGTCCCTACTTCGAAGGCACACATAAAAATTATCTAAAATCATAAAATAATAATTTAAAATTATTTTATATAGAAATAGTCTCTTAATTTTAGATTTGAAATTCAAAAAAAATATATGGCTAGTTGACTTCTATGTCAGCTAGTCTACCTGAAACTTGTCCGAAACATCGTCAACTTTCAATATAAGTAAAATAAATAAAATATTATTTTAAAACATATTTAATACTAATTATTTTACAGAGAATAAACTTGGATTCAATGGCCCAACCACCGAGTTTTGGCTATTCTATGTCAGCAACTTATCCAAAAATCTAGTATTTTGACCCCTATTTTTCTCGATCAGATCTAAGATGATAAAATCATAAAAAAACATTAAAATTATACATTATAGTAATAAATATAAATTATATTTAGTTTTTAAAAAATTCAACAATATCATACGGTTCTTTCACAATCGTGCTACAAATCAATGCTCAATCCGATTTCTCAACAATTATATCTAAAATCTTTAGAGATAAAAATATGGAGTAAAGGAGATCAAAATATTATTTCTAAGACATTAAACTCAAATTTATTACATAATTTTTAGCATGAGATCCGAGATGGGAAAAAATAGGAATTTTACAGAAATTCTTTGATAGAAGGGTTATGGGTGCTCCTCCTTACCAAAGGTCCCAACTTTCTTGTCGTGCTTGCTAACCCCTTATTGATGGGTTTGAAGGTGTTGGAAATGGCTCTTGAAGGTTGAATGGTGAAGATGGTGCTTCTAAGATTTGTTTTGAGAAGATGGATGGATGGATGATGAAAAGAATAATTTTTTATGAAGGAAGAAGATGTAGATGATGAAGGGGTTGGAGACGGAGAGCTATGGGGACTTGGGTGCTGCCGAATTTTGGAGAGGGAGAGGAGAGGGTGGTCGGGCACAAGGAAGGAGGAGAAGAAATTAGTTAGGGTTACGGTGTGGGTTTTGGTAGAAACCAGTTTATATATGGGCTTCTAATGGGTTGCATGCAAATAGATTTTGCAATCCTATACTAAGAAGTTTTCGGCTAAGGCATGTGTGGTGGCCGAATACATCATGGTGTGGGCCCCACTTGGTTGGGGTAGCTAGTTGGTTGGCTAAGGATTTAATTAAATATATCCATATATAGAACCTTATAATATTTATGCAAATAAAATTCAAAAATCTGAATATAAATAAGAAAAAATATTTATTATGTATTTTATTGCCTAACATGCCTACATAGGTTTGGGTTTGGTTTTGGCTTAGAAGAAGTTCGAAAAAGTATGGAACAACCGGGTCTCCTAAAAAGTCATAAAGGCTTATATAAATAATTAATTAAACAAAAATACGATTTGGGCCACAACTTGAATTGTTAACATACAAGGGACTAAAATATGACTATGCCATCCCTACCATGGCTAGTATGCTAGTCATGGCACCCGATTACACTAGGCATGCCGTAATTTTTAGTCAACATGCATATCAAAACTCAACCATGACTATGGCCATTTTTGTACAAAAATAGAGTTAAAATTGATTAAAATAATTAAAAATCCAATAATAATATATTTAAACTAAATAAATATTAATATAATTTTTGATGGGCTTTATAAGGGGGTCGGAGAAGGAGGGGGGTCAGTGGTCGGAGGAGGAGGAGGAGGAGGAGAGGGGGGTCGCTAGAGGTGGCTGAGGGTCTGAGGGAGTAGGGGTCAGAGGATATGGGGAGAAGTATAAAATTTTGATAAAATTTGAAGAATGAGAATGAGAAGGGTTCTATTTCACTTTTAGTTGTGGCCAGTGTTGGAAAATTTTTGTTGCTAATCAGTCGGTATATATGTAGCAACGGAAGAGTGACTGAACTGGCGACATACATTAACAGTCGCTAGTCAGTTCCCCGTACGTCGCTAGATAACGGATGTTTTGTTTCCATTGTTAGGATCAGTCGCTAATTAACAGTAAATATATAATTAACAGTAAATATATATATATATATATATATATATATATATATATATATATGTGTATATATATATATATATGGAAGCGGATCAAAAGGCCCCCTTAGAAAGCCCCCCAAAAACCCCCCTCACTCTAATCCGTAATTTAATGTTAATATTAATGTTAATATTAATGTTAATGTTAATATTAATGTTAATATTAACATTAAATACTAAAATTAACATTAATATTAACATTAAAATTAATATTAACATTTAAATTAACATTAACATTAATATTAACATTAATAAATTAAAAAAAAATATTAACATTAACATTAATATTAACATTAATATTAACATTAACATTAATATTAACATTAATATTAACATTAACATTAATATTAACATTAATATTACGAATTAGAGTGAGGGGGATTTTTGGGGGGCTTTCTAAGGGGGGCTTTTGATCCGCTCCCTATATATATATATATATATATATATATATATATATATATATATATATATATATATATATATATATAATTTTTTTCAAATATACCCATGCATATGTTTATTAATTATAAGTATTCATTAAAGTTAATAAGGGCAGATAGGTAATTAAGGGAGGTATCATTTGGTCTTTCTAAATAATCTTGCATGATATATTAATATAATAATAATTTTAGAATAATTAAGATAGCTGTCTTTTAGTCTTCCTAAGTTGTCTTAATAAAGATTATAATAATTATAATAATTTTCTAATAATAATATATAAAATATGTGCAACGCATGTGCATATATACAAGTACTATTATATAATAAGAAAAGTTAATTTTGCCGCAAATTTTTTCTTCCAAATATGTCCTTGCTTAACTTTACTAACTAAAATTTTCTATTAATCTATACTACTATATCTACACTGCTATATAATAAGAAAAGTTGGCTTAACCATGAATTTTCTCTTCCAAATATGCCCTTGCGTAACTTTACTAATTAAAATTGTCCTTCTATATACTATATAATAAGAAAAGTTGGCTTTATCGTAAAATTTTCTTCTTCAAAATATGCCTTTGCTTAACTTTACTAATTAAAATTGTTCATCAAATTTAATATAAAGGCGGCTAGGTATCTATAATACTATACAATAAGAAAAGTTGGTTTCCACCATAAATTTTTTCCAAATATATTCTTGCTTAACTTTACAAGTTAAAATTGTCAATTAAAGTTACACTACCAAAATAAGTCAAATTAGCGACGTATGTAGTGACAAAAGAAATAAACATCGCTAAAATATAAAAAATTAGCGACGTAAAATATGTACGTCACAATACGTCGCTATTGGTGTCGTTCAGCGACGATCAACGACTTCATTAAATATTAAGGGAAGTGTCGTCGCCAATAGTCACTGAACTTCATTGACATTTTAATGTCTGTGACGTTCAGCGATGTAGGAAACCACGCCATCACAGTATAATAACATTTTAGCAACAATTAGCGACATCTTCTCTAAGCGTCGCTAATATTTCTAATATAGGGTTCCGACTGCATTTTTTTCCCCTACTCGTTCCCCAAAAATTTTAAAAGTCCCCCTCTTCCTCCAGCACCCCTCCGCGCACCTCCAGCCCCTCCGTCACCCCCTCCGCCTCTAGCTCCCCTCCGCCATCTCCGGTCGATAGCCTCCTCTGTGCGCGCCTCCAGCTCCCCTCCGCCACCTCCTACGCCTCCAGTCCCCGTTCGCCTATGCCTTCTCCAGCGTCTCCTTCGTGTACCTTCAGCCCGTCCTCCACCTCTAGCCTCCCATTGGCCTATGCCGCCTCTAGCCCTCATCTCGGTAAACCCCTATCTCTTTCTCTCTCTCTCTCGTAGAACGAACACGGGACACTGGGACACAATCGACCATGGAAACTTGGACACAAATGCTGATACGAGACATAGGGACACACCTGAGCACAGAGACTTGGACATGATGACACGAACACAATACAAACACGAATATGACACAAATACATACACCGACACGACATAGTACATGACACAGACCCTAACCCTATCTGAGTTTAGACACAGCCTTGCATATCATCTTGTATAATACGATGCAGATCTCGACTCAAGGAGAGTCGTATACACGAATACGGGAATGACTCATCAAAGCCGAGAGTTGTGAAATATAGGATAAGTATTTGTATATATATGATTGTGTGTATGTGTGTGTGTGTGTGTGTGTGTGTGTGTGCGCGTGTGTGTGTGTGTGTGATTTATTAGTGTGAGATGAAAAGCGGGGTATTAGTGTTGTGTTATATATGGTAAAGAGTATTTTGGCCTGGATCGATAGAAATGAAAGAGGCTACTCAAAATAATTGTCTGTTTGAGATAGTTGCATGAATAGGTGGTCTGCTAACATGATTGATATTATTTCAAAGAATCTAGTTTATGTTTAGATTCTTACTAGCATCCCCACCAACTAGTTATGCTAGTTGGCACTATGACTATACCTCTCTTGATCTTTGACAAGAAAAAATTCTTGATAGGAATGGTGTTAATTAAGTTGTTGATGATTCATTGAAGTAGGCTTGTAATCTAAATTTTATCATTTTATCAAGCTATTTTTATTAGAGATAAATGTATCAGGGAAATCTAAATTTTATCTTCTCACATAGGTACAAAGCGGGGTATTAGTGTTGTGTTATATATGCTACCAATTGAGTATGGGGTTTGAGATCAGGTAGGGGTAGCAGTTAGGAAGAAGCCTGATACCATGTTGGTTAGTACCTGGGTGCATCAATAACATGAAAATATGGGTGTCATATGTTAGTAGGCGAAGTGTGTGAGAGTAGGTATTACTAAGTGATTTTGATATCTAATATACTAAGGAGTATCCTAGTACCTAGAGTGTATAGAGTATCCTAGGAGTGTAGGTATGATTGGTATAGTGTCAAGACATGTGTCAAGATACTAGGTTATGTAGGTAAGTGCTAGCTAGGTATCGCCTGCTAGCTAGATATCACCAAGTATTTCATGGTAAGTGCTAGCTAGGTAAGTGCTAGCTTGGACACTCCGAGGTCAAGTTTTCCTTATGAGCTCACAAGGAACACATGACGACAAAGATATCATTCTCTCTTATGTTAAGTATCCGTGTTAGCCTAAAATCAAGTGTCCATGTGAGCCCTTCTCTGGAAACTAAATTTACTTATGTAATTAGCCTTTTGAGGCTATCAGAGTTATACCAAAAAGGCGAAGAACTTAGTCTTTTATAGTATTTTTTGAAAATCTAGTATAACTCTGACAGTCTCAAAAGGCTTGCATAAGTAAATTTTCTTTCCAGGGAATGGCTCACAAAGAACACGTGACAACACCTAAGTGTATATCATAGTACCTAGAGTGTATATAGTGAGTATCCTAGTTGTATATAAGATATTTTAGAAATTGGTAATTGTTAAGGTAAGTTTGGGGTTTAAATGAAAGTATCTAGAGTGTATCCTATAAGATATGGTATGGTGTCAAGTGTAGGTATGATTGGTATCCTAGTATCGAGATACAAGATAGTATCAATGTGATATTGTGTACTATGGTACATGATATCCACGTGATGCACAAATACCTAAAGTTAAGGTAATATGTAGGTAAGTGCTAGCTAGGTATCTTAGATAATTAGGTTAGTATCCGTGTCAGCCAGAAGTCAAGTGTCCATGTCAGCCCTTCTCTAAAAAAGTAAGTTTACATTTGTAAGCCTTTTTGAGGCTTTTAGAGTTCTACTGATTTTTGAAAAATAAGAGAAAAGATAAAGGACCAAAGGAGTAAAAAATAGTAAAAAACAAAGAACGAAAAATCCTAGAAAAAATTTATAATACTTAGCTTTTCTATTACTTTTTGGAAATCTGATAGACTCTGAAAGCCTTAAAAGGCTTGCAGAAGTAAATTTTCTTTGAAGAGAAGGGCTGACATTGAACATGTGACGATACTCATTTAATACTCAAGTGTCTATGCATCCATTTGGACAATATAATCGAATAAGGTGTATCTATCTTTACAGAATTATCTTCAAATAGATATGAATTACTATCTGCGTCATCGTTCGTGGATGTACAATTGTCATCCTGATGACATGTATGGTGTAAGAGATGAATTCATATAGGATGTACAGCAGTTCCAACAGTTCACCAAGGCGTTCCCTCACTATAGGGACAATACCAAAAGTAATTGTCCGTGTGTGAGATTTCACAACTTAAAATATCATCTAGAAGTGGAAATCACATATCATTTTACTAGAAGGATTTTACGTTGAATTACTATCACTAGATTGTGCACAGAGAACTTGTGTCTTTAGCATCGGAATCGGAGCCTAATTTGAATGTCCACAACCATGCTGCTTACGACGATGGGTGGGTGAACATAGTTTTTGACACAACGGGACCTAGTTTTCATCCGGACAATCATAATGCAGCTAAGGAGGCACCGAATGTTGATGTTGCAAAGTTAATGGAGTTGTGGGAGTATGCAAGGACTCCATTATATCCTGGTTGTGAGGATCATTCACCGTTGGAGGTGGTTACAAGATTGTTGAGCATCAAGTCCAATTTTAACATGTCGCAAGAATGCTACAACCGACTTATGGAGTTGATTATAGAGATCTTGACAGAGGGTGCTAAGTTGCCTAAAGACTTCTACTGGTCTAAGAGGATGGTGAGATCGCCCTGGATGGGATATGAGAAAATCGATACATGTCGCAACGGGTGCATGTTTTACTACAAAGACGACAAGCACTACTAAAATAAATTAAATAGCAACGAGATTAGCGACACAAGCTAAAAATATCGCTGATTTTATTGTATTTAGTGACGTCAGATAAAAATGTCGCTGAATGTCACTATCAGTCAACGATAGTTTGCGACATGCATTATTATTTAGAAAGCAAACGTCGCATGATCGTCGGAGAACTTCATTGTTTTCTTTAGTCAGCGACGTTTTGCGACTACGCCACTTGAATGTCGCCAATGTTTAAGTCGACAGTGACGTTCAACAATGTTATTTGTGGTCGTCGCTAAAATATTTCATATAGGGTTCTGGCCGATCGATTTTTTATTTTTTTATCCAAAATTTTCATCTCCCGCTCTCCCCAAATTTCTCTCCTTCTTCCCCTCTCGTCTTCAGCGACCCCCTCCCCCCAGCGATACCCTCCTTCCGGCGACCACCTCTCCCCGGCGACCCCCTCTTACCTATGCTACTACAGTCCTCCATGTGCCCTCGACATCCTTTTCGCTGCCGCTCTAGTCTCCCATTGTCCCGGCGACCCTGACCCGACCAAGGAAGGTATAACCCTAATCCTATCTCCCTTTTCCTGACACGACACAGACACACAAACAGATGCATACGCTGACATGACACACACACACACTGACACAGACACACTTTGACACATACGCTAACCGTGTTTGTGGTAATAGAGGATATGAAGGAGAAGAAGAGCTCGGCCGTTGGCCCTGTACAAGAGTGGCATTAGCTACTACTGTACAGTCAAAGAGGAGTGCAATGATGACCAGTACAGTAGGCAGCAATAGGGTGTGTTATGTGTGTGTCCATAGATATAGGAAGGATGCTATGAATGAATGTAAGAATATATAGATTAGTGTGAGAGTAGCTAATCATTAGATAAATAGATAGGTAGATTGGTTGGATAGATTGGAGAGTAAGTGGTAGAGAAAGGAGCAGCAGGCTTTGCGTCCTGCATAAGAGATTAGGTGCAACATCAATATTGTAACGCTCCAGTCCCAAATACTTGAGACTAGATACGTATCATGCCAGCTGTATACATACGAGAAAATATACGACTCGTATATATACATAAGCTGTAAATGTAGAAAGACAAGACACTAAATCTCATCCACAAAGATAAATAATGATATAAAGCAACTTTGAGTTTGTCAAGTACACAATAGTTGGGCGGAGACAAAGTCCACTACCAACCAAATTAAATATGGAAAAATATACAAGAAAAGAATTTAGCAAGCGAGAGCAAGTGACGAGTCCAAGAGCAATCATCACGGAGGAAGGAATGACCTTAGCTAAAGCACCTGCAAGAAACCACGAAATGCACACCTGAAGAAATCATCAGGTCCTCAGAGGGATGTAACAAGACACATAATATCATGCCGATAAACTGAATAAATAAAGCTCAATAGAAAAGTATGCATGGGTAAAGGGTCCTAACCATTCTATGTGGAATGCACTTCAGAGGACAACGTTCTACGCAGGTGCTGTAACGGATTCAGGCAAGCAAGTAATAGAGAGTGGCCAGCAAGTAGCGCTCATCCGAGACGCTATCGACCTGGGCAGAAGGTAGTGCTCATGAGAGTCACCCTCAGCTCAAAATGTGTATAAAAATAAAATGTAGCCCCTACGCTAATAACTGTCCCCTCCCCCCAATGATACTATACATGTGTCGACTCCACGATACTGTTTAATCCTTAATAACCGCCAAGTCTTCTACACAATCTATTGACAGTTATATCCTAACGCACGGCCTGTACGCACCGATGTACGGTCGGTACGCAAGTCCGAAGCTATATGCGACTCACCACTCACAAACAATCCGTGGTACATCGTGACAGTTTATGAGATGCGCATACGGTGGTCCCTTAACTCTAAGCCAATTGCATAAAATATAATAATTTGCATCTATATAAATTTTTTGAAAGAACAACATAAAGAAAAAGCTTGCATGATATTGAGCAAGAAATTAAACAGTAAAGGCAAGGTGTCTTGCATGGTGTTACGTCTGGTGTGATGCAATGATCCAACAAGTCATGTTCTGTCCAATAGCCATGGTCGATACAACATGGTCCGAATTCGCGAGAAAAGATGAATTTAGTATTAGTTACGATTAAGGTTGACAGACAGTGAGGATGTGCGAAGAAAAGTATTTATACCCTTTCATGACATAATCACACTACTTGAAATTATCTTTTATTAGCCAAAATAATTTTAATAACTACTTGAAAATTATATATATATATATATATATATAAAATATATATATATATATATTTATATATATATATATATATATATATATATATATATATATATATATATATATATATATCACAACATTTAGGAAACTACACATTTTTTTATTATATATCCATATATAAATACTTGAAGAAAATGGAAAAATTATTTAAAACTTTAATGAATATTTGAAACCCGTTTAAGAAAATATCTACCTCTACTATAACGAGAAATAAAAGATCATTAGGAATATTGGGTCAAAATAATATATGTAAAGTATTTTGGAAAAATCATAAAAATTAGTTTAAAAGTCCCAAAATGTCAAAATATTGATATTGTATATACTCCCCCTAAATAAGTTTTAGTAATATCAATAACAATGTTAATAGTAATAAGAAACATGATAATGGCAATATCAGTTGGCAAAATAATGATGTTAATAATAATAATAATAATAATAAAAATACTAATATTAATAACAATAACAGATTAATATATACTGTAATAATAATACTAACAATAATAAAATAATAATAATAATAACAAATAGTAATAGATAATAATAATAAAAATAAAAAGTAAACTTTCACTAATAAATCCTTTTAACTCTACCAACCCCCAAATTTACACACAGTAAGAGAGAGAGAGAGAGCGAGCGGGAAAGAAATGGGGGTTTACCAGAGGGTTCACCGGCGTCGGCGGGAGGAGAACCGCGCGCGGGAGGTCGAGCGCCGGCGGTGGCGCTGCGTCGGCGAGGGAAGGCGGCCTGGCGGAGGTGGCAAGGCCCCAACGGCGGCGGCACAGTCGTTTCGGGCGGACGACTGCACAGAAGGCGGACGATCGACGGTGGTTGGCGCCGAGGCTGGGTCACGGCGAAGGGGCGGACGCATTGTGTGTGACGGCACCGGAGTTAGGGCTCGCGTGGGCGGAGGACTCTCGGTGTTGGTCGGCCCGAGGCGCACGGGCGGCTAGGGTTGCCGGGATGGGGAGGAGCGGAGGTGGCACTTCACTTGAGGGGCGGTGGATCGGCCGGGATGGTTAGCGGACTTCCCGTGCTGCGGATTGGCTGAGGCAGAGCCCGGGGCGGGCGCGACCAGGTGTGGGTGGCACCGGTGACTTGGTCGGTGGTAGCGGTACCCCGGCGTTCGGGGTTCTTGGCGGTCGACACAGGTAGAGGAATGACGTCGAGAGCCGGCGGAGCTCGACGTCGGAGAATACGAAGAGGGTTTCAGTGACTCATGTACGCGACGGATACGCGGCAGGCAACGAAGGTTAGGTTTTCCCTTCCCTTCTTTTTTCTGGTATACTTGCGGATTTTTGGTGGTGGTGCCGTAGGCGGCGCCACCAGTTCTGGGTTCGGGTCCGGGGTGGCAATGGTGGTTGGGTGAATGTGGTTGTAACACCCAGTTTTTCAGATGAGGGTAATTTTGAAATTTTGTAATTATAATCTTTAATTATTGATATTTGATTCACATTATGATTTTTAGTAATTTTTAATAATTTTTAAACTATTTTAAAACTGGTTAAGTCATGACTTGTGATTTTGATGTGCTGCTAGTGAAACCTGAGAGACTGCATGACCTAGAGCCTAACCATGTCATTAGCATAATTAATTATCATTTTTAGCCTAGGGGTATTTTGGTCATTTTGACTTATTTGAATTATTTGGTGAATTGTTGAATTGGTGAATTCTAGTTTGACTTTGACTTGTTGAGACCTAGTGGACTAGCCTAGAAGCTAACCCTAGCCATGGTGACCCTAGTCTAGGTTGAGTTAACCTATTTTAGTCATTAGAGAATAGTTTTAGAATGAGGGGATGTGGTTTGGTGAATTTAAGTCATGGGTTGAGGTTTCATGAAATGACTTATGGCTTAACTATTTAATTGATCATGACTTAAGCCCATGGGCCATTTAGTGAACCCTAACCCTAATTAATGAACCTATGAACAGCCACATAGGGATCCCCACCCTATTTAAACACTTATTCATTAGGGTTGCCTCTTTTTTATCATTCCTACACTTGGAGAAAAGAGAGGTAAGTTTCCCCTTCCAAAAAAAATCCCATTTTATTCATTTGATCTCCTTTTTCATCCTAGTCTTTTGCATTGGGTTCTAAATTGAGTTTATGGACTGTTGGTGGAGAGCCATTTCAGTTTTGGATCCATTTGGAGCTTTTGGCCATCAAGAAGGACACCCCCCATTTGGAGTTTTCTAGCAATTTTGCACCTATAGGTAAAACTCCTCAAATTGATTTAAATTCCTATTTTCTTTGCATTTAGGGCTAAATCTAGGAGACCCCTAGCTGTCCCTGGAAATTTGGCACAATTCGTGTCAGTTTCGTGTCCGTATCGGACACGTGTCATAGTATGCATATAGGTGTTTGATGATATGTCACAAAGGGATTTAAATTGTTGTTTTTGAAAAGTATTTGAATGGAAAAATTGTTTTATATGTGTTTATTAATTTCGTATCCTACTGAGCACAATTCTGGACACTTTTGTGTCCAAAAATTGGACACACACGCACGCACGGGACGCAGCACAGGCCCCGTGCAGTCCCCTGCTACCCGACACTCCTGTAGGACACGACACGAACTCCCAAGACCCTATTTTTGGCACAGGGGTCGGGGAAATCTCTGCCACCATCCTCCCAAAATTTGGGATGAGATGGTTGAGTATTCGAGAAGTTATCGGCCATGCACTGGTCGTAGCCTCTCGCACGCGCGCGCGAGAATCGCGTCTGATACGCGTCTCGTGCACGCGACACGAGTTACTTGGACACTGCGCAGGCTGTGGGACACACTCTCCTAGTCCTGGTGAACACCTAGACACGTGCACGAGGTGTCTAGTGTAGTGAGTCGTGTCCACGAGAGCTCGACACGGCTGCACGAGCCTGTCTGTGCGCTGTCATTTCCTGATTTCTAATACTGTGTAATTCACATTATTGGACACATTGTATCCTGTTATTTTGGACACGATTGGCCCCCAAGACATGTGGGATAAGTCCCTAATCTATGTACACCTAGTTTCCAAATTTATTTCGATTTTTGACCTTGAAATTGATTCGAACTGTGGTCACTAACAGTTCTCAGATTTCTTCAGGTTGGGTTTCTTTTTCATTTACAATTTCCTGAGATTTATGAACCTTGCTGTAAATTGCTAAGTTAGATTCAACACATGTGTATTAGGTTGCCTTAAATCTTGGTTATTGATAAGTGTTAGGTTTTGGGTTTTCAAAAGATTTTAATGGTTGAACTGTCCTATTTTCTGATACACTGTTCAGCTACTGTTTTATGTTGATTTAGGATTCATTTCAATTCTTTGAGTTCCTACATACCTGGGCTGTTGTTAGTTCAATATTGGGTTCATGAATTGTATTGGTTTTCAGTGTGGGATTCGAAAATTTGCAAGTTCCTGATATATATATATATTTGTTAGTTTCGTTTGTTTCAATTCCTAAGTTTAGATATAGGAACTGTCATTGGAATGTATGAGCTGCCATTTATTCCTGAGCACATCTTACACATTGGTGGGTTCATGGGGATTGAACTAATCCCTTGTTTCCTGAGTTGCAATGCTCTGGACTGATACCTAGTCCTGGGATTAGGAAGTCCTGAATTTCTTCCCTTCTCACTGTTTCTCATTGTTTTCTTAATTTCAGTTATATTTTACTGTGTTGGTAATTAGGTTGGTCTATAGGACTGTTTTTATGTTTTGTGTTCATCTCTCTATAGTTAGATGTTAGTAGTTATTAGTTAAGTTATGTTGATATGGAGAATGGTGAGAGTGTGAGAGATGGTAGGCTGGGAGGGGGAAACTGTTGATGCAGGCAACAGTGGCTTAGCAGCAGCAGGCATGCCCTGCCTTGGCTTGCAAATGCTTGGCAGCAGTAGTGTGGCCTTGGTTTGGCCTGGCTTTACATTGTATTTGCAGAGCAGCAGCAGGCATGATTGCAGCTGCCTGGGCATACAGAGCAGTGGATAGCTTGGGCCATTGGCCATGCTCTGATGTGGGTACCTGAACACATTGTTCAGACCACTATTCCTTTTTCCAGGCTAGTAGGAGTCTTGAACTCGAGTTAGGATTACTTGGTGATATGTTGTTCAGTCTTAGGAAGTTATTACCTACAACTTTGGTCCAGTCTTGAATATTGTTCTGCCACTGTTTTAGTTTATCTTGCATTAGATGGCCAATTCAGTGTTTAACCTGTAAAGGAATACCTGAACTTGAGCCATAGCTAATTATAGGATGGTCCTATCCTAGGGTTTTAATTTCCTGTAATTCATTTGTGAAGCTCCCAATCACTGTATATCAACATTCTACCTTGCATGATCATACTCAGTTCTCCACTTGGTATAGCTCATGTTACCTCATTGCTTAAGTTCACTTATATGATGTTCAGCCCATATGCATGTTCCTCACTGTCCCCTATTCACCCACACACTATATCACATAATACACTCTAGTGCCACTTGACACTTTACACTACACATTATATTAGGTTCTCTTCTTGAGATTTCTATCACACACACATGTACACAAACATCCTCACATGTAACCTTCCCCTATCACCTTAGGTATATATATGTGTATATATATATTTGTAGCCTATTGTGCATATGTGTGTTATTATATAAAAATTAGATTGATATTAATGTGTGAAAGTGTGTAATGAACTATGTATTTAACCTAGTCATATAGCCTATGGCTCATAAACCTGTGTTTATGGCTTGAATGCCAGTGTAGGAGTGTGGTTGGCCTGTACAGCCTAGAAATTGGGTGTGCTTGCTAGAATAGGCTGGTTAGGCCTAGTGGGACTTGTTTGGAGTAGTTTGACCTTGTTGACTTAGTTTGACTAGTCCAGGTTGACTGGAGTGGACCAAAAGTCAACATTAGTCTGGATGTGACCAATTGGCCTAGTTTGACCTAGACAGTTGACCATGTTTGACTTAGAGTTGACTTTGACCTAGATTGGCATAGAAATCATGTAGATGCATCATAAACTTCATCTGTTTATTTTTTTAAACACATTATAACCTGTACTGTTCTATTTAGGATATTGTGACTCCGGTGCAGACATCTGACATTACACTACTCTTTTCAGAGTATCAGGCGAGTACATTCTCTGATAGTTCTCTTATTTATTTGCCAGTTACTGTATTTCAGTTCTATTTAGTTTTATGTGATTCTCTGATACCACACGTATGGATATTTTTGGATTCATGTATGCGACACACTCACCATATTATCTGGCCTCTATTACTGGAATCACTGGAATCATTCTGGAATCTATTTCTGGAATCATTATATTTTGGCTGGACTCATCTCGATTTCGTGTCGAATTCTGGATTCATTTGTTTACGGGGCGGGGAAATATTGAGTAAGACATGTAGACATACCCCAAATCTGGAATCTTCCTACTGGAATCTACTAGAAGCATAGCCATCTCTCGCCTGATCAGTGAGAGGTGTGCCTGATTACCCATAGCCGTCTACATGTCAATCTTGGTATTTTAAAACACACTATTAGATTAGCTGGACTCACCTGGATTCTTGATCACTACCTAGAATCATCTGGTACTGGATTCATCTTGTATTAGATTCATCCCGTACTGGATTTATAGCAGTTACACTTGTTTTATATTACTGCCTGGACTTATCATGTTACCTTAGTTCAGTTAGATTTATTTACAGTCGCCATTGCCATCATTCTTCTCTTGTTTAGTTACTTTACTTTTCTTGTATCTTACTGTTTCTCTATACCATCACCTGTATATAAACTGTCATATTCATCAATAAAACTGTCTATAACTGCTTTATAGTTTCCTGTCTTTTACTTGGGTTTTCTTGATGAGTTGTACTCGTTCCTGTCCTGACTGGACCTGTTGAAAATTTTACAGATGACTGCCCTGAGGACTCATGCCCTACATTTTACTGAGGAGATGGTTTAGCTACCTTTGGCCCCGACACTCAGGAGTGATCGGGATTTAGTTTAGTAGACTTGCATTTATTTTTTTCATTTAGAGCTTGTTGTATAGATTTGAGACTTGAGATGTATTTGAGATTATTCAGATGTTGTTATTATTTCAGTATTTATTTTTTGTCTTCAAATTTTTAGTTACAATTCTGTGTTTCTTATCGTGCTTAGACTGTGATTGAGATACACCATATCTTATACTTGTCCTCCGTTCGGAGTTGATCATGATGAGTACATTATATACTGCATGAGTTGATGGTTAGTTAGAGACTTAGAACAGCGTTCTACCGCCGACACTGCGGCGTAGGCTGGGCGCTGTTACGTACTCGTACCCTCACAGTGGGTGCTGGTCGTGACACGTTTTTAGTGGTGGCCCATGCAGGTCGAGAGTCGCATTAGTGCGATATCGTGGTAGTACGACGACTTAGTTGTACTGCTGCGAGCCTGCGATAGGATTGAGAGATAGGATTTAACGGAGAGATACTCAATCACAGTTAGGGAAAATTCTGCTTCAATTCATGCCATCTACATATCTTACTGATTGTCTTCTTTGAAATAAACTGTCCTCCTTTGATTTTATCGATTCCTGCTCAGTATTGACTTCCTTTTCGATCTGTCTTTAGGATGGTGGAGACACGATCACATCGTTCTGGTACAGTAGTCGCTGCAGAGAGGTCTGCCACCTCTCACCTTCAGCAGCCAGCCTCTGGTACCGCAGCCCCAGTCATGCCAGCTGGGGTGGGTGTTTCAACAGTTTTCGGAGATCCACCAGCTGGGGTGGGTGTTCCATTAGCTGAGAGACAGAGTCCGGTGCTTCCCGAGATCCTTCCACCGCAGCAGCCTCCACCTGCGGGGATGGTAGATGCTGCTCATCTATTTTCTTTCCTGGAGAGGATTCTGGCGTCTCACCAGCAGCAGCAGCAGCAGCTGACTATCGATTATCGTCAGGGGATTGACGAGGCACATCAGCTGGTTCGTACTACAGTAGAGATGGTGACTGCTCAGGGGGAGCAGCAGCAGCCTCGTCGGAAGGAGAAGGATATACAGGACTTCCAGAAGATGCACCCCAGAGAGTTCCTGGGCACGGAGGGCATTCATTACGCAGACGACTGGATAGAGCACATCGAGGAGATATTCAGGCTAGCAGAGATACCAGATCGACTCCATATCGAGGCGGCGGGCAGCTAGATGCAGGACTTAGCCCGTGCGTGGTACCAGACAAATCCCAGAGTGGGAGTTGAGGGCCAGACTTGGGCCCAGTTCAAGGAACTGTTCAAGGAGCAGTTCTTTCCTGATGTGGCCTTGGGAGGCATAGAGGCACAATTTGAGGGTCTGGTTCAGGGAAACCAGACAGTAGCTGAGTACGCCGGGGAGTTTTGTCGATTGGCCCGGTTCATAGATGACTTGACTGAGAAGACGAAGGCGAGGAAGTTCCGCCGAGGCTTGATTTGAGAGGTTCGGTCGCTGACTAAGAGCGACCGGAACGCTACCTTTGCGAAGATATTTTCTGGGGCTATGGCAGCGGAGGACGACCTGGGGTTGAAGTTGAAGAGGGGTCGCGACTTCCAGAGTAGCAGCAGCGGAGGCCAGGCCAAGAGGCCTCATGTTCAGATTCAGCAGACCCGGGCACCAGTGATGGCTCAGCAGGTGCAGCATCAGCATCGGGGTCAGGACCCGAAGACGATCCGTTGTTCCTACTGCAGGAAGTTGGGACACACCAGGGAGCAGTGTAGGAAGAGGCTGAAGGTTTGCTATTCCTGTGGGTCTGAAGCCCACCAGAAGATAGACTGTCCCTTTGCACCTCCTCTTGAGGGAGCTAGGCCACCTGTAGCTCAGCACCAGAGGGATGGAGCTTTTGCGATGGCGGTCGAGGAGACCGACGCTGCAGGTGATGGGTTAGCAGGTTTGTCCTTCTCATTCTTTTTCCCACTTTCCTGTGTGATTCTATTAGTACCTGCCAGGATATTGTTTTGATTGCTAGATAGTGTAGCTATCCCGTTCGAGACTGTGAAATCACGACCAGTAGGATTGTGTTGCTTCGACCTTGATTTGCTAGGGGTTTGACCTAGTAGGGATACGATCATTTTAATTTCGAGGACGAAATTTTTCTAAGGTGGGTAGGATTGTAACACCCAGTTTTTCAGATGAGGGTAATTTTGAAATTTTGTAATTATAATCTTTAATTATTGATATTTGATTCACATTATGATTTTTAGTGATTTTTAATAATTTTTAAACTATTTTAAAACTGGTTAAGTCATGACTTGTGATTTTGATGTGCTGCTAGTGAAACCTGAGAGACTGCATGACCTAGAGCCTAACCATGTCATTAGCATAATTAATTATCATTTTTAGCCTAGGGGTATTTTGGTCATTTTGACTTATTTGAATTATTTGGTGAATTGTTGAATTGGTGAATTCTAGTTTGACTTTGACTTGTTGAGACCTAGTAGACTAGCCTAGAAGCTAACCCTAGCCATGGTGACCCTAGTCTAGGTTGAGTTAACCTATTTTAGTCATTAGAGAATAGTTTTAGAATGAGGGGATGTGGTTTGGTGAATTTAAGTCATGGGTTGAGGTTTCATGAAATGACTTATGGCTTAACTATTTAATTGATCATGACTTAAGCCCATGGGCCATTTAGTGAACCCTAACCCTAATTAATGAACCTATGAACAGCCACATAGGGATCCCCACCCTATTTAAATACTTATTCATTAGGGTTGCCTCTTTTTTATCATTCCTATACTTGGAGAAAAGAGAGGTAAGTTTCCCCTTCCAAAAAAAATCCCATTTTATTCATTTGATCTCCTTTTTCATCCTAGTCTTTTGCATTGGGTTCTAAATTGAGTTTATGGACTGTTGGTGGAGAGCCATTTCAGTTTTGGATCCATTTGGAGCTTTTGGCCATCAAGAAGGACACCCCCCATTTGGAGCTTTCTAGCAATTTTGCACCTATAGGTAAAACTCCTCAAATTGATTTAAATTCCTGTTTTCTTTGCATTTAGGGCTAGATCTAGGAGACCCCTAGCTGTCCCTGGAAATTTGGCACAATTCGTGTCAGTTTCGTGTCCGTATCGGACACGTGTCATAGTATGCATATAGGTGTTTGATGATATGTCACAAAGGGATTTAAATTGTTGTTTTTGAAAAGTATTTGAATGGAAAAATTGTTTTATATGTGTTTATTAATTTCGTATCCTACTGAGCACAATTCTGGACACTTTTGTGTCCAAAAATTGGACACACACGCACGCACGGGACGCAGCACAGGCCCCGTGCAGTCCCCTGCTACCCGACACTCCTGTAGGACACGACACGAACTCCCAAGACCCTATTTTTGGCACAGGGGTCGGGGCAATCTCTGCCACCATCCTCCCAAAATTTGGGATGAGATGGTTGAGTATTCGAGAAGTTATCGGCCATGCACTGGTCGTAGCCTCTCGCACGCGCGCGCGAGAATCGCGTCTGATACGCGTCTCGTGCACGCGACACGAGTTACTTGGACACTGCGCAGGCTGTGGGACACACTCTCCTAGTCCTGGCGAACACCTAGACACGTGCACGAGGTGTCTAGTGTAGTGAGTCGTGTCCACGAGAGCTCGACACGGCTGCACGAGCCTGTCTGTGCACTGTCATTTCCTGATTTCTGATACTGTGTAATTCACATTATTGGACACATTGTATCCTGTTATTTTGGACACGATTGGCCCCCAAGACATGTGGGATAAGTCCCTAATCTATGTACACCTAGTTTCCAAATTTATTTCGATTTTTGACCTTGAAATTGATTCGAACTGTGGTCACTAACAGTTCTCAGATTTCTTCAGGTTGGGTTTCTTTTTGATTTACAATTTCCTGAGATTTATGAACCTTGCTGTAAATTGCTAAGTTAGATTCAACACATGTGTATTAGGTTGCCTTAAATCTTGGTTATTGATAAGTGTTAGGTTTTGGGTTTTCAAAAGATTTTAATGGTTGAACTGTCCTATTTTCTGATACACTGTTCAGCTACTGTTTTATGTTGATTTAGGATTCATTTCAATTCTTTGAGTTCCTACATACCTGGGCTGTTGTTAGTTCAATATTGGGTTCATGAATTGTATTGGTTTTCAGTGTGGGATTCGAAAATTTGCAAGTTCCTGATATATATATATTTGTTAGTTTCGTTTGTTTCAATTCCTAAGTTTAGATATATGAACTGTCATTGGAATGTATGAGCTGCCATTTATTCCTGAGCACATCTTACACATTGGTGGGTTCATGGGGATTGAACTAATCCCTTGTTTCCTGAGTTGCAATGCTCTGGACTGATACCTAGTCCTGGGATTAGGAAGTCCTGAATTTCTTTCCTTCTCACTGTTTCTCATTGTTTTCTTAATTTCAGTTATATTTTACTGTGTTGGTAATTAGGTTGGTCTATAGGACTGTTTTTATGTTTTGTGTTCATCTCTCTATAGTTAGATGTTAGTAGTTATTAGTTAAGTTATGTTGATATGGAGAATGGTGAGAGTGTGAGAGATGGTAGGCTGGGAGGGGAAAACTGTTGATGCAGGCAACAGTGGCTTAGCAGCAGCAGGCATGCCCTGCCTTGGCTTGCAAATGCTTGGCAGCAGTAGTGTGGCCTTGGTTTGGCCTGGCTTTGCATTGCATTTGCAGAGCAGCAGCAGGCATGATTGCAGCTGCCTGGGCATACAGAGCAGTGGATAGCTTGGGCCATTGGCCATGCTCTGATGTGGGTACCTGAACACATTGTTCAGACCACTATTCCTTTTTCCAGGCTAGTAGGAGTCTTGAACTCGAGTTAGGATTACTTGGTGATATGTTGTTCAGTCTTAGGAAGTTATTACCTACAACTTTGGTCCAGTCTTGAATATTGTTCTGCCACTGTTTTAGTTTATCTTGCATTAGATGGCCAATTCAGTGTTTAACCTGTAAAGGAATACCTGAACTTGAGCCATAGCTAATTATAGGATGGTCCTATCCTAGGGTTTTAATTTCCTGTAATTCATTTGTGAAGCTCCCAATCACTGTATATCAACATTCTACCTTGCATGATCATACTCAGTTCTCCACTTGGTATGGCTCATGTTACCTCATTGCTTAAGTTCACTTATATGATGTTCAGCCCATATGCATGTTCCTCACTGTCCCCTATTCACCCACACACTATATCACATAATACACTCTAGTGCCACTTGACACTTTACACTACACATTATATTAGGTTCTCTTCTTGAGATTTCTATCACACACACATGTACACAAACATCCTCACATGTAACCTTCCCCTATCACCCTAGGTATATATATGTGTATATATATATTTGTAGCCTATTGTGCATATGTGTGTTATTATATAAAAATTAGATTGATATTAATGTGTGAAAGTGTGTAATGAACTATGTATTTAACCTAGTCATATAGCCTATGGCTCATAAACCTGTGTTTATGGCTTGAATGCCAGTATAGGAGTGTGGTTGGCCTGTACAGCCTAGAAATTGGGTGTGCTTGCTAGAATAGGCTGGTTAGGCCTAGTGGGACTTGTTTGGAGTAGTTTGACCTTGTTGACTTAGTTTGACTAGTCCAGGTTGACTGGAGTGGACCAAAAGTCAACATTAGTCTGGATGTGACCAATTGGCCTAGTTTGACCTAGACAGTTGACCATGTTTGACTTAGAGTTGACTTTGACCTAGATTGGCATAGAAATCATATAGATGCATCATAAACTTCATCTGTCTATTTTTTTAAACACATTATAACCTGTACTGTTCTATTTAGGACATTGTGACTCCGGTGCAGACATCTGACATTACACTACTCTTTTCAGAGTATCAGGCGAGTACATTCTCTGATAGTTCTCTCATTTATTTGCCAGTTACTGTATTTCAGTTCTATTTAGTTTTATGTGATTCTCTGATACCACACGCATGAATATTTCTGGATTCATGTATGCGACACACTCACCATATTATCTGGCCTCTATTACTGGAATCACTGGAATCATTCTGGAATCTATTTCTGGAATCATTATATTTTGGCTGGACTCATCTCGATTTTCGTGTCGAATTCTGGATTCATTTGTTTACGGGGCGGGGAAATATTGAGTAAGACATGTAGACATACCCCAAATCTGGAATCTTCCTACTGGAATCTACTGGAAGCATAGCCATCTCTCGCCTGATCAGTGAGAGGTGTGCCTGATTACCCATAGCCGTCTACATGTCAATCTCGGTATTTTAAAACACACTATTAGATTAGCTGGACTCACCTGGATTCTTGATCACTACCTAGAATCATCTGGTACTGGATTCATCTTGTATTAGATTCATCCCGTACTGGATTTATAGCAGTTACACTTGTTTTACATTACTGCCTGGACTTATCATGTTACCTTAGTTCAGTTAGATTTATTTACAGTCGCCATTGCCATCATTCTTCTCTTGTTTAGTTACTTTACTTTTCTTGTATCTTACTGTTTCTCTATACCATCACCTGTATATAAACTGCCATATTCATCAATAAAACTGTCTATAACTGCTTTATAGTTTCCTGTCTTTTA